>JBAMMX010000004.1:25889295-26161200 GCA_037126225.1 Dillenia turbinata
CCTTCCATCAAAAACAAACTTAAAAGGCAACTGACCAACGCCAAAGTCCTCAACATCAACATGAGAAAAACTCTGTTTTGGTTCTCTGCTTGTGTCATTGCTTTTATCTCCGTTGTAATTTCCCTCTACACATTCTCATCGTCCTCTTCTACAAGCACTGCAGATGACACTCCAATTAGTCTTGGACTTGGCATTCTCGAAAAGGTCTTAGAACAAAGTGGCATAGAGGAGTTATCTTCCATAGTGAAGCATGTTAGACATGAAATATCAAGACATCATCACCGGAGGAAAAGGCGCAAGAAGTGTGACAGGAGAAAATGGAAATCCAGATTAGCGTCTGTGTACAATGTGACGCTCATTCTAACTGTTGATTTAAAGGGATGCGCGAATTTTACTAGCGTGCAGAAGGCAATTGACACGGTTCCTGAATTCGGACTTGACAAGACTCTGATCATTATTGATTTTGGCGTTTACAGGTTATTAACTCTATAATCTTTCTAAAGTTTCACATGTGAATGTTGGCTCTGAATTAGAACTTCATGGCAGGGAAAAGGTAGTGGTTCCTGCAAACAAAACAAATCTAATAATTCAAGGACAGGGTTATCTTAAAACAGCTATGGCTTGGAATGACACTGCGAATTCCACAGGAGGGACTCCATATAGTGCATCTGTCGCGATCTTTGCTTCCAATTTCATTGCTTACAACATTAGCTTTCAGGTCAGTCTATGTTGTAGGACTAGATGTTCATTTCAATCAACCAGTCAGAAGTCTCATTAACATTACTGTTATGTTCTCAAATATGTGCACGGAATTTGTGGCAGAATACAGCTCCACCACCATCCCCGGGTGAAGTTGGAGCACAAGCAGTGGCACTCAGAATTGCGGCTGATCAAGCTGCATTTTACGGCTGTGGGTTTTATGGAGCACAGGACACATTGCATGATGATCAAGGGAGGCATTATTTTAAAGAATGTTTTATTCAAGGATCCATTGATTTCATCTTTGGAAATGGGAGGTCGTTGTTTGAGGTAAATTTGAATTATGCAATTTCCTGGTCCTAAGTTCGTTATGGCTTCCTAAATGGTTTTGAGAATGTAAGGTTGTAAAAAAACAAGTGACAAATCTTTGTAATGGTAGGATTGTACAATCAATTCCATCGCCGAACCAGTTTCAGTTGGGATTAGTGGTGCAATCACAGCTCAAGGGAGAGAATCAATGGATGAAAACACCGGATTCTCCTTTGTGAACTGCAGCATTGATGGGACTGGCAAAGTTTGGCTTGGAAGGGCTTGGAGACCTTATGCTACTGTCATATTCTCCAGAACCTACATGTCTGAAGTCATATCTTCCGATGGTTGGAATGATTGGAGAGACCCTTCTAGAGATCAGTCTGTGGTTGATCCCAATTTTGCTATCTTCCTTCCTTTTTTTTTTTTACCTTCCCTTACAGTCCGTTTGTGTCTGGGGAGTGATGTTACATATGAGAAAAAGAGTCATGGGTGGTATATGGCATAATTGTTCATAACTACAGAACATGAACAACTAATGAAATCATGTCACACCAGAATAAATACTTTCGATCTTTTGACCTTTTCAAAACATGTAAGTATAATTGCTTCACAATAGTTGCATTTTGGCTAATGTGACCCTTTGATTTGTTGTGCAGGACAATTTTGTTTGGGGAATTTGAGTGCATTGGACCAGGAGCAAACTACACTTACAGGGTCTCATATGCTAAGCAATTGGCAAGGTCTGAAGCCGCGCCTTTCATGAACGTTTCATATATTGATGGAGATGAATGGCTTCTTCCTCATCGAGACAATTCATCAAGACCTGTTAATGGACATGGCCGCAGAGAGCTTGTCCTAACTTAGTTGCAATTGTGACCCTTAAACCAAGGCAAAAAGAAACATGTAACTCTTCTAATACTTCCAAGCAGAATTTTATTCTATTATAACAAAAATACCATTCTTACACCAAAAATAATT
Organism: Dillenia turbinata; assembly: GCA_037126225.1. Classification (NCBI taxonomy): domain Eukaryota; kingdom Viridiplantae; phylum Streptophyta; class Magnoliopsida; order Dilleniales; family Dilleniaceae; genus Dillenia; species Dillenia turbinata. The sequence continues at coordinate 25,891,285 of JBAMMX010000004.1, forward strand.
TATTTAATATGATTTTTTTGAAGTGTCTTTGTTGATCAATTTTTGTTATTTTTATTTGAAAAATTAAATACATCAACACGTTAAATTATAACATATCGTTAGGATATCATATGTCATAACCTCTTGTGATTTCAAATAATTTATTGCATAATTAAGAAAGGAGGTAGATTCTTTCTTTGAAGAATCAACATTGATTTTTGAAGACTAAAATATATTTTCACGAATTCAAAATTGAAATATTTCTATTTTTTCAGTATTGATTGTGATGTATGATTTTCTTTTTTTTCTAAGCCATCAAATTACTGATTTTCCTTTATGAATTATATTAGATAAATTAAATGAGCCAAAGACTAAATAAACTAAATTTTATATTGCGATTCATCTTATTATGTTTTAAAATTTTTAACTTAATTTTAAAAATATTTTGATAAATTTAAAATTACTCAACATGGAAATATTTCAACTTTTTCCTCATATTGATTGTTAAGTATGATTTTCCTTCCTTTATTTTCCTTTTTCTAAGCCCTTTTCTTTCCTTTATTTGTTCTAAGACACCACATTATTGGTTTTCTTTATGAATAACATTAGATAGTCCAAACAAGTCAAATATTAAATGTGTTGAATTTTCTGTAAAAATCCATCTTTCCATATTTTAAGATTTTTTTACTTAATTTTAAAAATATTTTTACCAATTTAAAATCATTGTCATATATAAATTAGTCTGTTTAATCATTAATTCATTAGTCAAATCTAATAGTTCACTTTCCTTATCAGCAACAATGATTCATATTCACGGATTTAGTCAGATTTTAACCATCATTCCAACCCCACTTGTAGAATTCCTTTAAAAGGCTTACCATTGGTGCACAGGAAGTCATTAGCATACTTGTTCTAAAACCAAATTGCATCCATGGCAAACATCAATCTCCTACTGGCATTCCTTATTATCACTACTGCCATAACATCTCAACATTGTAAGAATTTCTATATCTCGCTCTCTCAAATTTTATTATTCTATATGGGTGGACAAAACTAAAAATTTATATTAAAAATTGACGTACAACAAGGGATAAAGGCAGTTATAGTTTTTAGAAAACAAATAATATTTTATGTAATATTTTTCATTATATTTCGTAACTATGTATATTATTCTTTTTTCCCCAAAATTTTGAGGGAGGGCAGAGTTCCTCCCCAAGACTTTGCTACCAGTGTCATAATTAACTTTTTTTTTCCTCCCTTTTTTACAACAAGGCGCTGTTGGTGAAAACAATGGTACCAAGAAGATTTCTGATGTTAATGGATTTCCACCGATGCCGGGCAAGCCATCGTACTGTACGAGGTCTACTCATTGCCCAGGGCTTGGAACAAATGTTTGCTATTGTTGTATCGCTGTCCCGAATAAATGTTCTAAGACTATGACTGCTTGTATGAGCCATAAATGTCGTTAGAAAGCCTTCTTGAAAAGGTGATGATTATGTTATATATTTGAAGTTGTCTCGTAATAAACTATTGGTTTTTGTTTTATTCCCTTTTTCCCCCTTAGCCACCAGATGATTTTTATACAAATCAGTGAAAAATAGTTTTTATAAAAATTTTTTAAATCAAAATTAGATTAAGGTTACTAACCTTTTTTTGTGAATGGATATTTTAAGTTAAAAAAGTATCAAAAATTCAGAATACTCTATTATTTATAATCCAAATACCTTAACAATGATATCAAAGATCGATATTTGTCAAGCCCTCTCTTACTCGGAGCAAAAGAATTTTCTCTCTCTAGAAAAAATGGATTTCTTTTTTTTAATAATGAAATACGCCCCTTTTTTTCCTTTTCTTTTTACTGTTCACGTACAATCTAAACAAAAGAAGAAGTTTCCTTTTATTTTGATTTTTGAGATAGAAGGGAGTTGGAAGGTTTGGGGTTGGTTACCAAAAAATCTCCCCACGCATTTTTATAAATTTGAAATGAAAGGGAACGGGTCTATTCCCATGAGCAGATCCATCTCATATTCCAATATTTATGAATAATGATAGATAAATCAAACAAGTCAAAATATCAAATATGATAAATTTTAACTGATAATTCATTTTATCATATTTTAAAATTCTTTTTTTTTTTTTTTTTACTTAAATTGATATCTTGTCCAATTCATTCTTAAAATATTTTAATTTTTTTCTTGATATTGATTATGATTTGATTTTTCTTTTTTCTTTCCCTATTTTTCTAAGCCACCGAATTATTGTTTTTCTTTAATGAATTATGTTAAAAATCAATAAACAGAATTCTATGTGATAATGCATGATACCATGTTTTAAATTTTTTTACTTAATCTAAAAATATTTTAATTAATTTAAAATTACTCGATTTTAACTTTTTCCTTATGTTGACCAAGGCGGTGAATCAACTTTCTGCTCCAGTTTCAAATTACTAATTTAGTTTTAATTTTTGATTTCAGAACTAAAATTATTAATGTAATCATAAATTTTTTATTTTTGATGAAATATCAAATTTGATAGTTTAAAAAGTTGGTTTTGTGAAAATTTTTAAGATGTAGTAAATAGTAAAAATGAAATATAAAGTTGGTTGATTTATTTTATGCAATGTGTGAGTTTTGAAGTAATAATAAAGTTATTTTTATGGTGATTTTGAAATCATGGGTTAGTGTCTTTGTAAAAGAATAAGGAAAAGACTGTGTATATATTTTGTCTATCATTTACATATTTCTTAGAAAAATATTTTGTGTTTTCAATGAATCCTTTAATATGGTAATATAATGATAATAGACGGATATATATCAAATAAAATATTAAAAATGAATTATAAATCGGGAGGTAGGTTCGTTTATTACACTAAATTGACCTCGTGATTGGATTTGGAACACATGCTGAGAGTTGAGGCCAAATTGATACAAGTTGGGCATTTTTGTATTAAGGTTAAATGGATGAATCAAAATAATTTTTTTTTTTTTAAATTCATCCTCCTCAATTTCCCTTCATACAACCACGCCATCGAAATTAGGGTTTTTTTTTTAAAAGACTTTTTTTTAATAATAAAAAATTAAAATTATTGTTATTTTAATATTATAAAAATAAAAAATGTAATTGATCAATTTTTTAATAAAAATAATTTAATATTAATTCTAAAACCACATATAATTAAAATTTTAACTCAAAAAATAAAGCTATTATTGGTTAAAGACATAAAGAAATTTTAAATTCGGTCTAACAATGATCAGCCCTTCTTGAGCACAAACTGCTCAACTGGTGGGTCGGGCCAAAATTGGCCCATCGAAGCTCCTCCTTCCGGGACTAGGTTAGATTCGAACAAAACCCGTGCTCCGCCTAAATCCAAAGAGTTCATGTTGATAATTAAAAAATCTAAATTAAATTAATCCATTTGAATTAATCCGAATATACTTATATATAGTTCTTTTAGAGAAACTCTAACCACTCGTCTCTTTGTCATCTCAAACCTTATCTCTCTCTAGCCATCTACCTTGAACATCATTTCGGTGTCTCAAATCCATCTGGTAAGTGATCTTATTTCATCTTTTTTTTTTTATTCATACTTTAAATTTTTTTCTTCTTTTTTTATCTTCATTGATCGTTTAAGAAAAATATTTTCATTTTTTTTATTTATATATAGCGCAATCTTAAAAAAATTCAAAGTTTTTAAAAAATTTTTTCTTTTATTTTTTGAATACTATAAGTATGAGTCTTTTTTTAAAAAAAAAAAAAAAATTCCCCTTTGAGTTTTACACAGCAAAAAGAGAAAAAAAAAAAACAGATGAAAAAATTTCTTTTTTCTTTTATGTTCACTAAAAAAATATTTAAATATTATTTAAAATTTTTGGATTAAAAAAAAAAGAATTTTCATATTATGGGTACTGTCTGAATTTAAATAATTTGTTTGGGCTCAAATTCGGGGCAAAAAATGTAACCCAAATATTTCGAATTCGAATTAAAATAATATATTCAGATTTGAATACCCGACCCGAACAGCGCCCTACCTCTTTCCCCTTCCTTACAATCAATGAAATCCGCGACTGAAGCGATTGCGCCAGATTTTCAGGTACTTCTTCTTAAATTAATTTTCATAATTTCCTTTTCCTCTCTCTCAAATTTAACTAACGTTTCACCGCGTCATCTGAAATTCAAATTGAATTTCTAAATCTAGGGTTTGCTCGCCATCCGATAACAAAATCTCTTATAAAGCTTTGGCAGGTTCAAAGATTCTTTTGGATTTAATCAAGTCATGAAATCCGAGCGGATCACGTAAGTCTTCTTTTTTCCACCCCCAATTTAGCTTCTGATATCGTGTGTCTCTATATTATCTGTTATGTTTTATGTTGCTAAATTTAGTAGTGATGTTAGGCTTTAAAATTGATATGCTTATTATCGTGGTTAATTACGAACTAATTTTAGGTTTTTCCAGAAAATCTATGTTTTTTAATTATTAAAATGCGATAAAGATAATTGTGTATAAACCATCGTGGAGGCGAAACGCACTTATGGTAGTCTTTGGTATTGTTTGTAGCCATTTGGTATCAGGCATGTAAAGTCAAGAGGTCCTTTGAACCGTGCTGCCTATGTTGCAGTTGAGTCCATGGCTGAAATGTTTTCTTGGTGATCATAGAAAGAGATACTTTTTCATATACCCTCTTGGCATATATAAACTCCTGTTCATTTTGTGTTGGATAATAATGAAAGTTCTTGCAGTTTGTATCGGTTATCTCTGTATTAGGCATGATTTTTGATGCCTAATCCCTGCATATAAAATTTTAATGTTCTTAGCAAAGATGGAAATTCCCTGCATATAAATGCTAATATTTTCCTTGGGAAGCTGTATAACCATTAGTTTGGCTGATATTACATGTTTAGCAATTATATGTTTGTTTACTGGTTATATTACTAATATGTGAGACCACTGTTACCTACATCATGGTTTGTTTGGAACAGCCATGGATATGGGAATGTGGAACACTTCCTTCCGCAAAAAACGGTAACTAGGGTATAGGCTTTGCTTAAATACTTAGATAACTATTTCTAATGGTAGTTTGCTTTCACTCCAGTACTTAAAGTTTTTGTATTTAGATTTAATGGATAAATATTTTCAAAATAAACTTTAACCAATACTAGAAGAGTAAAGAAAATAATAGTAATAAATACCAAGTTGAGCTTTAAATTAAGAAAATTTCTTTTTATTTCTGTAGTTTGAATTTTGTCATACACACACACACACATATATTTTTAAATCTATATTAAGTTTCAGTGTTTCATTTTGTTTTGATTCATGTTTGTTGTTAGTTTGATCTTTTTTTTTTCTTTTTTTTTTTTTTTTAATTTACTTGATATTCAATGATCTTGATAACTCCTAGTCCAGCCCGGCCTATGAGTCATCGTGGTGATCTGTCCTTTTTTCCCCAAACCTATCTAGGTCTCCAATTAAATTAGCTTGTTGAACTACAATATCTCACTAGGACTGCCTTTATGCAGAATGTTAATGGGGGTTACAGGATTTTTTAGAAGGACATCAACTTCTTTCCTTGAGGGTGAACCATGGGGCAACGGTGGAGTTATTTCTTTGGTGACCTCGAGGTCACGGGTTTGAGGTGTGGAAACAGCCTCTATGCAAAAATGCAAAGGGAAGACTGTGTACGTATATACCCATCTTCCCCTTATCCCCGTACTAAGCCGAGGAGCACTTTGTGCAGCGGATGAGCCTTACATCAACTGCTTTCCTTGCAAGTTCTGGGCCTTACTGAGGCACAAGTTTGTAAGACTACTGAGGCACAAGTTTGTAAGACATTGGATTAGATGAGATCATAATACATGTGTGTGAGTGTAGAATTTGATCTAAATTTCCATTGTACATATGGTTCAACAAAAGCCACCTCTTATTAGACATTAGGCACTTTGTTTTCACAGATACAAGCTAAAGGGAGATCTGGGAAATGAGCATCTTTGTGGAAAGAAAAAAAAATAGCAGAAACTTATGCACTAGCAGTTACAGTCAATAAGATCTCTCTCTCTCTCCTTCTCTCTCGATCAGACTAATAATCAGGCACTTGCAGTCCTTTAATTTGCTAACTCTTGCTTCTCCTTTAATTTGGCTCTCAAATTAGTCACCTGAAGTAACATGAAGCATGATTCTTAAAATTGCATAGTAGAAATCATCTGAATAACAGTTGCTGTTCCCTTCTCATGACCTCATTTATGGCATTTTTCTTGAGCATTGAGGTTCATAATTTCTTGGATCATCAATGATATGTTGAAGTTGGAAGCCCCCCCTGCTTCCATAGCCCTTCTAGCTTTCTCTCCAAGCTGTCTTGCTCTTTGTCTTGGCATTTCTCCTTCGCGGCCATCCATCAATCTATTTACTGCTATTTCAACTTCACTTTTTGTCACCAAAATTCCCACTTTCTCTTCATCACCCCACCTGACAGGGGCTTCAATGCCCATCCGAATTCCAATCTTTAAGACTTCCGTGATTAGTTTCTCATTTAAGAACTGTTCTGCAAACATAGGCCATGTTAGCATTGGCACCCCAGAGCATGCTGCTTCTATTGTTGAATTCCAGCCACAATGGCTTAAGAACCCCCGGATTGCTGGGTGTGACAGAATAAGAATTTGTGGTGCCCAGCCTTTAATCAATAGTCCCCTGCCTTTGATCCTATCCTCAAAATTTTCCTTCTGTAGCCCACTCTCCAAGTCTGGGAATCTTTCTCCTTTTTTTATTACCCAAATAAATGGGTGTTTTGATGCCTCTAAACCCAGTCCAAGTTCTATTAGTTGTGTAGGAATTAGACGACATTGGCTGCCAAGACAAACATAAAGCACAGAACATTGTTTTTTTGAGTCAAGCCATTGTAGACATTGTTTCTCGTCAATTGAGGCCTTGTCTCCTCTCTCAAACTTTTCTGCATTCGTCTTGTTGCAGAGGGAGACTGGCCCAATGGGCCATACCATTTTGTTCAGAACTCTTGTGTAATCTTCAATGTAACCATGCTCTAGGCTGTCAAAACTGTTCAGGACTACCCCATAAGCTGATGTTTCAGCCTCTCTTATCAACTCTCTTATATCATCAAAGTCTTGTGATTTGACAAATTCTCCTGGTAACTGAGCTTTGGTTATCTGTATCTTGTGTGGCAGTCCTGGAATATCAAAAGGGTCTCTGTCTGAAGAGACAGAATGATGAGCCTTGTAGAGCTTTACATTGTGGGAGCTCAATAGTGAGAAGCAGCCCATCCCATGGAAGACAAGCCTCGGGACATGAAACTTCTTTGCGGTCAGAGATGTCCAATACACGTACTTATCTGAAATAATGCAGCTTGGACTCGGCTTATTTTCTTCCAGGTACTTTTCTAATGGCTGTTGGAGCTTATCGATTGCAATGTAAAATTTCCTGATCAGGTTCTTTGAGGGGACGCTGTCAAGATTCTCACATCCAAGAGGTAGCCCCACATCCTTGCATGGAAATGGGATTTGCACAAGCCGAATTGAAAACCCGGATTCATTGGCTCGCTGAATCGTGGATTGAACTCTAGAGGCATTCTGAGGAGTAGTGACCAAGCTTACAAGGACTCCATGTTCTGCAAGAAGTCTGGCCATGTCTATCATAGGTATCATGTGGCCCTGTGCCATTAATGGGATCAAAACAAAGTGTGGCTGGTTGATGTCTGACGCCATTGCACACCTGGTTCTGGGCAATGCTTAAGCAGTAATTTGTTGAAGGGGTGATATTATAAGTTCTCAATTTCAAATAAAACTGCTTGGCAGCTAAGTCTTATAAAGTGAGCTTGACTTGACTCCTGTTGTTGTTTAAGGGTACTTGGCTGGGGTGGATCACATTCCCCAGCAGCTTGTCAATTGGTATGAAATGCTTGACTCCAACTTAAACTTTGGGTTGATTGGGTCAAGTTGCATTTTTCTGGGTCTGAATTAGCGTTTTATATAATATAATGACATCTGTTCCAGCAAAGGCATTAATGACGTGCCTTCCACGTCCCATGATTTTCATGTTAGGGCTAATCATCAATAAACTGTTATTATATCATTCTGATAGGAGATAGAATCAATCTTTTAGTCATGATACAGTATGGTAATGCTTGATGTAGGGGCACTAAAAAAAGCACATAGGCAGTGCATTAGTTCTTCAGATTGTTTGTATTTTTGGGTTCTGTTAACCTTTTCTTTCTTGGCTAATAATAAATCATTGCTTTTGGGTAACTTTGATGCTGAACTTGACCCAGTGAATTGACTTGCTAAACCTCAAATTGGGCCAAGATTTTGTCTTTGGTGTGTGTGCGGGAAGATAAGGCCCTTTTGCCACTATCCATGGAAACAAACTGCCCTAATAGTAGATAAAGTTGTTATATGCTATGCGCTCTGTCTATTTGTCCGCATCTCTTACGTTGTGCTTTTGGTCTTTTGTGCTACTTGCTCATTATCTGTTTTTGGACCTTTAGTTGATCTAGAACTAGTCTTCGTGTTGTTCCATGAACATATGTGCGGCACTATAGTTAGACGGGGATCTTATTTATGGTATCTGAATTACATGACATCTTTAGGGCTGCAGTAGTGTTTTTTATTCCACTTACTATGCTATGAAGGCACGCCACAGATAGGTATTAAAATAGGTTGCAATGTATTAAGAACATGATTCAACTGCTTGACTATGCAAAGTCCAGAAAAATAGGAGTCATTTTCTTAAAATTACGTTAGTCTGACAGCATTATAAGTTATCTAACTTTCGCCGAGGTCGTTTTCTGAATCAATTATTTGATCCTTTATGTTATGTTAATCTTGCAGGTGTCATTTGACTGTTACTTAGCTTGAACGAACTAACCTGGATTTGTCATTTTTGATAATTGTATACAGCTCCCTCTCTCTTTCTCTCTCCCCTCCTAAATGGCGGGATTCATCTTCTCTCTCTCTCCCTCCCTCTCTCCCCCCCCCCCCCCGGGGGAGTGTGAATTCACCTTGACTAGCATTTTTCTATGTTATGGGATTGTGTTTTTCCATTTGGTCCCCAACTAGAAGGATCTTTCCTTTTCCAGCCTCTGATGAGACGCCATGATCGTTTCTACAGAATGGAGTTAAGGATGGTGGTGAGGAGAGACGAGATATGATTTTTCTGCGTTACTGCTAGTGAGGATGTTAACGGGTGCAGAGTACAAAGTCTGTATAATGTTATGATATCTGTACTGGTTGCGAATTGAGTTGAGTTCACTTATTTTTTTTGTTACACAAAATTTGAACTTCAAATTACAGAATTGGAAGAGATGATTGTAATCATTAAACTATCCCGTCAAAACGACTTGAGTCCACTATGTTATTCAAAGTTCATTCTGTTTCTTTGAATAGCAGTCATTGTGAAAAGTTGGACTACTTTTGCGCGCGTGGTAGAGGCAAATAAAAGATAAATACAATGATGTAAGATGCAAGCATCCGTTAGACACATGGGTGATAGAGAGATTAATTTACTATTTTTTTAAAAAATAATTTGGATAATAGGTCCAATTAGCATAGAAAATGCAAAAGAGCCATCTGTCTTACAACGTTATTCCAATCATATGACTAACAAACATCAACAAAGTACCTTTCATTTTGAAGAACAAATTCCTAGAAATCAACAGTGTCCCGGTGTTTTCCTTGGGCTGTCCCATAATGCCTAATCCTGTTGGGCGGGTTCATGTTGACGAAACAAGTTGCATTGCATAATTTCTTGAATCAACATAGTCATATTAGAATAAGAAGACCCACCTTCTTCCATGGCCATATTTGCCTTTCCTCCTAGCTCTCTTGCTCTTGTTCTTCTCTTTTCTCCTTCCTCCCCTTCATCCATTAGCTTAACTATTGCCTTCTTAATATCTTCCCTCATCATTACAACCCCAATCTTCTTTTCCTCCCTCGACTGCATATGAACCTCGTTTCCAATCCTCACACCAATTCTCAGCACTTGCACAATGAACTCCTCATTATAGAATTGCTCAGCAAACATTGGCCATGTTATCATTGGCAAACCGGCACTCACGCCTTCCAGCACTGAGTTCCAACCACAGTGTGTCAAAAATCCGCCAACCGCAGGATGGGATAATATAAGCACCTGCGGTGCCCAACCTCGGATTATGACGCCCCTTCCTTGTATCCTCTCTCTTAGTCCCTCCTCAGATATCCATTTTTCGAATTCTTCAGAATAATTGGCTTCCCTTATTATCCATATAAAAGGATGGTTTGATGCTTCTAAACCTAAACCAATCTCTACCAGATGTGGCACTGTTAAGTTGCATAAGCTGCCAAAACAAACATAGATGACCGATCTTTGCTTCATTGTGTCTAGCCACTTTAGGCACTCATTCTCATTGATCGAGGTCTTTTTGCCTCTGTCGAGCTTGTCTTTGATCTCCTTGTTGCATAAAGAAACAGGCCCTATGCACCAAACATTGCTGTTTCTCATTTTCTTGTAGTCTTCCACATAAATTGGTTCCAACTCTTCAAAACTATTAATCACTATCCCACTTGCAAATAGCTCAGCCTCTTGCAATTCCTCTATAAGATTGCTTATGTGGCCTAAACTTTCTTTCAGTGTTGCAGCTAATGGAACCATTCCATCTGGCATGCCTACTACAGATGGTTCAGATTCGGATTCAATGCTTCCATGAACCTTGTTGCGAAGAATTCTATGTGAGCGCGAGAGAGTGAAGCAAGATATAGTATGGTATACCATCCAAGGAATGTTGAATCTACGTGCCACTTTCAAAGTCCAAGGTAGAGCACTGGATGAAATGATGCAATTTGCAGGTGGCTTGAATTCTCTTAGGAAATCTTCAAGAGGTTTTTCTAACATACGGCTTGCTTCAATGAAATTCTTGACCAAATCCAGGTTGGAAAGAGAATCAAGGTTTTCACATCCTTGGGGCAATCGGGCTTCTCTGAATGGGAATTGGAATTCGACCAAGTGGACTTTGAGGTTTGAATTCGCTGCATTGTTGATCACCTTCTTGTAGTGGATGGCATTTAGAGGCGTAGTGATTATTGTGACTGTCAAGCCACGCTGTGCTAGTAACTTGGCTGTGTCTGTAATAGGGATGAGATGGCTTTGGGACATGAAAGGTATCATAAGGAAGTGAAGTTGGCTGGTTTCAGAGGCCATCTTTTGGAGTTCGATCAAATTTTGTGTATTTTATGCCCAAGCCAGGAAGGGATGGCTAGTCTGGTGTTGATGGGCATGCATCATACCACTAGCCTACATAAGGAGTGTAAGGTACCTATGAATTACCAAAAATATTTTTGTTAAGTGATTGCCTTAAGGATCATTATATAGTGGTTCCGTCCTAGTACCGCATTTGCATTGTGCATTTAATTATTGGGTCGCGAGTGGCTCCAAATGTCGTGTATTATGAGGAAAGTAATCTTTTTGTCATTACGTAGTGAGAAAAAATTTCCAAATGTTGTGTAATTTAGTGGAAAACAGTCACAGACGCATTTCCGAAAGAAAAACGCGAAAGAGACTCGTCATCAATATCTTCCAAAGACAAACCAGAGAACATTACAAGAACAGATCCAGAATAGACTAAACAATCTACCTCGGATCCACCTATCATACAGTCTTAAATTCGGGAAATGGAATGATCATACAGATTCTGGTATTAATTCAATTTGCCCACTTGTTGCTTGGATAGCCAACCAAATGAGAAAAAAGTTTTGGTGCGCTCAACCAGCTTAGTGATGAGCCATCACCTAAAACTGTGTATAAAAGCTCATTCCATCCATACTTGAATGGACCAACTGCCAATGTACCCTGAAATATGCCAGTTAAGTGCTTCCAAAAGGTCTCATCCTTAAAAAGGATAACGACTATGTTATTGATGGCATTACTTTGCCAGTAAGGCTCGTATTGCACATATATGCAGGTCCATCTCTTCCGGATTTGGCTTCTAGATTTCCAATTTTGACAATCACCATGGTTTATTAATCAAATTCACACAAGTCTCAGGTCTGATTCTAAACGGAAACTGTGTGCTCACGTTGTCAAGTTTGGGGTCCCAAGCTCACCCCACTTGCCACTTTTTCCAAGCTTAGTACTTAATAATTGAAATGAACTATGCCTGTTGTCTTTTCTTAAAATCTCTCTTCAATTTCTGCAGCCCTTTAATTTATGTCCTTGGAGCTTCAAGGCCTTGGAGCCGACTACAGTTCTTGCAAGAATGATAACGCCACAGTTGCTGTTAAAGAAATTTCATGAAGTGGGACTCAGAGAAGAGGGAGATAAAAAATGAATGTTGATGACAGAGAGGATTAATGAACCTAAATCATAAGAACAAGAGAGTTCTGAAGAAAACTGAACATTTGACAGAGGCACGATCGAGTTTTCGGGATATATAACTGGGATGATTTGGTCACATCCAAATAAGACCTTACAATGCCCCGGTAAGAAAAATTTTCGTTCACTTTATTTAAAAGAATCATATTAATCGTTGAGTCAAAATCTACCATTTTCTTGTACCAAAAAAAAAAAAAAATCTACCATTTTCACAACCTCTCTTGGTGGATGAAATAGAAAATCCCAACTAGATGTGGATGTATTAAGAACTATAATGGATCAAATATTCTTTGTTTTGATTTTAGTTCAGATTTGATGATTTTTTTTTTTTTCCTGTGACTATGGTGTCTTTTCTCCAAAAGCTAACTATCGATTAAAAAGGACAACAGAGAAGGATTACATATCGAGAATGTGGATATCATCAACCTAAGTAGAGGCTTTCAAAGTACACTAATACGATAATGGACAATGTTGGATTACAAATAGCAACAACCAGACGTGATTGTCGACGACAACTGCTGTTCGCAATAGTCTCATCCTGTCATTGCACTTCGCATGCTATACACTTGCTGAAGACGAGAGCAACATCCCACATGTTGTTTTTCGACTCCAGTTATCAACAAGCTGCGTGGATAATATTGCCTATATAGGGAGAATACAAACAACTACATGATATTGTGTAGTATTGGCAGTCAATCCACTCTTGGACTTCTCAATTTTTCTTGTAGAATGTCTTGGATTAATTTTGTCACATTAACGCAAGAACCCTCTTCTTCCATGGCCTTCTTTGCCATATCCCCAAGAACTTAAGCCCTTTCTCCTCTCTCGTCCTTCTTCTCCGTCATCGTCTCCAAAATGGCTTTACTCACTCCCTCTTCATAACCAGCCCACACTTCTTCCACTCCCCAATTGATTGCAGCCTCAACACCGATGCTTACACCAATTCCTAGTACTTGGACAATAAGTTTCTCATTATAGAACCGCTCAGAGAATGAGGTACGTGTTATTAGAGGAACACCAAAGCACATGCCTTCAAGCGTGGAATTCTAACCACAATATGTCAAAAATCCTCCAATTGCCGGATGTGACAAGATGAGCACTTGAAGTGCCCAACCCCGGACTTTAAAAGCTCTTCCCTTGGTCCTCTCTTCAAAACCCTCGTCCATTTCTCTAGCCCTTTTGATTTATCATTAGCTCTTACAACCCAAATGAATGATTGGATCGAAGCTTCTAGACCTAGTGCAAGATCCTTAAGTTGCAGATGTGTAAGGCCACATAGCTACCTAGACATACATAAATCATAGACTGGCTTTTGTGAATTAAGCCACTCCAAGCATTTTTCTGCTTCAAGTATTGCTTCATTACCTCTGTCAGCCTTGTCTAACTTCAACTTATTGAAATGCTGGTTCAAGCTCTTCAAAAGTATTTACTATTACCCCATCTGCTGACAGTTCGGGTAGGATATGACCACTTAAAACTTTACCTCCTTTAACCTTCCTAACTCACTATGACCCCTCATCGAGAAAGTATCCTAGCAATATCTATCATGGGCAGGATAAGCTTGTTAAAGTGTTGGGGCCATGGAAACCAAGCATTGATGTATAAATCCTCACCACAATGACTGCAAAAGAACTTTAGGACTCAATTATACAGACCATTCATTGGTGAATTTTTTTTCATTAAAATTAATGGAAATCTTATCACAACTACAATCCTATGCAAATAAAGCTTTCTAAAATGCTATGAATCGGTTTTCTACATGCTTCTCAAATGCTCTGAGTTGGTCTCTAAATTATCCCTTTTGTGAGAAGTACCTAAGCAACCACAATTGCCACAGTGGCTAAACGAATCTTGCAACAGCTATTTGCAAGTTGAATGATTGTGCTTTGATGATAGTCCAGAGGGACAAAAAGTTCATTGGTTATTTAATGGACAAGTCATCCTTACCCACCCATTTGAATTTCTGCAAAAAGAATAGGGCAAAACAAGAAAATACCAAATGTGATTGTCTTTGTTCCTCTGATAAAGCGCAAGTCATATCTTAATATCCCACGCAGCTTTGCACTTTGTCAGGACTGAGGGAGAAATACACGGCAAAGGTGTTTTAGAATTGGAGAGTAGGGAAAGAGTTAAAGAGTCTCATCAATTAACAACAATGATACCACTGCTTTTGTTGTATGTTACGGAAAAACTTCCTAATAAGTAAAGAAATGGGATCTTAGACACAAACAATAAATACATACAAAAAGTAAATAGTGCCTTAAGATGGACCAAAAGAAAAAGAGAGAGGAGGGGAAAAAAAAAGCAACTCCTCATGTAGTGTGATCGCTAAATAAAAAGCTAATGTCCAACCAAGCCCTTGCAGTACACCCACTTGATTATCTTGGTTAGTCACTATGTACAAAAATGAAGACGAACATGAAATGGATGGTTCCAAAAATGCAAATACTGAAAAGATTTAAAAAAAAAAAAAAAAAAAAAAAAAAAAAAAAAAAAAAAAAAAAAAGATCAGTTTACCACTGGTCAAAATATAATGTGCAAGGACAAAGACCAACTTGTAGAATAATAGATCTTGAAACAGAAGCAAAGAAAGCATTCAATAAACTCATAAAAAACTAACTAAATGGGGAGGTAAATAAGAGAAAACAAAATGGAAAGATGTATACCTAGCAGTGTTAATAACCTCACGATCAAATTGCATTTTCTCCATCAGCTGAATTCTTTTCCTGCATTTTCTCAATCTAAATGGCCTGTGGACCGGGAGGAAATGAGAATATCCTGGAGAGAAGATCAAAAAGATGAAGACAGGTTAAATGCCATAATATGCAAAAATTTATAGATAAAAGAAGCTGTTAACAGAGCAATAAATGAGTAAAAGTCTTGGCCAGTTGCAAACAATTTCAACATATAAGCAAGGCAACCTGGCGCTAGGAGACCACGTTAATCTTCAAGCAGCACGAGCAATTGGTACAATAAAAATGTAAATAAGTATGTTTATAGAATGAAAACCCGGGCATTCAAGATTCAGTAAGTATGTAGCCCAATAAGCAATACACTTTGACAAACTTACTTAAGATACCAGTAACTCAACTAAATAAGAAACCCAAAAACACATGATCTGCCTCAACAGAGTAAGATTCAAGTGAAAAGAACAGCTACCAGTAACACCAGCATGCAACGAAAAAAATTATGGTATCTGCATAAAGAACCTATAACTTTGATGAATTTTCTGCTTTCTCTGTGCAGTCAGCAGTTAAGTGTCCAAACATTGGAATCTCTTAGCTGCTAACTAATTTCTTCACCTTGTTATGGAATCCAACTGCTTGTTCTTTTTTGCTTCTTTTACATAGGAAGCTTAGAAATGGTAGCAAATACCCACAGTTTCAAATTTCTGAACATGCAGGACAGTTCTCCCACAGCATAACATTCACTTACATAGCAGCTGGAGAAATAATTTCTAAAAACAGCCCAGATTTTGCCTCATTCATTTTGAAAATAGCATTGCCAAATACATTATTACTTTACAACATCATCATCACTAATTTCTCACTACAAAGCTAAGAATACATATAACTACAGGCTTGACAAAGCAGCTTGCACAACCACATTTACAGGTCCAAACACATCATTTTTGCACTTTGTACCCAATCCACAAGCACTGTACACTATTGACAATGAAACAGGATCCTCTTTCTGTCAAAAGAACTTCAAAATTCACACATCATCATATCAACATAGCTGTCCAACTCTTTTTTTCAGTCCATGTTATCCCTTGGTCAATAAAGAATTACAGGCATTCCAGGCCAAGGCCAGTTTCATCCATGTCAGGCATGGTCCGGTCCCGTGAACAAACAATGGACTCTCCATTAGCCTTTACATGTATGCACTTCTTCATAGCATCTCAATCATGGCCCCTACGACTTGACTCTACCTGGTCAAGGCGACCAGATCTCGAGGATGGTGAATTGGAGGACTTCAGTAACAACCCTAGGGCTGAGGAGCATGTTGCTCTGACTGTTGCATCTCCAGAGCGGCTCATCTTCCCCACCAACATGCCAAACACCTAAAAGAGGAAAAAAAAGAAAAAAAAAGAAAAAAAAAAAGAAAAAAAGAATGTTTCAGCAAATGTATGGTAATTTAAGTTTAAACATGATAAGTTAATACCTGTGAAGAATAAAGAGACAAAATCCGCTGATCATCTGAAAGAGCGATAATACTGGTGGAGAAGTAAATGGCATTTGCTTGAATTATAGGCCAAGGGGAATCAAAAGCCTGCAAATGGAAATAGCTGAATTAGAATATCCTCTGCACTATCCTAAGGTTCATCATATCTTGTACAGAGCAGTGCTCTTGCCAAACCTATCATTATCTATGAGCATTGTGACCTATGAATGTCTAACTACAAATAACAGAGTATTAGTCCTCCAAGACATCAATCAACAATAGCAAGGTTACCAAAATTATGAGATGAATAATTAACAAGACCCTTAAAAGAACAGAGAATTACACAGTGGACTGATAGGAAGTCCACCAACTCGGAATAGAGTGATAAAGCTTGTTTTCACTATTTGTGTTGCAAAGGCTTCAAGGATGGCATTTGAGTAAACAATTCTAAATGTCGACACTCCCTACCCTGGTTGGCCAAAGTAGTTCAATCAGAGCTCATTCCTTGCATGAACAAAAAGTGAAGTTGATGGACAAAATGTGCATATATGGTACTGAAATCATGGCTAGGAGGAGCATCATAATGAATCTCCTCCTTGTATCTTCTAATATATTGAATCAACTCAAACATGCATGGCTCTGTACAAGTTGTTTATAATTGCATATAATATAATTATGTGAAAAGTGCTTTAACCCCCCCCCCCCAAAAAAAAATGTATCTTCTAATATATTGAATGGCTCAAATATACATGGCTTTGTACAGGTATGAGAATAATTGTGTTAATGGAGGGGAAAGTGCCTTTACCCCCCCCCCCCAAAACAAAAAATTAAATAAAAACATCATGGACCTAATCTGTTCGATCATATCATTGAAGAATGCAAAAGTCAGGATAGCATTGGGATCTTAGTTCGATGCGTACCTGTAAGATTGAGGCCATGTAAGTATCAATTTTAGAGGCAAGATATTGGGTAAAGTGTTTCGAGAGGTCCCTAACGAAGTCCTCATAGTCACTTCTGAAGTATCAAAGAGTAGGCTTACATAAATTTCAAATTTACACAAACCACAAAAGTATGACCCACATAACTGAAAATCATGGCCAACAATTACTTACCTGTGGTCAGAATTAAAAGAGGGAGCATTAAGTAGGCTAGTAAAACCTTCCAACTCCATCAGGGGAGCAATCCGCTTAAGGGTGCTCTAAAAAGACAAGAAAGCTGTTAAATTCTTTCCATATTTTCTGAGAGAACTTTTCAAATAGAAAAGAGAGGAAAAGACCAAAAAGCATACTCGGCAAGCCCATCGAACACTTGAATCATCATCATGAAGATGAAGAACCAAGCGGGGGAGAGCAGCATGTACCTGAGTAGATATTGGTATCAGATTAGTCTTGAGAATTTTAGATCAGAGGACTAGGTTGCATGCATGATGAAAAAAGAACCAGTGGAGGCATCTAGCTCTAAATGAGAAAGCCAATATATGAGCAAAATTATGAGAAAATCCTAGAAGTCCCCCCCCCCCAAAAAAAAAAAAAAAAAGGATACAGTGCAAAGGTTTTTCCTACATGGAAAACTTATAGTGTAACTTGAATGTCAAACTACTATGAGATAGACGTTTGAAACCTCAGTTTTCAGCTCATAAGATGTAATTCAAATCCATCATGGCTTAGGAACATAAGGCGCTCCTATGAAGAAAATGTAAATAAAGCGAATGACACGAGAGCAACAACTTCAAGAATCACAGCATCGTTAAAGAAATGACCACATAAGGTGACTAATTTGAAAGCAATTAATAAATATGACCAAAAGAAAAGGAGCAAGAAAGCAATAAGAAAGGAAAGAAGGATATATTTACATTTATTGGTGCATGACCTAATAAAAATGCACCCTTGCAGATTCAGAATGGGCCGGTGGATATAGAACTCGAGGATAAAATAACACAACCACCATTTGTTAAGGGAAGTAAGGAAGATCAAGAATCAAATCACAGAGATTCTCTGATTCATATCTTGACCTATTCAGGCTATTTATGTGTAAGTTACGGAGGAACAGTGACTCTCTTTGAGAGCTAATTAAGAGAAAAGAGCTGCTGAAATTGCCTTCTATCACTTGGATGAAGTAGCTTGGGAGAAAGATACTAATATAGACAATCTTTAAAGGAACACAAAAATGTTCCATGGTACATAATACTAGTGCAGGCATGCAATAGAGTATCTTACCCTATATCTTGTACATGAGAATTGGGCTTAATTGGCATAGTTCCTTTGGAGCCAGTCATTCAGATTGTTCAATTTTGACAAACATTAAAATAAATAAAAAGAGACAGACAAACAATTGAAGAAAAAGTAAAAGGCTCTAAATCTCTTCCAAGTCCCAAAAAACTACAAAATCATAAAATTTTACCATTCTCCAAAGAAAATAATATATTTATTGCTCCCTACTTCTATATCACATGACATCATTAAAATACACACAACAAAAATCTGATTCATTCAAAGAAAATGAAAAGTAAAGGGCATGCCCTGAGACAAGTCAGGTCATAGCCTAAAAGAAGGGTTAGGAAAGTTCAGCTGGTTTGAATTAGGAGTAGTGCTTGACCGGAACAACGGCCAACAAAGACCATTATTACATAGACAACTGTCCTCCCCTTCTCTGTCATACAGGAAAAGAATCATATTGAAAACACTCCTAACCCAACTTCTTTTGCAGAGCCATGTATTGTAAGTGATCCAAAGCTGCCCGGAGTTCCCCATGGTCGCCTTCGAGACCATCCCATCTCAGAACGAAAGTCTCATCCCTTGGGTATGAAAGGGGCAAAGCGTATTGACTCTGCCAACTTCCTTTGCACTCTCCAAAACTGATTTAAAAACAAGAAAAGTAAATATATTCGCAAGCTTTCTCTTCTCAAAAAGGGAACCAAACAGGTGCCCCAGTCTTCCAATGTGAGCAGACATGCTCAATTTGATCTGTCCTTTTTAAAGAAGCTATTAATATTTGTTTGTGTGATTAATTAGTTTTATAAATAGGTCTGAACTTATGTGCGCATATCATGTACCCTAGTGAGAGGCCACATCTGAATTTGTCAGTGGATGAATAGAACAAAAGATCTTGAACGCAAAGAACCAAAATGACAACTCTTGACAAGCTGTTATGGTTAAGAAACTACACCATGAAAAGCATAAAAGCAGACCTCCACCATTGACAGGAAACCCTGTACGTGCTGGTCTCCAATCCTGTCAAACCGACATGGGGAAAATTTGGGTACAAAAAGACAAATGGGCCATCGTTAGACCAAGGACGGAACTGATGGTCATGCCCCTCTCCCCAGGAAAAGAGTTTCACATAATTTGATACTTTTCCTAAATAATTGAGTAAAAATCAATTAAATCCTTTTAGAGTATGCAATATTACTACCTCAAAATGATCTTCCCCTGCAAGGAACCTAAATGACAACCCTGCCAGCCCTGTTCTATTTGTCCAGGTCATTACAGCACTAATTCCCCTTGTGAGTTTTGTTAAGATAAAAGGAATATAACTGGCAAGATTTTATGGGACCAAAGAAGCTGCACTCAATGTTTTCAGGCTTTCAAGTGAAAGTTCTCTCTCTCTCTCCCTGTTCTTTTTTTTTTTCTCTCTCTCTCTCTCCCAGGAATACAACGTCCGGTGATTATTGATATTGCTTTGTTTAATTTTGTAGATTCTCTTTCTTGTAACTGAGGCTTTCCTGTACCTGTGCAAGCATCCCCCTCCCCCAAACAAAAAAAAAAAAAGGGCACAGTGGATCTCTGTGTCCGAGCACCCATGCCAATAAGGGTCCAGGTGGAGAATTAGGTGGATGTACATATGAGGAGCTGTAAGTTTTCCTTTCATTTATTATGCCTACTGCAGCCACATAAATAAATTGATGACCATGGCCATAGTCTTAGATAAAGTAGAGAAGGAACTAGAGGGCCAAGTTTTTTTTGTCCATATATTTCATGTATGCTAAACCTTGACTTTGCCCACTACTTCAAACAAATAGAAACATGCCCTACCCACACAGATTGTTACTTTAAGTCCCCAACATTAGCATAGTAATTGTTACAATATAAAATAATATAAGCACCTCCTTCCACAAGCTTGAGCTTTTGGAGTTGGGGCTTTTGGAGGAGTTGATTGTTTCACAAAATTTTAAAATGTTATTACAGCAGGAAGTCCTGAGTTCAAGTCCCAACAAGTCTCAACCCATATAATAGTGTCCATGTGTTTTCATCCACTTATAAGTTGTCACAGCCACATGCAAGGAAGAGAGTAAAGATATATAATTATATAAACAACTCCATCTACAAGCTTGAGTTCTTGGACTGGTTGGTTATTTCACAAAAATTCAAGAGTAACTAAAAAAAGCATACAAGCAATGCAGTAGCAACACTGGATTCACAAGAATACCGAAATGTTATCTTTTATAGCGTTGGATGGGTGCATGTTCTAAATAAAATATCAATTCAGAAAAGATATTGCAATTGGAATTATTAAGACCAAAAGAGAATAAGATTTAGACAACAACCTGCTCAAGGAATGCTTCACGTTGTGTCCCAGCTCCATAATTACTTAGTGCTCCAAATGCTGCAAAGGCATTGGCTCGCATCTTTGTATCCATGGATAACTGCTTTTTAGATAATAATATATGAGCATACATTTTCAATTGATAAATTGACACATAGTCATCACCAATAGCCAATATCCAGGTCAAGAGTAAGTTAATGACTGCCGATGCATAAAGATTTGCAAAAAGACAAAATACACCGATAACGAGGAGTTGCATGCTTCTGCCACCTTAACATTCAAATACATTCACATTTTGAGCTACCAATGGACAATTGGCCTAGTGCGAAGCACACTAAGTCCCTTAACCAAGACTCGGGTTCGAATCTTGGGAATGAAAAGAACTACATTGGGAAAGCTCCCCCATACAGCAAGTCCGACAATAGCTCGAGCCAGATTAGTAGGAGCAAGGATCCAGATACTGGTTGGTCAAGCACCAAAAAGAAAAAAAAGAAAAAAAAAATTCACATTTTGAGCTAAAAAGTAAAGAGAGTCTCAAAAACTAGAAAATATTTTGTTGATTGGCTCAACCAAATGGCTCCAGTGATCCATATCCAGCGTTGATCATATTACGCAGTTACTGCTTACAAGCAGTAATTTACAGCACTCTTCAACCGCAGATACATGGATTTAGTATTAATTTTAAGAGTGTCATTATACAAGCTAATAATAAAATGCAAACTTGTATGGCAAGATCTTCATATTTAAAGTACTATTACCACAAAGAAATGGTCTGAAATGGTTGGAGGTATTGAATGTTGTGACCAAATAGTTCATGGATAAACTTCTAATAAGTTCATAATTTCAGAAAGTTCAAGTAATCAGTTTCCTGAAAGGAGATAATTTTTCAAGAAACAAACCTGAAGATTACGAAGCCTTACTGACATGTTGAACAAGACAGGTTCCACTGCATCATTAGGCAAAGACTCAAGAACCTATAAAAGGTATTAATCAAATTAATCCATCTGATATACCTTCAACCTTAGAATATCAAGATTATTTCAGAATTGAATCCGAATTGTACTATAAAATAAACTACTAGGATGAAGAAATCACCATCAATAAGCACGACACTGCGGTTAACTGAACTGATTCATCTATATCTTCCAGCAAAGCTAGGACAACTTGAAGTATTTGAGAAGCAAATGAGATGATGTGAACAGGTGGTATCTGCAAGTCCAAAATCACATAAAATAAAGGGAAAAATCCTTAAATTCTTCATGCAGGCATATGACAAATAGCACAAAGATCAACAAGGTTGATTTAGAGTATATTTGGCAACACTTTCTACAGAGGAGGGTAAGATCATTCCGTCAAAAGAGATTCAAAGAAAATATCTTTCTTTTTAATCAGAAAAACATTTATTCACAACAAACAAAAGAAAACAAGAGCACCAACGAGGTGCTGCATTACAATCCTATAAAGCCTACAATTACTAACTGCCGGCTGAGGTACACTTATAATATGGGCATTTTGGCCCCAAAAGAGTTAGAATTACTTCCTATGCTATGTTGTAGAAGCAGGATGCAACATTTCATATAAAAACACTTTTCTAACAAAAGAGGAAAAAACTGTTGCAAAATCTAGCCTTACTATTGAGAAGATCCCATGAAAGCTCTCAACTTCCCATGAAGCAAGTGAGAAAATTGAAAAAGCAACTCTCTCCAAACAAAAAGTTACAAAGCTTCACTGATAGATGATTGGATCCTTCAACCGCCCCCCCCTTTCTATTCAAGTTGAGAGTTAAAAATATGGTCTCCATATAACAAACGGATCATTTAATATGAAAAAGAAATAGACTAGATTCTTAAAAAGATTAAGACCTGTACTAATCCTCTTAGGCAAAGGCGTCTAACAGTTGGAGACTCATCTGACACATGACGACAAAATTCTTCGACCATGACGTCCAACAACGAACCAAATCCATCACTGCACAAGTAACTATTTGTTAAACACTAAGCAATGGAGCCCATAGTAAGATTAAAAAACATAGGGTAAAACACCAATGCGAACCAACAAAAAGTAATGGTCAGTTGCAGCCCCCCCATGCAATAAATTTAGCACTACAGAACTATTTAAAAATTCCAAAAAAAAAAAAAAAAAAAAAAAAAACCCTTTCTTTACCAGAATATGTGCAAAACTTGTAAATATATTAAACTAAGCACCTCCTAGCTAGACTACAAGAATGTTGAAAAATCATCAAGGCCTTAAATTTTGTCCCCAGTGCAATCCAAGGCCTTAAATTTTGTCCCCATGCAATCCTAAGAAGCCTCAAATATAAGGTCAGTCAAGAAGAATTCAGGAATGCCCCGGTCACTCTCAAGCCAACTACAATGGAGTCCATACACACGACCAACCAAGCTACTTAACAATAAAAATAAATGTCCAATTACTACGCAAGAAAATTTCGTGCTAACAGCGATCTCACTTAATTTTCAATGAAAATGTAACCATCCCAGCCTCTCATATGGTGGTATGACCACAAGAAGTCAAATGATATTGTTAAGGCTACAGATTAGCTTCTCACAAGAAACCTCAGTTCTCACTTGAGAGAAAATGCAGGCCTTTTTCCACATCGAACCACTGAAAATGAAATAAATCAAGAAAGTTGAAGCGAACATGGTAAGCAACTGAAATGATTACCAAGCCTTCACAGATTGAAAACCAATCATACAGGTGACAACAGTTGCATACTTCAATTGCATCCAAAATAACACCTAAAAATCTTACCCAAAAAGAAAAAGAAGACCTAATGATCTGTTCATCATCCACAAATAACAAAACTTGCCAAATCAAGGCTAGCTTATCCATCTTGATCAAGCAGCTCCCTTCAAGTTTTACACACTGATTTATTCACTTCTTAGAATACCTTACAGTGAACTTAATTTTTCTATTGTAATAAATTTTCCGTAAATTTGAAACCGCAACCTGACCACCAAGCCCCATAAAGACCAGGAGTGTCTGCATTTACCAGAGTTCCAAGAATTTCTAGTATAAGAATTAAAAGCATGGGGGGCATCCATATCCATACACAGAGCCTACATAAATGGATAGTGAATTCAACGAAAAACAGAACAATCCACGCCTAAATGATGAGAAATCAAACTTAAGACATACCCATATCGCACAAATTCTGATAATGCTGCAGCAGCAGCTTCCCTTCGAAATCTTTCTTCCCGGACTAAAGATTTACTCAAAATCAGACATATATTTGAAACCTGAAAGAATTGTCCAAAAATGTCAGACCAAAAGCAAAAGAACAACCTGCATTTAAGAATTCTCGTTACCACTCATCACTATTAAAATGTGAAGAAGAATGAGTTGCGAGAGATCTTAATGAAAAACGTAAGTGCAGAAATAAGGAAGCATAACCCATCAATGTATTTAGTTTAACAAAATGCAGTTTTACATGAATAAAATAGTGAACTCGTTCGTAATGTTTATGAATCTCATAGAGCCATAGAGAAATGCATACATTAACTGCCACTCGAATTTGCAACTTCCAGATTATTCGAGATTTTTGGCCATTTAGAAATTGCATAGGATATGAAATGAAGAATGAGATACTTCACACCTCAATATCGAATCTGTATCCAAATTTGATGTGTCCTAAACTCACATGATACTTGTTGAATATGAGTTGGATACTCTACAGGGTGCATCCAATTTTTTATTAACCTTTAAAAACTTCAGATTTCCCCCATAATTGTTGTATATAAACCTACAGAAAATCTGCCATGTCGCTGTATCCATGCTGCCAGCACCATGGCAGCCACTCCCAGACAATAGGCTTCATTTTGATATTTTGAGAGATATATTTTAAAGAAAAACATGTTACTTTCTTGGCCATCCTTAAAGCAGAAATTAGATCAAGATATGATCAAGTTGCTTTCCTGCCTGAATTCAGTTACTTGAACTGTTACCGAGTTTTCCTCTTAACCAGGCTAGTAAAAGAAAGAACCACAATGAACCACATGGAAGCAAAACTCAAACTGATCCTTTTACCTCTTTAGGCCTCTTTATAGAAATGCAGCTGGCCAGGTCTCCAATTAGAGTGATCCACTTCTCATTTTCATTTGACTCTCCATTCCTGGCTAATATCTACCAAAATAGCTCTTCGCTTACAATTTTCACCCAACTAAAAGCAACTTTGCATCATCGCAATAATGAAAAAAAAAAGGGAGATAGGACAGTTATCTAAGCCCAAGTACCTTTCCCATCTCAAGATCTCCAACACATTCACAGAAGGCCTGAAATGCAATTAGAAGAGCCCTATAGAAAGTGAAAAAAGAAAAAAGAAATAATCATGAAAAGTCTAACCTCCAATGGGCTATAAGAATAGATGAATGATAGACCCAGAACCCCCCCCCCAAAAAAAAAGGAATAAAAATAAATAAATAAATAAAATATGAGAAGAAATAATGTCCATAAAATTACCGTAATGGTTCCTGCTTGCCAGAACTAGAAAGGGCATGGCAACTTCCCAGCTGAACCAGAAGTGCCGCAAGAACAGAAGAATAGCTTTGTTCAACAGTTTTCTTTCCATTTTTACCACCACCTCTGTGGAATACATTTAACATAAGGTTATAATTGAGGAATCAGCAAAAAATTTGAGGCGTGAAGATGCAGTGGAACCAACAGACCTAAAAAAGGCTGTGAGAGCAAATATAGCTGCTTGCAAGATATCATCTTCAATCTGACCATCGCCATGATGGCTAGAATTATCAGCTTTATCCAGATCAACCTTCAAATCCCTTGGTTGATTTAGGACCGTTATCACATGCTCCAAAAACAAAACTGAAAGGACTGCATGTTGGGAAAAGGCCTAAATTGAAAATTAAGCAATAAGTTAAAGAGAATAAAAACATCAGAGGTGTCAAAGAAATATTCATATGAATAAAAAAAACAGCCAATGCCTCCATGTCACGGATGCAATATATCAATTTAATTTGTGGACAAAGAAGAAATTCAACACGGGCACAAGTTCACCATATATAAACAAGGAATTATGTATCATTTATGAAATAATCAGTAGACAGATTATCATGTTGGATACCTGTTCTCAAGCATGGAGAACTCTAATAACTGACAGAAAGAATGCAAAGGGACTCCTCTTTGGAGAAAATAATAACAGGAAGGGGCATCCCTTTATCCCTAACCTACAGAAAGCAGTGGATGGTGGGACTGAACCCCCTGCCACAAGAACATCCAATATCTTTCAGAAATTAATGGAAGCCAGGCTGAATCTTTTCACCCTTAATTTAAGCATGGAGATTCATTGCGCTCTTGATAGTTAATTGAATGCACAAATAGATAGTGTTGAAATTGAATAAACGATCCAATAAATGTTTCTCTGTTGAACATGAAATGAGGAGAGGTTAGCGTCCAACTTTCTCTTAGCCAGCAATGCTAATTATATTCTGCAGGGCAGATTTCTAGCAACTTTTCAATCTTAGATTTCCTACTTGGTGCCTAGAAGCAATCATCAAACTTAAGAGTTGAATTGGACGAGGGCGAATTCATTCTGATGTCCCAAAGGCGAATACTCAGACATGGAAAGAGATCTCACTTCTGTCCTGACAACGCACCCAATCCTCCCATTCGGGGTCAACTGCAGGAGCACAGTTTTTGGGATGTGGTGGTTGCTAAGAGAAAGCCAGTGGGATGTAAGAGGATCTCTTTACCACGACAGGGAAGGCTTAGTCTCAGTATTCATAACCTTGGCTGACCTCTAAATTTATCATTTTTGCCTTTTTATGTCTCCTCGTATGAAGTACAGTGGCATTCTGAAGAGATCTTCAGAGTGCAGCTCTCAAGAAAACTTCAAATATCATCTGCTGAAGTGAGAGGCAGTAAAGCACCTCATAACCAGGGAGCTAGCAAACCACATCATTCTGAACCAAACTCCTTGCACAAATGGCTTCAAGTTTTGGGTGTCAATTGCTAAAAATGACAGGAATATAAGATGTAGTGCAGGATATAAGATGTGGGGCAGGTCAGAGATTTGCAGTAAATATGTAGCAGAGTTCTTTAGCAGGCTTCTGGATGAAAATCATAGGGGAACCACTTTTCCCTTCTTGGAGGCAACTTAAGAACAAGAAGGCGAACCTTGGTGCAACGGTGAAGTTGCTCCTTTGGTGACCTCGAGGTCACGGGTTCGAGGCGTGGAAACAGTCTCTTTGCAAAATGCAAGGGGAAGACTGCATACATATACGTCCACCATCCCCCTTCCCCTGCACTAAGCCGGGAAGCACTTTGTGCACCGGGTGAGCCCTTAGGCAACCTAACAACAAACTTTCACTCTTCATGACTTACAGAGCAGGCAAGTGTGTTGATAAATGAGTAATTGTTCCTCAAAACAGTCAAAAGACAGGAACCATATGCATTGCATTACAACCTTTTGGAACTATGACAAAAGTAGAAAGTTTGAAAACAGTAGTTTCAATCGAATAAAAAAAGTTTGAAAGGGGGTCATGGGAACCAAGCATAGATAATGATGTAGAGGCCCTAAAATAATTTCTATCACATTTACTATGTTTTCATGGTTACAAAGGGGCATAGTAGGAGGGTATTTGACAAAGAAAGAAAACCCAATCATTCTCAATACTGGTTCAATTCTAAACTTTTGGCCTCGAACCATTATATCGCACCGCAAAGCTTTAGATGTGATTCCTATGTAGAATTTTGCTATAGTGTTTAAACTTTCTTTTTTTCTGGATGCATGGCACAAGCCACCCATTAAATCAAGTCCCTTTACTTATCAAAGACAACAAGATAGGATAGCAAAATTACTTAGTTTCCAGTCCTGTGGCAATACTGCAGGGGATTCAGCTTAGTCCCAACTTAAAGAATCTTCGTGGGGGTGAAAACAAAGAGACATGTATAGATAAGAAATTCCTTTTCATTACCAAACAAAAAACGAAGTTAAACATATAAATATGATTACAAAAGAATAAATAAAAATGATTAGAAAGAAATCATAGTTGATTAATAATAAACAAATGAGACTTACGTAGAAAGCATCTTGCATCGACCACCCACCACGTAACCGAGATAAATCCTTTGTTGCTATATCCCTTCCTGCAGCAACTAGTACTTCATGAAAGACAACTTTTGAGCTTGTATTCTCAGCAAGGGAAGATACCTTCTGATAGTTAAGGAGATATTTACAGAAGCATACAGTGCAGAATGATGTGAAAAACTTGCAAAAATTACAAACAAAAAACCTAATAAACTGGCAAACATGAGTAACGCATTTGAAAAAGAAAAGATACGGCACCAAGGGTTTCTTGGCGTAGATGTCTTTCAGCAACATGAGCTGCTGCAGAAACCAGAGATTGTGCAGTCCTGTAGACACAATTAGGAAAGCAATTAATTAAATGCATACAAATGTTCAAATCAAACACGAAGAAGCATATCATTTTCCCTTTTATTCATTAAGATACCTTGCAATATCAACATCACTCAGTTCACTACCCCTTTTTGAAACAAATTCAATGACAGCTTGAACAGCACCTTCTGCTGACGATTTGATCTTATCACATATAGCTGTCGTGCAATTGTGCAGGCATGTTACAAGCTGCAATAATAAATTGCAGGCATGTTACAGTGGAAGATAGCATATCAAATTCAATAAAAATGTAATGCAGAATAGAAAGATACCTCATCTTTGGTCATTAAAATACAGACAGAGGATACAACCCGATTAAATACTTCTGATGGGTCAATAGAAGCATCCTGATTATACATGTGAACGAATATAAAAGAATTATCAGAGTGACAATTTTACTTTCTGTTGGGACACAAACAAGAAATCAAGGAGGCGGCAACTAAAAATTGCACTTACACTCCTCAAAATGGCAATGACATCCTCCAGGGAGGATAAAGCACCATATGACAGCTCTATAACAGCACCAGAACTAGAATTCGGAATCCTTGGTAACGAAAGAGCTATACTGAAGAACAGATCAAGTATCTAGCAAACAAACACAAAAATAAATAAATAAATAAATAATAACTAAAAGGTAAGTCAGAGCAGCTTCTCGATTCCTTCAGTCACAATGAAGTTCGAAGGATAACAATGAAATGCCATTTAGATAATCCAGCTCTATTGTAAATCTGCCAGTTACAAACCTGAGCAGAGGTTTTTCTAACTTCAGAATTGGTATCTGCACAGCGTGGAAGATAGACCATGATCCTATCTCCCAGGCATAAAGCATTGCGACTTGGCAATAGATATGTAGCTGCTAACAAAATCAAGGAAATCATATGACAGTGGTATACAAAATAAGACAACTAAAATTATCTCAAGTAAAAGACACTTACATGGAAAGCTGGAAAGACTCCTGTTCAATGTGTGGTCAATTTGCTTGTTATGTGTGCAACTTCCTTGGCAGCCAAGCAGGCAATAGCCACTCATACACAGTGTCCTAAACTTGAGTAGCATCTCATATGCTGCACGACAGCCTCTTTTTCTTTGATATTCCACTGGAGAGCAAACATACTGATCAATTTGTTTTAAAATATGCATTAGCTGCTCAGCTCGGCTTCTCCCATCTTCACCACTAAAAGTGTAGAAACCAGTAAGAGAGAAATGTACAAAAAAAAAGACTACTAGTATAATATATATGCATGCATAATTATTGCATTGTAAAGATGCACAACAAAGCTTCCATACTTTTAAGATCATGAATCCCGAATATTTGCCAAGTACCGAACAATAATAAACCAAAATTTTTAGATTTGGACCATATATTTTCACCCAACCTAGAGATGCTAAGCAAATTCCAAACGAGAACTTGATTAGATTTTTCCCCTTTACCATAACCCTTACAACTTTAGATCTCCTTCTAACAAAGTGCACGTGTCCCTGCAAATCTTTAGCCAGCTTTAATGGGAATTTAACTAAATTAAAAACAATGTTTTGACCATCTTTGACCTCCACATCCTCTAAATAATCAAAAACTTTCTAAATATTCTGCCTCCATGAATACGCTATTTTTTTCCTCCCCAGATGAATTTTCATTTTAGAAATCCAAAGCACAAATAAGTTGCTGTGCATTCGCAACTAATGGAATAGAGATTCATACCATGTTGAAAGAATCGCACATAGAAGAGTGATAAGGTTGTCAATAAGAGGATCAACAACCTCTGAGGGTTCGTTTGGTAGAGCAAAAAAACATAACGTGGCCTGCAATGTGCATAAAAGAATATTCACAAGGATAAGGAAAAAGTTATAAGTGAAGTAATATTGCACAAATAACAGTGCACAATCATGATGAATAATGCAATCTGCACCTTCATAACATAGTTGCGGGTTTCAATGGTTAGCTTTGGTTCAACAGAAACCAAAGTGGTACAGGCATTTAAAGCAAGAGCCTGCAGGATATCAATTATTATGGGTAAGATAACCAGAATAAAATGAATGCATCATAAAGATCATGTTAGAGTCAATGGAACCTGAGTGCGCAGAAGTTCTAAACTAGAATCACTAAAGCCTTCATTTTCATCTATTCCCATCAAGGTCAATATGTAGTCAAGCAATATGTCCCTTTTTTTCAATGGAAATGGTGCACCACTTTCAGAAGCATTTATCACTGCAAGACCTGCATCAACAACAACACACCATTTTAAACATATTTGGAAGAATTACTGCAACATATAAACATCCTATTTTCCCTTTATTCCAAACACCATGGGGTATGAACGGTAGGATAAGCAGACTGATTCAAAGTATCACCACTGTTTAAATTAGTAAAGGGCATAATTTTAAGCAAATCTTTCCTAGCATGTCCAAGGTGAGTTAACCTCGAATTTTCAAATGTTCAACAAAAGGTGCACTTCAGACAATTTGAACCAACTGCACTCTACTAGTATACCTACAACTTCAGATATACCACCATATTATTATGATCCTCCTAGGTAATAAATGTCTCAGCCTGGAAATATTACCATTATCACCCCAAGCCTTGAGATTAAACAGATTGTCCAACACTACTGTAAGGTCATGTAACAGTATCAAGGAATCATCAGGTAAGGGCAGAAGCATCAATGGAGAATGGAGTTGATCTCTCTTGATTGGTTTGAAAAACACATGTCAACCTACTTAATCTATCTTCTTATCAGAAACATTTCAGATAGTACCAAAGACAACAGACCGCCCAACAACTTAACAGTATAAAATCCTTTTCGGAACTAGAATGTGCTTACCAATCATAAAAAACTTCCCAGCCAAACACAACCAACAAGGTAACAAATTGAAGCTTAGAAGAGAAAAAAGAAGGAACAAAAACTAGCACCATGGCCAAAGATGCACTAACCTAGTAAATCAATGGCAGTGATAACAGCCTGCTTCGCAGTAGGGTGACGAACATGGAGAAGTCGTGAAAGCATATTCGTTCCCTGAAAGGAACAACCACAGAAATAAATATAACATTTACGATGCGTCTCCACTTTGCTGGCCCCCAAGAGGGGCAGCTCAGGTGGGGACAACCAAGAGCACTAACATGAAATTAAAATCAAAACAAGTACAACCCTATAATTGAGTGGATAGCTTAAAGAGTAGTAGACAGTTAGGAAATATCTCCTATGCTTATAGTTCTTTTGAAAATCATTTCTAACATGCATATTATAACAGATTAATTGATTATAGTATTTTCTCTATGACAGTTAACAGTTGGTGCTACATTTCTAGATTTCACTCGCCAATTATAGGTAACAATAGCTAAAGACACAAAAAGAAAGTTAACATCATTACATTAAAGTCTTGGCTATAAAAAAACCCACAAAACTCATGAAACGTGAAAGAACACTTTTGTTTCCTCTTGCCAGAGAGCATCCAACTGTGACACTACTATAAAGATGCATCCTAAAATATAAATTGTTACCAGAACACAACACAATTGTTGTAGGAACATTCTATCAAAAAGAATCACAAGGAATATTTTGTTATAAACTGAGAATAACACCTATTACAATAATTTTCACTTGGGAATAACAATCCTTCAGCCTGATTAGCATGTTATTATCAACAAGAAGAAATACCAAAATATGCCAACTAAATTGACTTGCAATAAGACACTCTGATTTGTTATGGTACCTTGAAATTCAAGTAGATCATTACAACAACCAACAGCATATTTCCGGTTTCTTGGAGTAATTACAGACCAAAGAGGAGATCATTCACATTGCAAAAGCTAAGGAAAACAAAAATGCAAGATTTTGGTAGTTTCGTACCACAAGTGCATCTATTCTGGCTTCAATAACAGATGATGGAGCATATCTTGCAGCATATCCATACATCAAAGCCAAAGCTGCATGTATATCATCAGAATCTTCAGATCTGTTCCAATCAGTGAAAAAGGATAGAAACCTGCAATAGGTGAAGATCTAAAATATTAGGACATTGAAGAAATTAAAAATATATATATACACACACACATTTTTATATACACAAAAACTTAAATACATCATTAAGATCGAAGTAAATAACTAGCAATAAAGCATAATTTCACATAAAAAACATCCTCAAGACAAGACACAACCTTTACGAGGCCTATGATTGATCGCCACAAAGAAACAAGAGCAGAATTTTTAGTGTAAAACGAGAAATTAAAATAAAAAAAAAAAAGGTAGCAAAAATTAAAATCTGGGAATCTTTTCCCGCCATAAGTGCCAAAGTCTTTGGACGATGGGCACAAGAAACCTTGCACATTCTTTGGACAAAACAATGCCCAGAAATATTCTTTCTACCTTTTTATATATAAGTGTTATAAACTACCCAAGAAACGAGAGCAAATAAACACAATAAATAGCATATATTATGGTAAGGCAGGGCAGTCAGTTTGAAAAAGTGCATGTCTAAAGATACTCCCTTATGATAATTTTCTTCTCTTTTCAGGTTTTATGATGAGCAGGGAGCAGAAAGGACAAGCATGCACCTCTGGAAGAAACTTTCCCCCACATTATCAAGAATTTCCTTCAGCTTGTCCAACACAGTATCCAAGTGGGAAGCTGCAACCTGAGGTAATGAAACAGCTAAGAGAAACCAAATATAGAAGTACCAAGTATGGAAAGATGAAGTGCTGGGTACAATTTGAGATACCAGTCCCATGGCTTTGGCCAAACCAAGTCTGTTTGCAGGAATTGTGATATCAGCTTGTTTATACATCCAATCAATCTTATCATGTACATAAGCCTTGTCATCAACTTTCTGAAGAAGCATTCCTAAACAACTGAAACATGAATAACAATGCTAACTGCTGATGCAAAACAAGTTATGCACTAGTGTAAATAAAGCTTTCAGTTAAAAAGGACATAGCACTAGCAGCTGTGGCAGCAGTTTTTGCTTTGACAAAAAGCTTGGTCTCTAAAAACTAAGCTTCATCCAAATTTCATAATTTTAATTCAGACTAAGAGGGTTGAGTTAGAGGCTGGCATGAATAAGTTCTATCAATTATTAAACACTTACCAACTAGGGTAAGCTGGCTCAGTTTGACTTTAATCTAACTTGTGAAGTCTTGCAAGCTACGCTTCATCTTCCATCAACACATAATTGTTCAAGAAAAAGAAGCCTCAGATGACTTCAAGATCGCCTACACCTTATTTATAGTACTACCCAATCAACATAGTAACAATTTAGAATAGTCATCTCGTTTATTTTTGTAACTTTCTTAAAGGCATCACAATTTTTTATGAATTTTTATTAAAGAACCGTGGTGGTGATACATGGCAGTTTGTACACTACATAGTCAGCTTTATATTATGTAGATGAAGGTCCATGTCTAGCATTCCTATCAGTGCTTCATAGCTTATAGAAGATCTAAACCATTTTGGCAAATAAAAACTCAATGAGAAGTGAGAAGTATTTCATGTGATGTCTCTTTACCGATGAAGCAACGCAGAATGCTCGACCTCTTTCGAGTATAGTTCATATTGTCTGCTAAAAGCATTTCCCAAGGATATCACCCAGCCAATGTCTTCAATAACATCCAAAGATTCAGCAAGGAACTGCAAAACAAAGGAAGAATAAAATGTTAAAAAATGCTTTTTTTATGTTTCTTTACTTTTGGGTTCATCACAGATTTTCTGTGTTCTGATTTTCACCATGCAAATGTAAAAAACCATCCTATCTTTCAATTTAGATGGCAGGAATAATCATGTAACCAAGAACAAGATCTCATGACAAAGAAAGACATCCCTCATCTTATATTCATGTCATTCTAAAAAATCAAATGCCACAGTGGGATATAAAATAATATGGTGACAAATCTTTAAAGATAGTCATGCACATATATACATGCCAAAAAAAAAAAATGTAATTCATTGTACCAATCAAACAGGACACAAGCAAAAAGAACATGAAGAAACAAAAAAATTAGATGGACAAACGGGGGAAAATACAAAACTAAGATGCAATAAATATTTCAAAAACCTGTCCTACTGGCTGTTAGAACAGTGTAAGGTAAGGACTCAATTAGATGAACAAACACGGGAAAATACAAAAGTAAGATGCAACACATGATTCCTGATAACAAGTAGAAAGGGTGCAGTCAGAATCTAAGTCGACCTATTAACCATCATGAAACCTCGCTTTCACTTCTTTGCTCTTCCTTGGAATCAAAACTCCTATTCGAACAGAAAGCACATTACACCTCCAACAATAATTACACAAAGTAGGATGCCTTACAGTACAAGAAATAACATTACAGTGAATTATTACACACAGATTAGGATGCTCTTCCTTGGCATCTCCATGATCTCAAACATGTATTTCGTCTCATATTCATGTCATTCTTCATTCTGTAAATCGTTTCTTTCATCCACATGAATCCACAGAATTGGGAAGAAAGCTCAAAAACCTTGCCCAGACAAACCAAATAGACTCCACAATTATTGCGAAACTCAATTCCCATTCTACTCTTATGGTGCTTAGAACAAAATCAAACAAACTTGTGGAGTCCAATTTCTAAATCTCCAAAAAGGTCTAAAGTTGTAAGTCATCGAAAAACTAAAATAGAATGAATTATCAGAATATTAGTTAAGGTTGGCGCCTCCACGATCTTTTGGACTGCAAGACTTCAATATTTTTGCAAGAGACGAATAGTCAAGATTATCGTCCACATCTAAACCATTATTAACACCCTACTACAGTGTACTTTCTAAGCCTGTTCTGACCATTGCGACCTCTCCTTGTGAGGTTTCTAGGTTATTTAATGGCAGAAACTGGTTAGTCACAAATTGGACAAGAAGATCAAGTTATATTCGAGACAAAACAAAAATGGGCAATCACGTAAGGACCTACATAGCAGGCTGGGTCCATTGTTTTGCTTGTCGAGTTCATATAAACCTTTGCTGGCTGGCTTGTTGGCCCACTTTTGTGATAACTACTTGCACTTCTAAAATAAGCCCAAAACACCTTCCCAAGACCATTAGCAAAACTTGAAACTTTGGGCCCAAAATTAAGCATGTTTTCCTCTCTTCAGAATTAAATAGTGTTAATTGGTATTTGTAGCCAACAATTCTCTCTTACTTCACTAGGATAACTAGGCAACTATCGGTATCACCCAGGATATTGAACTTGATAGACTTCAGTTTAAAGAACAATTTGCATGGTAACTGTCAAGTTTAACCCACAGTTACACGATATTTTAGTTAAGTGCCTTAATGGAATAGTCTTTCCTTCAAACAGGCAAGAGACATGATTCAAATGTTACTCTCTAATATAAATATGAGAGCAGGACGCAATCAAAATGCAAGAAGATTAAGGATCTTAAAAGAAAAAAAAAATAGCAATAAAACATTTTTACTATAAATTTATGACATTCAAATCCCTTTCTACACATCTTATAGCTCAAATCTTTAAAAGCCACAGGTGCACGAGTCCATAGAGAAGCAAAAGAGATCGATATGAGCAAATTGAATAATAAAAATCCTAGTATTTTTTTTCCAGCCATATACAGCAAATTAGAGACATTATGGCAAGTGCACATGCCCAAAGTAGTTTAGCTCACTTGTTGCTCTCAAATCATCTTAAAAATCATTTACAGATCCTGAACAGCCCCATCACTTCTCACATAAGCAAAACAACTTGGTCCACATTTATGCACAAAATATACTGGGATGAAATCAAATTAAGCTTCTAAATAAAATCCCCAGTACCAGAAAACACTTATGATTTGTCCAACATCAATTAAATAGTACAACCAAAAAAAAAAATGTCAACGTGGGAATAGACATGTTATAAAATAAAATATAGATGATTAAAGAGCAGGGAAACTCACATTTATTATCATGTTATCCCAGGTTTCTTGGTACGAAGGATCCAGCTTTAAGTCTTCTGTGTCACTAACATAAGCCTTCATTTTTGGAATCTAGAGCTTACCAGGAACAAAAATCAATAAAATGCAACAGCAGACTCAAATATCAGTTTCTCTAACATCCACAATCAGTGAAGGTAAAATCTGTGAGTCCAATAACTTGGTAGAAGAAGCATGGCAGACAAATT
Organism: Dillenia turbinata; assembly: GCA_037126225.1. Lineage (NCBI taxonomy): Eukaryota > Viridiplantae > Streptophyta > Magnoliopsida > Dilleniales > Dilleniaceae > Dillenia > Dillenia turbinata. Next base: position 25,927,857 of record JBAMMX010000004.1, read on the forward strand.
AATCTTTTTGAAAGCAATCAACATTCTTTTAGTTGTAGATAAGTTACATGATAATATTCTGACAAAGCGGGCAATACAGCAAGACAAGATGGGAAGACTGAAAAAAGATGTAGGCAAACTTGTTTTGAAAAATGGCCCCAATTTCCAGTGTTCATGTAATGCAATTGTAGTTTCAACAAAATAAACCAAGTTTTAATATTTCAGATGAGACCTAGATCATTTAGTCTAAAGATACACTCCCCCCACCACCACCATACCCCCCCAATAAGAACCCTATTAAGTAACAAATAACTACTTTATGTGCCAATGTCAAGAATTGAATACACAAACTTGCTCACTATTGCAACCAAAAGTGAAAGTATTTACTATATTGCACAATGTACACACAATCACATACCTCATCTTGCCAAAACAGAGTTATATTCTTGGGAAAAAGAGGTGCCAGATAACAAAGGACCTGCAAACACCACAAAGACATTATAATGATGAAGAGCACAGTAAATGATAAAAGATATTGGAATCATATTAATAATCTATTGAAGATCCAATTAATTAAGCACTATCAATATCTTAGCAACATTTGAGAATCACAAGAAGTGCATCTGGATACCTGTACTACCTACTATGTGTAATAACAGTTCTGATCATGCATAATAATTTAGAGGTAGAGTGTCAATAATATAGAAAAAAGTAATTTCTATAATATGATATGATGCTAAAACTAAGACACAAAGCTAAAGCACAGAAAACAGTGAAAGGACAAGAAGTAAATGATCTAGGGATTTCAAAGGAAGTAAGATAAATCCCTCTACATGAAGTGACTTTTCTTTAGCAGATTATATTTAAAGTTAATGGAAAAATATTCACTAGAGAGCTGCGCAAAATCAAAACAAAATAAGATATTAAATAGATCTGGAATAGAAAATATTTATAACATTTGTTGATAGCCCAACTCTCACAATTCAGGACAGCTAGCATAGGCCCACCAATAACCAAAAGAAACAGTGGGCAGCAGTTATGAAGGAGGTATAAAACACATTGCAGAAGAAGAAGAAACTTTCAGTGTCAGCTAAATTTAGGACAGCATATGTGCAGAAAAATATGCATTAGAAAAGGACAATACCTGAGGGAGAAAAACTGCACACATCCAAACAAAAGATGATTAAATTGTCAACTCATTCAAAATTAAATCCACATAAATTTCATAACAAATCAGCAGGCCATATTTACAGATGCTAAAATATTAAAGTGGTCTACTCAAATCTTCGACAAAGTTTACTCAATCAAATAGTTAAGGAAATAAAATTTGACTCATGTCAAAGGCAAAAACGATATTAGGAGTCAAGAATGAGAGCCACACTAAAACTGTCTACACCAGGAAATATTAAGAGTCAAAAATAATTTGCCTAATAGTAGCTTGAATTTTAATTTTCTCTTTTCTCATTGAATAAAAAGTTCAAGATGCTATTAAAAAAGATAAACTATTCTAAACATGCAGGGGTTTAAGCGATAACTTCCCTATTAACATTGGGCTCCATCAAGGTTCGGCACTAAGTCCCATACCATTTGCAATGGTGATAGATGAAATCACAAAAAATATCCAATATAAAATACCATGGTGTATACTCTTCGCAAATAATATAGTTTAGTTGATGAAACTCAGGAGGGTATTAATACTAAATTAGAGTTATGAAAGATCACGTTAGAATCAAGAGAATTTAGATTAAATAGATCCAAAACTAAGTATATGAAATATAAATTTAACGGCAACCATCAGGATAATGAAAAAACGATTAGATTAGAAGAAAGAGAAATCCCAAAAAGTGAATGATTTAAATATCTTGGCTCTATCATTCAAAACAATGACAGTATCGATGGAGATGTGAACAATAGAATTCAAGTGGACTGGATGAAATGGCGAAAAGCATCTGAAATCCTCTGTGATCGCACGATGCCACTACATTTAAAGAGAAAATTCTATAGAATCACAGTAAAACCTACGCTGCCATACAGCACTGAGTGTTGGGCCATTAAACAACAACAAGAGGAAAAAATGGTTGTTGCTGAGATGAGAATATTTAGATGGATGTGTAGCAAAACTAAAAAAGATAGAGTTAGAAACAATAAGATACGTAATAAGTTGGAAGTTAGTTCAATTGTAGATAAGATAAGAGGGTACCGTCTAAAGTGATTTGGACACATGCAACGAAAATCTAAGGACGCACATGGTAGAAAAACCGAAAACTTAAAAATAGAAAATTTAATAAAATGTAGAGGTAAACCATTAAAAATTTGGATGCAATGTATTCGTTAAGACATAATAGATATGGATTTAATTGAGAAAACAGCATTAAATAAGAATAAGTGACGTAGAAAAATTTTCACAAATTAAATCACTTTTTTTTTCCTCCGATTTTCGTTATTTGTCTCTCATAAGGACGACCCCAAAATTTGGGATAGAAAGTTTAGGTTGTTGTTGTTGTTTAATGTATTGAACTCCAAATTTGAAATTGCCTATTTCCCTTAGAACCTGTTGTTAATCAAAAGGTATGTTATTTGCCTTGAATAAGTACAATATTTAATTTCTGATATAGAAGAAGAAAATTTAGCATTAAGAATGGAAGGCACTACAAAAAGGAGGATACAAAATTCTCCTTCAGGAAATGACAAGAACAAGAACAAAGACAAAAGCATAACAATAGAAATAACAAAACAAACAAACAAACAATAATAAGCTAAGAACTAAAGAGATATTGCTCTCAAATCCCTTTCAATTTCCCCAAATCTAGTCCTTGCTTAATTAGTTTTATAGTATGTGACTAAAACAACGCATGTATGTTTATTCTTCAAAGAATTTTCCTGCCACAACAACTAAATTAAACTACACACATGAATGAGAAGCCACAAGTTTATTTGCCCTCGCACTTTTGCCAATGGATAAGAAAACACATTACAGAAGAACCAACAGGCACCAACTCTGAATAAAAGAAACAGAATCATAACCATAATATTATATGAAGTCAGTCCAAGGCACAAGACCATCACGGGAAGTTACAAATGGATTCTCCATTATCATTGCATGACCACAACCACAGCCCTGCTAAAGCCAGCCAACAACAAATTGGACCTCTACAGGAATCTTATAGAGCCAAAACACCACTGCCTCTTTCCCACAATAAATGAACAAAAAGAAAAAGAATCCAGAATCCTTAGTATCAGAAAGACTTGCTGACAACTTAGAGTTTGTCTTCATACCAGTTCTCATAGGTTCTCATAGTATTAATTATCCTATTTATCTTTCACATAGTCAGTCTAACACAGCTAGGAGTTAAAGTGTAAAATAGCCCAATTTGCACAAGTCCCTCCTACTTGTATAAATGCAATTTTTCTAGCTTACAATTATTGATAGACAGCCAACACAAAATATTGCATTATGGTTGAAGAGAATTTGGGTAGTTAGCAACAGGAAAAAAGGAATAGTAACCATAAAAAGAGCCCACGGACTACATCAAAATTTATAGCTCTTAATGAGGTCATAACTCCACATGGCTTTTTACCATATGGCAGCACAAAATGCTACAATTCATTCCTTACTTTTTTTATAGAAAAATGAATTATATTAGATGTATTATAAAATGTACATAAGGCTCTAAGGACAAGAAATCCTCAAAAGCAAAAGAGAGTAAAAGAAAAGGCAAAACATAAACTATTAAAGGACTGTTTTCAATTCCTCTAAACCGTTGTCTCTATAGGCACCTAAAGCATGAGCCAAATGAGAAACATAAAAAACAATCTTGTCATAGAGGAGGACCAAAACACTAATTTCTGAAATCCTAGCATTCCACTCCATCCAAATACACCAAGAAACAGCATCATAGAGATGGCTTAACACATGACACTAAAATCCTTGTCACATATGACACTAACATCCAAAGAGATGGCTTAAAAAGGTCTCCTTTTTATAACAAATCATTTGTATTGATCTTGTTAAACACCAAAGACTAAGTAAAACTCTTAATTTTGGTGAAAACCTTTGCCTTCCAAACAATTCATTCACTACTCACCGATCTTGTTCATGGGCAAGATGCTGACACCTGCTTGATCCAACAACTGTATCCCTTCCCACCCCCAAAGCCCCATGGGGAGTTGAAATAGGAAAACCTTGGCTCGTATAATAGTAGTCGGATTGTACTATAATTAATTCCCTACTCATGAGACCATATAATTCAGTGTTACATTCCAACACCATGGTCCAAATGTGACAGCCTAAATTCAATCTCCTTACTGAGAAATTTCAGTGCAAGGCTTTCAAAACTATTGTATTCTTTAAGGATAACAAAAGTTCCTAATCCACATCCTAAAGAAAAGATAAAAGTTGCCTTTTATGGCAAAAGAAAAGAATTCCATAGATACAGAACAATGTGTAAAAGTTACAAGAGACAGAGATGATAAGGCATCCTCTAAGAGAAGCATAAGAAAAGGAGGGGGAAAAAAAAAAGTATGTACGTCAATCCCCACAAATATTTCGAGATGAGAAACCTCAAAAGGCACCTGCAACCCAGGCCCAAAAGTAACTACTACTTTATTAGATAGAATCAAGAAATTTTACACAAGAATAGAAGTTACAATTATGACCAGCTATTTGATGTGGAAACTCACATGAGAATGAGTGCTATATATAATCTCTTATAGGTTACATCATATATATTTAATGATAGGTTACAGCCAAGAGATATACCAAAAAAATCCCATGACTCCTATACTTTATTATCTTTATCACTTTCTCTTCATTTTTAAGATTCAATGTGTGATGGCAAAGAATACTGTGAGTTCAATTTGGGGGTGGTTAACTGCTCACAGATTATTTGAAAACTGGAAAAAGTGAACATAGACGAAGGTGTGAACCAGAAGCAGAAGTAGATTAAAATAAAAGTCAAATCTTTTGCAAAACATATTGGATATCTATCACCATTATATGTTCAAAGTTACATAAATTGATACCCTACAAGGATATTCAACTCTTCCCCTCTAGACACCCTAGACTAGGTGAATCTTAGCCTGATGCTAGAATTCTCCTTATTGGACCATTTCCTGAGTGCAACAACTTCAGATTTAAAATGGAAAGCAAGATAGAGAGATGAAAATGAAGAAAGGCAAAGAAATTGGAGGGAATAAAGTACTCACTGTCAAAATCTGAGAAGCAAGTTGATCCCTTGCTAGAGGATCATGCAAAAGAACCAGCAAGCGTGCAATAAGCTCCTAATCACATGGGGGGAAAAAAGGCACAGATAATTGCCAAGCACATATCAAATATGTGACAAGGATAGGACATACAGTTCAGCTAAATCATCTGAACTAAAACATATGATACCTCAGGGCTTGGAATATCAGCACGAGCTTTGCAATCATCAAGCATGGTACTGTGGTATGAAGATCTACGTCTGCACAATTCTGAAATGCATCTACAAACCTATAAACGCATGGAAAAAAAATTGTATCAAAAGAGTCCTAGAGCATTTGGTCACAAAGGTTGAACTCACTGTCAGCACTCAAAACAGGGGTACTATTGAAATAATCCATGCATCACAACCTTATCCAATCAGTTTAGTAAAGAACTGGTTTCAGGAAAATGCACTAAAAAAATTTTGACATCCAAAGAGCAATAATAAATATGAATTTTAAAAAGAGTAAATTAAGTATTTGAAACCATCCTACCACCGCAGTTGCACCAGTGTAAGTCTGAGGAACAAGCATCTTCAATAGAAAAGGCCAAAGAATATGCTGCAGATACAGAAATACCCATAAAGAAGTTACAATTCATCTATAGCAAAGATAACAAGTATAACCAAGGGACTCAACAAATAAGGCAAAATCCAGATTCAGCTCCAGGACTGCAAAAAAGCTCTGTTTTGGTGTCACGTTGAAAAATTCCAGGTCAAACAGGCTTGGCCAAACACATCACGTTAAAACAGTTAACAAGCATAACAGATTCAACACACTACCACATTGTGTTAGGTATTTTGTTGAAACAAAAACAGGTAAATATGAACGCACTTGCAAAGCCCTTGGACTAGAAATTTTTTCAATAAAACACCAAAACCAAGATCATAGTCCATTCAAACTCCAAAAAATCAAAATTTCTGCTAGAAGTAAGCATACAAGAAAATATGAGGTTTACAAGGCAGAGAAATCAATTAAAAAAAAAAAAAGAGCAGTAATGGCAGCATCATATACCTCCATTTCTGGAATTGTAACAGTTAGCAGAAGAAGACCCTTTTCGCAGATTGCTCTTAATTCCGTCGGAGTGACCGACCCGATTCTGACCTGAGAAGAACATTACCAATGAAACAGAGATACAGCATGAGTAATGCCTAGAATTCTCATTTAAACCTCAACAAAAAATTAAGAAACGAACTGACACAAAGATGAAACAGTAATTCAGCTTCAAACAATTGTAACACCATTGGTTAGTCAACTAAGGCAACTACAATCACTATTACATGTGTTTCCCACATGCTGAACATGACACAAGTGGTACAGTCAAACCTCAGATCGCTTGTACTGTATTGGAGAATAATTGCCGCTGGATCTAAGCATTTCCTTGGAGCTGTCCAGATCACCTCTCCATTTCTCTGATATGGCACAATGGCGAACAAGATATTCAACAAACAACTCTGCTGATGGGCCAACCAAGTAACAATGAGAAGCCATAACTACAATCAACTGCCATAAATCAACAAAAACACAAATCAGAATAGAAGCACAAAAATTAAAAAATTAAAAAAAATCACTGTTATTATTCTAAATAAATATGGTACTTATTGGACAAGTGCAGAAAATTAAGTATAAAAACCTCTGAAATTGCCTTCCGAACGCCCAAACCTTGCTCATCCAACAAAGACTTTGCAGCTTCAACAAGCAAAGGTCTTTTAGCATGCCATGCTTCAGACAGCCTCAAAAAGAAGATAATAAAAGCATAAGGTGATCTAGGACAACCAAAATCCTGTATTCCAAAGCTGAAAGAAAGATGAAGAATACCTTGGCAAGAGATGCTTTAGAACACAAAGTGCACCAAATGTCAAAGGTTCTTCCTTCAACCGGCATTTCTAAAGGCAGAAATGGGAATCCAGATTACCGAGGGACAAGAGGAAAGACAAACATAACATTAAGAATCTTGGGTCATCTTTATGTTCTTTTTCTTCCCCTCTTTCCATTTAACGATCCTATGATAACCTTTCTGCCCCACAAGATAAATTTATAAATTTAGTAGAACTAATGTTATGTCCCTTCTTCGTCTATCAAAAGGAAGCTACCATTAGTTCTACCATGATTTATAATAGGACCTGGTGGACTAGAAGATTGTCATCAGGGCACCAACAGACCGAAATAAGAAAACAGAACGAGAACATAAAGAAAAAGACTCAAGACTCTAAAGCAAATCATCAAGGTTGTGTTTGGTACAAGCAAAAGTGATACAGGGACAAATTTGAGAAATAAATACAACTCTTATGTTAGCATGTCCCACAATTTTGCATCAAAGGGGGATTGCTAATCCCTCCAGGCTGGTAATAAGTTTCCCTATGCTAGAACTTGGGGAACTTATTGACCCCTTGAGAATATAACTCTGATGCTAAATCATGAAGCATGTTAACACAAATCTCGGCATCCATAAAATTATTTTCTGAATTGTACCACTCTATCCTTACACCTTGTACCAAACAGTTAAAGCATTCCTAAAACTCTCTCTAAGACAAAACTCACATTCAAAAGGAACATAAATAAATCCTCAGCATACACCATCCCAACTGTCAGAAAGCAATGCTGAACTTCATTATATGTCTGCATGAGACAACATAAGCAATATAGTATGAATAAAACTAGAAGAGAAATAAAGTAAAACACAAAAACTGTCACCATTTAAAGGAAGGAGGAAAGAGTTCTAACATATTCCAAAAGCTGGCAACCCAAATGGTAATCTTCCAAAATATATTCAGTCAAGAACAATATAATGGTCATCCTGGTGAATTCAATATATTAAAGCCGCAAATGAGAACTCTGGCACCTAATCTAATTATGTTATCAATAACACAAGGGATTGGGGATGAGACTATGCTCTGATGTGACCCTAAAAGCTGATGAAAACGAGAGAATAGAATAGCAGGAGAACCTAGAGAGAATAGAGAACAGAGAAAAGCAACAAACTTCAATAATTAGAAAGACTAATGACGTTGGGCAAGAATTGATGAGAAACCACAAATTTAAGAAATACAAAAAGGCAGACAAACTTTTCAATGACTATGACTATTCAAATATTTGAAAGACATTATCCGAGGAATAGATCAAACAAAAATCAAATAATAAAACCTTCAGCCCCACAGAAAAGTCAGAATGGTCTTTGCTGTCATTATTAATGCTGACAACTGGGAGAAGTGTTGATAAGATAACAGTGAGGTCCTGCAACCAAATAAAAAAGGGAAAACACAAAGTATTTCAGTGAATGCATCATGTATGCAGATATTAGCCGCAACAATGTATCAACCAAAAACAGTAAATATCTAAAACACGAAAATAAGCCACATTAAGGAGCAAGGGAATGGTTTAATCCGATGAGGCCTGCTGAAGGAAAAAGCATATATAAACAGTTAACTAGTATAATTATAGGTAAGAGACAACATAGCTGTATGAGTTACAGACTAAGGGTTGAAAGGCACCATTACTACATTGCACCTCTCATGCTCTGACATTTGGCACATTAAATCATCCCTCTCCGGTATAATAGATCATTTGCAAAATACTATTAAAGCAATAGAGCAAAAGCATTAATTTTAGACCAAAGAAAAGCGAACAGTCAGAAGTTGAACAGCTTGGTTACAACAGAATTTGCAAAAAAGTTTCCTAAGTTCTACTCCCATTGTCTACTCCCTCCTCCCCAAAAAATAAAATAAAATTAAATTAAATTAAATTAAATTAAAGTACCTCAAAATCAAGCATGGGAGGACCACTTTCAGACAAAAGTGATGCATTAAGAATATTGTGAAGACTGTGAGTCGCCACAAAAGCAGCATCCTGATCTTTCCTGTACCTGATCAAAAAGTAAAAGTTGGAAATAAATAATGTGGACACACTGAATGCACTGGTGCATCTCAACTCATAAATGTGCAATTAGCAGTTCTAAAAACTACAGCCTAACACAATGCACACAGAAAGTGGCAAAGGATGCAGCACAGTGGAGGGGGAAGTGAGAGAGACAGTCATATTGATCACAAACAATAGTGTCATCTACTGCATCTATGCATCTATAATACAAGCCCATTTACCAAAAACCAGTAGAATGTGATTTGGATGTATCGGTGAGTGCATACACCATCAATATAATTGCAATTTATTGCACAGTTTTAAACAGAAACTAAAATAAGCACACAAGCACGTGATCATTATCAACACAAGCATGCAAAGAAAGGCAAAATTTAACTCATGAATGTGTCATAGAATCAGATTAAATATACATCTTACAAGTCCAATACAGTAGGAACAAGTCTTGGTAAAGCAGCCTTAATTTGGATACGCGTTATGAGACCAACCATCTCGCCCAATGCCTCCACAGAAGAAACCCGGACCTATTGAAAGCAAGGAGGTCAGTATGTGACCATTTGCACTACATGGTAAAGTGTATCTAGATTTAAAATAAAAAATAAAAAAAAAATAGAACCTATTCTTTTTGCAAAAGCATATTAGATGTAAATAGGTTGAGATGGTATGACGATACAAAAGCTTCAGAATTTTTAATTCTGAAGCAGCTCTAATTTCACCGTGCCAAGAGTATTCGATGTATGTATAATAAAATGATAGTCACAAAAGTAATAAATACTATTATTCTTCCTTTTTGGGAAAACCATATAACAGAGATTAAAAATTTCAAATGAGAAGCAATTCACGCAATAAAATCATGTCATCTTATATAAGGTGCTCCAGGGATGCACAAACTTCTACATCCTGAACTAAGCTTTTGGTCACAGACACTATTTCTAGCTACATAAGCAAATCAGCAATGATCCCAAAGAGGAGAGTGAACTGGTGACCTAAAGAGGTCAACAATTTAAATTTGTGGACAATGTTATAACCATGAATCCAATTGACTTGTTACTATATTCACATTTCAAAACCATCATATTTCAGTATCACATGCGTTTTCCCCACAGCATATCACAAGATACATTGAAAATTTGTCAAACCCATGCCATGAAGAGCCTAAATAAAGATAATTGAAATAAAATTATAACATTTAATATAATCTTCTTTTCTATTAAGACCGAGCAAGCAAGAGAGAGAGAGACCAAGTGTTATCGAGTAACATTGCATTGATAGCAGCCCACCCAGTCCCCCTCCTTTTTTTCACAGCATATTATTGGTATGAATTCTGTCAGCCTTACAATCCACACAAAAACCTTAAAATTTGAAGGAATGACTCATCTAATGCACTACTCAAGAAAAGATGGATGGGATGGCCATGGATAAGAATTGGAATTGCTTATATCCTTTACAAGAATTACTCCTCATTGTATCTACAAACTCCATAGTCTTACTTGAACCCTTTTCTCAAAACAAGAGTGAATAAATTTTCACTAAATAGGTCAAATTTTAGTTTAGACTAACAAAGGCATGGACTATGAATTTTTTACTCATAGGAGCCACAACTCTAACTCATATGAATATGCACCAACATCAAAAAGAGAATCAAACCTTTAGATCCCTTGAAGTGGCCCAAACTCTCAACAATAGCTCAAAAGCTGAGTTTAGAAACGACCTGCACTAAATATTGTAGACTGTGGATCAAAGGGAAAGCCATACCAAATTCATATGAATGCTAAATTAACTTTGAAGGACATTTAAAAAGGCTCACATGACATCAGCATCCAGAATTGAATGTGAAGGGAAATCTACAGAATATAGCCAAGCAGCTTGACACCAACACCTGAATGCTGAAGAAAACAGTAGATATTTCTTTGTTGGGTCACAATTCAGTAAATGGGAAGGACAGGAAAACACAACATGAGCATAACACAACACAATCACTCCAATTTAAAATCAAGTGCATAATCAAAGGAGAAGGATACATGCAACATAAATGGATATGACATATATATATTCAAACCCCTCCACCTTCCCAAGAAAATTAAGATTCCAAAACTTTAATTGATAAAGCCCTTAAAAGCTCCCGCAGATGAGGCACAATGAGATGCCAAGAAAACAATCTTATCCATAAAATAAAGCGTTTCATATTCTATTAAAAAGGAAGATAAGAAACGGTTTCAAGAAAAACAGTTACAAGAGTGTTTATGAAATTTTACAAAATGCAATGCAGCTGGCTTTCAAACTCAGGGATCATGAAGCTAGGCATGGAACTATTGCCAAAAAAAATAATATGCTAGACGCAACAAATCACATCTTCATCACCAAATGCAGAGAGAAAAGAGGGGGATAACGAAATTAATTAGTCCTAACAGGAAAGCAAGCAAGCTAAATCGGATCATACCATTGGCAAAAATTGTTCGGTGGACATCCCTCACATTTCCAAGAATAGGCAAAATCCGTGAAAGTACACCTTTTATCCGTGGAGTGAACTGCAAAGCTTTGACGATCAAAGGAAATAAATTAGCTAAACACAGTAGACCAAAATACTAACAAGCTGACAGTAAAAATACAAAAAGAGAAGCTGGATGACTAACCATCATCAGAAGCAAAGTCAGCAAGGATTTGAACCATGGCTGGTAAAGCTGAATGTGAACCGGAAAGATGAAGAAAAATTTCCTCCATCATCTGCCATAACAAGGAGAATTAAGCATTGAAACAAAGATACACAAAAACTCCAAGGAAATTTCAACAGAGAAAAATTAACCTTCCAAAGGCCTTCATTAATTCTCAGTATGGAATAAAATTACCAAAACTCACCAGATTGGGCAGATGTGAACCTATTGACACAAGCAAACCTGACGCAGCCCTTTGCCAGTCAGCATTTAGTTCCTATATCGAGCCAAAAAGAAGAGACAATGACCAAGAGAAGCAACAATGTCAAACAATAAAATATATATTTAGAAGATACTTCTGACAGAATTTTATTGGGAAATTTTCAGCCTGCCATCTCGGGGAGGTACTGATTGGAAGATCTAATTAGAAGCTAAGCATATGAAATCTATTTTCGTATTGTCAGATCATAGAAAAAGATCTACATGTCCAAAATATTTTAAGACCCATCCCAAAACCCAGAGTCTGCCTTCAATCAAAGTTGTCCAACTATTATGAAGAAGAAAATTGAATTACATACAATGGCAGACAAATGAGGGGTTAATTCACAATGGTAATCCCAGAAACCAGAGCATTTACAAGGAAAAATTGGCCATGACATTACCTTGGAGGAAACAATCTCGGCTGTGGCAATCTTGGCAAGTTTCGACATGAAAGAAGAATCAACATCCTTTTTGTCCAGAAAACGTACAGCATGTGCCATTACTTGAAACAAACCAGCAATATTCCCAACCCTCTGATTCAAATCCAAATAAACTAATAACACTTTGGGAGAAAAAATGTTAAAATCCCACAAACGAGAGGAGAAAATAACAATAACAAATACCCGACGGCCTCCACGCGCAACAATAGAGCAACAGTCAAGAACCAGAAGTGGATTCCTACAATACCCAAATACTCAATTAAGCGAGAGAGACAGAGACGCAGAGAGAGAGAGAGAGAGTAAAAATGAGGGAGAAAGATTGGTACAAGGAAGCAATGTTTTTGAGAGAAGACATAGAAGCATCTCGGACTATGGGAGATTCATCAGCGAGAGATGAAACTAAAACTTGAACCGCCTCTGAATTATAAGCCCCCAAAAAGATCACAAACTTCAAATTTCAATATTAATTAAATCAACAAAAAATTATAGAAAAAAATAAAATTAAAATCGGAAAGTACCTGTAGCGAGAATTGAATTTCCAGAGCTTGAAGAAGCCATCGATGGAACAACTAGGGAACGGATCGCAGCACCAAGAAGAGGAAGCAGCAGAAGAAGAATGACGAGAACTGGGGTAAGATGCAATTTCACAACATTAAATGATGCTATCTTCCCTTATTTTCTTCGTCTTTCCCTTGTCAGAAAAGGAACTGCAACGAAGAAGAAGAAGCCGAATTCTTTTGTTTTCTTTGGGTTCTCTCTCTCTCTCTCTCTCTCTATATCTCTCTCTCCGTCTCTCGCTCGTTCTGCTTATGTGGTGTCGTTTTGGTGTTTCAATTTAGTTTCTTGAGTCTTCCAGCTGGCAATAGTTGTCAAACTAATATACTCATTAGGAATTTAACGGATAAATTTTTTTCTTGAAAACCACGTTAATTGCCTCAATTCTATTAGATTCGAATAATAGAAATTTCATCAAAATTGTATTATTGATTTCATTTTCAAGTGTGTAGCTTATTTTTCATTTTAAAATAATTTATAAAATTTTATAATTATATATGTATTTTTTATTTTATTAAATTCATTTTTCATTCTGAATGATATAACTATAAGATAAATTAAAAAATATAAAAATTATATCAATGTAATTAAAATCAAATTTTATTAATTGATTTTATTTTTTCAATTTACTAAATAAATCTTTTCTGGTATTTTCATAATATTATATCTTTCTTTACAAAAAAAAAATTGTGAAAACTTAATTATAATTATTATTTGATTTTGTAACTTTCTAAAAATATTGAAATAAAAATAATTATAATTATAATTAAAAAATGTATAATTGAATAATATTATTTTTCAATTCTTATTAAATCTACCAAAATTTACATTTAATTTTATCGGTTCTAGTGAAATTATATTAAAATTTTTTCAAAATAAAAATAAAATAAAAATAATTAAAATCAAATTTTATTAATTGATTCTATTTTTTCAATTTACTAAATAAATCTTTTCTAATATTTTTATAATATTTTATCTTTCTTTACAAAAAGATTGTGAAAACTTAATTATAATTATTATTTGATTTTGTAACTTTCTGAAATATTGAAATGAAAATAATGAAAATTAAATTAAAAAGTATAATCGAGTAATATAATTTTTCAATTCTCATTAAACCCATCAAAATTTGCATTTGATTTTATCAATTCCAGTGAAATCATATTGAAATTTTCTCAAAATAAAAATAAAATGAAAGGTCAATGAGGTAATGCTATTACATTTTGATTACAACGAAAAATCATTGGCAAAAAGAAAATAAGCACCTGGAACTGGACACATTTGTCAATATTTTGTGAGAAGTCATTTTCACACATATTTTCCTTTAAAATTCAACAAAAGAAAAAAAAATCAAGTTTAAAAGCTAAATTCCACCTACACAAATTCTAAAAGCATTTTTTTTACTCTCCCCTCTCCACACCGCAATTATTATTTTTTTTAATACCTTGTAGCATAAAAATTTTAAAAAAAAAATGAATGACCGTCTTTTGATTATTGCCAAAACAACTGAAATAAACAATCCAAGTACCCATATAAATACATGCCATAACTTATGTTTCATCAATATATCCCTGAAATCCCCATCGCACCTGAGAAAAGGCACGCTTTTCACCAAAAAAGGGTGGGAGGCACAAAGGTCTAAGAACTCAATATCCATTCTCCCCCAGCAAATGGCACGGATCTGTATCTACCATTCTAATTAGCAAAGGGTTGACCACAACAACATCATTTATTTTCCTACAATGTGCAAAGTAGCGCAATGAGAAGCCAGTTGAACTCGAAACATTACTGCTATTGGTACTAAGAGCATATGAAATGAGCATGACTTATCAAATTCAAAATAAAATAAACAATCAATCTTAGGGTTCACACAATGTATAGCAAATATCAAAACTGCAAAATTCAAGTTTTAGATAACTCAAATGGCAGATTAACAGTCCTGTGAGCAAGGACTATGCAACCTACATAGAATACTACTGTCAGCAAGGATGAAACTGCATTTAGATGTATGGAAATTCAAGTACTCCGCAGTCATCACAGCTCAAATTTCAATTCTGAACTTTTACCACAATGAAGAAAACAAAGGAATAAATTTGGAGGGAGTTCATTCGCTACACAACTGAGTTCCACAATGATTCAAGATACATAAGACAAGATGTCACAGGACAGGGATTGACTCATCAAGAAGATGATATCATGGCAAACAAGTCTCCTAAAGAATCTGGAAATGGAAAAGAAATTTCCCTGCTGATCCATGTAAACATTTTAGAGTCACACTAATTTTTAAAATTGAGACTTATCAAGGCTGTCAAAATATGGATGGTCCAATGCTGCCTTGGCTGAGATCCTGTCTGCTGGGTTGTATGTAAGCATCTTCTGCAATATCCAAACACCACCAACAATGTTTAAAACATCAAAATTGCAATGACTATTGATGCATCTTAGATAGAGAACCATTGTCATGATGATAAATGTCAACTTCTGGGTGGCCTGTATGCTAGGTTGGATAATGTAACAGCAGACTGTTCAAATATGATCGTGAAATTTAAGCCAGATGCAATTTACTCAAGACTGGTTGTGGCCTCAGGGCCATTTTGTCAAACTGCATCCCCCCAAAACACCAACATTACATTTTACAGGTATTGGGCTATTCAGTGAAAGGCAAAACTCATTTACTTTATCCAAATTGCTCGTTCCAAAACATTCAGCAAGAAAATCACATCATTTTTATTTAGTTTTGATACTCGAATCACATGGTTTACTTTATGTTTCTCATTTCAAGATTCAAGATACAGCATTAGTTTGATACAAAATTAAAAATGTTGAAAAACACCAAGAGCTAAACATATTTTGTTTCCAGAAGGGAGAAAAATGCACAAGTGTAAAAGCTAGTTTTATATTAGATGAAGGAAAAAGCAATTCCCAGGAAACCATACCAGGAAATATTTTCAGTCATCTGTTTATCTTGTTGACAAATTTAACATCCAAAAGAGGTTGACATGGTTCATCAACTTCAATTGAACAATAGAATTTAAGCGAGTTGGATGAAGTAGCGAAAGGCATTCGGAGTCCTCCGCATGATGTCATTACATTTAAAGGAAAAATTTTATAGAATCATAGTAAGACATGCGCTCTTGTATGGTATTAAGTGTTGGGCCATTAAACAACAATAAGAACAAAAAATGGTTGTTGCTGAGATGAGAATGTTTAGATGGATGTGTAACAAAACTAGAAAATATAAAGTTACAAATGATGAGATACGTAATAAGTTGGAATTTAGTTCAATTATAGATAAAATGAGAGAATACCGCCTAAGGTGGTTTAGGCATGTGCAACAAAAAGCTAAGAACGCATCTGTTAGGAAAACCGAGAATTTAAATATACGAGAGTTAATAAAACATAAATGTAGGCCGTTGAAAACTTGAATGCAATGTATTCGTAAAGATATGATAGATATGGATTTAGTTGAGGATATAGTTTTAGATAGGAATGAGTGGCATAAAAAAATCCATACAAATTAAATCATTTTATCATCTTATTATTATTATTATTATTTTATTTTATTTTATTTTTCTTTTCTTTTCTTTTCCTCTTGATATTTGTCTCTCATGTGGTCAACCCAAAATTTTTAAGATAGAAGATCTAGATTATTGTTGTAACCTAAGAGTCCTACACCACCATCATGAACAAGATCCAACCTCTATGTTTTCTAGTCAGCACAACCCAATAACATTAGAAACTAACATTTCTCACATTTTACATCTCAAAGAATCAGTATGGTGTAAGAAAAGAAAGGGATGTTAGTACAACAATGATCAGCTACACTGAACCTGGCAAAAAACTTGTGAGATTAGTTCTGGATAAAAAAATTTACCGAGAGAAGATCAACCCCATCAGGTCCCAGTGTTGGCACAGCTCGTGCTAGATTTTGGGATTCCCACTTGGGATATTCATGCCAATCTCGTAATGTACTGACTCCTGGCCAATCCTTCTCACTTGGTGTTCCCAACAACCTTGGATCCCAAACATAGGAGTGCAAAAGAAACATATCAGGTAATCATGTCAATTAACTAGAGAAAGGAAACAACCGTAATCCTGTAGCTAACAACCCTCATCATAATCATCAAAGTCCATATAAATATTAAGACATTAAAGGAATCTAATCAAATTTAACATTTCTTCCCTTTGTGATTTCATATAATGCATGACAATCGCTAAAACGTATAGATGCTTAAGATGTGCTTGAATTTGGCCAAGAATTGAGCTTTCTCCATCTGTACTTAATGCAGCCCACAGACAAGTTGTCCAAAACAAGCCAAAGCAAACATAATGCCACTACCAGTTCAAACCGATTCTCAAGTACTTTAAGAAAAGCTCAGTCATTTCAACTGGCGACATTTGATTTTCCAAGACCAGAAAGTACAGAGCCAGGCTTGCCCCACATACCCTAAAATGACATATTGTGTGCAGAAAGTACAGTATAAGCTACATGGAGGAAAGCTTCAACTTCGAAAGAAGAATTGATTACCTGAATATGTGAAGCAGCTGTTGAAATTCAGAATCCCCTGGGAATAAAGCTTGCCTCCTAACCATCTCCGCTGCAAGCAACAAGCCAAATGAAGTCAACAATAAGGGGGTTAAGTTAATAGAAAAAGAAAAACCAGAACATAAAGGTACAGTATTGGCTAAGTACTGAATATGAATTGAGATCTTACCCACAGTTATAGGACACACAGGTTTACTTGGCATACAAGTGACTAATGTCAAGGTTTTGCAAAATAAAATAAAGGACCCCCACAGTTGTTAAAATTTTACGGCCGAAGACAGTTTCCAAGACTGGAGTGGCCAATTGGACAGGAAATGATGCCATGTTAAATTTTTCTCAAAAGACCAACTAGAAACACATAGAATAGAGAGATCATTAACAAATTTCAGTCACAACGACGATACAAAAGTTGGTAACCAGAAGTTCGAGAAAAGCAAAGCCTACAAATTTGTGATACCAATAATAATATAAACTGCCGTAAGTTCTATACTATGCAGAAATTCCAAAGAGAAGATGATTTGGGGTGAGTAGCAAAACTTATGCTGGACTAACCACATCCATACATTCATACAAAAAAAAAAAATGGAATAAAAGAAAGGGAACAAGACAACCCCTAAAAAAAATTATTAAGATTTCACAAGAAGGAACATGCTTAGGACCTGAGTGGCCGCATGCACCAGAAACAACCAATATCCAAATTCAATTTGCCTAGCAACATTAACAGGAAAAAAAAAAACACGGAATGGGGAGATTATCAACAAATTCACTCACAATAAGACCCAAAAAAAAGAATTAATAGATTTTTGAAGACAGAGGATTTTGTGTGAGAATACCAAAAATACATCCAACAGACCACATATCGACACCAGTAGAGTAATGTGTCGATCCCAAAAGCACCTCCGGAGCTCTATACCATAGTGTCACAATCTACAAACACAAAATTCAGTTCCAATAAAAGAATGATCACAAAACACAGAACTAAAATAAAGAAAAATGCACCTCGTGAGTATAGCTCTTGAGCGGAACAGTGAAGGCCCTTCCAAGCCCTAGATCTGCAATCTTCAAGATCCCCTTTTCCTTGTCCACTAGCAGATTCTGCGGCTTCAGATCCCTACCAAAATCAAAATCAAAATCAAATTGTCTATGAGAGAAGGGGGGAGAGAGGGAGAGAGAGAGAGAGAGAGAACCTGTGAAGAACACCATGACTGTGACAATGAGCAACGCCCTTACACAACTGATAGAGAAAACTCTGAATCAGAGCCGGTGAAAGTGGTCGAGGATTGGGTCCCTTACGATGGGAATCAATGAACTTCTTCAAATCCGTATCCAAGTATTCAAACACCAAATACAAAAGGGGCTTCTGATTAAGACCGTTAGTCTTGTTCGATTCCTTCTTGCGATTACTGTTGCTGTCTTCGCTATCATCGTCGTTGTCGTCATTGAGATCGCGGATCACGTGTTCAACACAGAGGAGGCGGACGATGTAGAGGGATTGAGAGAGCATTTGGAGGAGAGATACTTCACGGAGAGCGGTGGGAGGAATTCCTTCTTCGTCCATTTCAAGACGAGTCTTCTTCAGGGCCACAAGTTGTCCTGTGGTCTTATCTCGAGCCTTGTAGACCTTGCCGTATGTTCCTTCCCCAACTTTCTCGACCTTCTCGTATTTCTCCATTGCAGGATTTTGGGTCTGCGGATCTAGAGAGAGAGAGAGAGAGAGAGAGATGGGTGTAAGAGAGAGGGTGGAAAGGGGGAGGGGGCCGAGAGGCTTTATGAAGATCGGCAACGGCTGTGTTTTGATGAAGGGAGGGCAAATGCAATCCCTCCCCCGTTTTCAAATTTTGAATTCTCTTGCCCACGTGGCATATTTATGGCTTCCTTATTAGCTATTTTTTCACTTTTTTTTTAATCTGAAATTTGAAGTCTTATTTACTCTTTTATTATTTTTTAGGAATCAATAATAATTTTTTCTTTTCTTGGTTAATTTTGAACGTGGGAGAGCCCCAAACTCAAATTCAAGTTCATTTGATGAAGTTAAATTCAATTAATATTAAATAAACTTTTTAATGTAAGAGATCATTGATACAATAATAATTTAAATTCTTTCTAAAAATAAATTGAACTTCTAGTTACAAATTTTTAATTTCATATAAAAAAAATCTTTTATATTAGTATTAGTTAACAATAATTATATTATAAATTATATAAAGTAGAATTATATTAAGCCAAGTGGACAACTTAGGGTAAGTGACTTTAAATAGGAAAGGGTAAATAAAGTTGTAAAATATAAAACAACATTCAAAATATTGAAAGACTTTTAAGCAAATACATTTTCTTTTATGATTCAAAAATAATTTTAATAAAACACCACAAAATATGAGAAGTATATTTCTTGACATTTTGGCTCAAAAGATAGCCCGAAGCTTGTTATTTATATGTTAATTTGTTTCAATTTTTTTATTTATATATATAAATGATAACTTTTTCTTTTTATCATTTTTTTATGAATATAAATATTAAACTAATAACTGCACAGTTTTCTTTTTAAAAAAATCTTTTTCGTAATTTGAATATGCATGCAAAAAAGAAAAAAGAAATCGACATGAACAGTTCCATAATAATAATTTTTCCTAAAAAAAATAATTTTTCTCACTTTGTAACCATAAAATGAGAGTTTCTTTTTTTTTTTTTTTTCGTTTTTCTTTTTCTTCTGGCTATGCTTAAATTTCACCAAATTTATTTGAAGTATGGATTTCGCATGCCAGCAATGAAGGATGCACATAGATACCCTACTTAACATTCAAGATAAATATTTTAAATTAATAATGGTGAAATTCATGTTGATATTCTTTTCAATTGAAATTAATGCCGTGGGTCTTCTGTCAAGATAAATGCACTAAGCATTATTGATTATTTAATTTTTTCAAAAAATATTCACTCACTCAAATTACTGCCAATTTATACATTTAGAACATTAAACCATTATAATATTCCCTCATTTGAGTAAATAAATTATAAGAATGTGACTACTTTGGCAATATTATCCACTTAGAAATTGTGTCTTGCAAAAAAAAAAAAAAAAAAATGGAAGAAAGAAAGAAAGAGTAAAAGAGAAAATGATTTAGGTGAAATGATGCCATTTGATAAGGATGAATTCTTTTTTTCCCCTCAATGAAAAAATGCATCTTTAATTCACAAGACTTTATATGTTGGCGCGAAAGTATTATAAATATATAATATCTGACACTAATTAAAAATGACGTTTAGCTTAATCTAATTATGTTTAAATTTAATTACAGACCAATTAGGATTATAATGTTATATAATTCATATATTGATACGTGAAATGATAGTATATTTCTTTCTTTTTTTTTCACATGATCAACTGATATTTGATAATTAAGTTTTTGGTGTCGATTAATTCGATTCAAGTTAATTATTAGATCTATTAAAATAAAAGTATTCCCGACACTTATTTTTTTCGAATGTGAGAACTTGATTAATGAAATTTAGTATTTTTTTATATTGGACCAACAAGGCATCGATGAAATGATAGTATGATTCAATTACTCACCAGCTAGATCTAGATAGACTGTACCAAAATTATTAAAAAGCAACTCTTGCAATTTATAAATTACACTTGATACAATAAATCAATTTAGTATTCAGAATTTAATTCAGAAAGTTTAATGTTTTTTATATTAGAATAATAAGACGTTGATAAAATTATTAGATCATTAATTCAATATTGGGTTTATATATTCAAATAATTATGTATTGCATATTTTCTAACCCATAAATTAAACTCATGTAAAAGTGATCTGGTAAATTTAAAAAATTTGATAATTTGGATTTAAGTATCTCATATGATAAAAAAAAAAATCAATATGTAGATACTAATAAACATTTGCTATTTATGATGGGTTGAATAAAAAATGTCGAAGGGTAACTCGAGAATAGTTGAGAAGTTATCATGTGAATTCGGTAAAGTAACTGGAATAAGCTAAACAGGTAAATTCTGTTATGATTTTAGAAATAAGGTCATCCCTAGGGTTATGGTCCCCGAATTAAGGTATCATTTTTCATCTTAATACCCCCATCATATAAAATGATTTTGTGAGAATATTTTTGACTTGAAAAACCGAACTTAGGTTCTGTTTAGACGAATGTCGAATCAATATTTAATTCTATTCAGTTTCGGACTATGGAATCAGGTATATTTCCGATCCAATCTAAATTTTTAATTTTAGTTTATTAAATTTATAATTTTGATGATTTAATATGATATTTAGTATATTTATTGTATAAAGTTATTTTTTTAACGGAAATGACATTATATTTCAACTACTTTGCAACTAGATCTAGATAGACGGGAACAAACTTATTTAAAAGCAATGCTTACAATTTATAAATTACATTTGATATAATAAATCAATTTAGTGTTCAAATCACATGTCTTAAATCAATTTCAACCGATTAAAATCAATTTCAATAGCAAAAAAACTTCACTTTTGTTTTAAGGCATGTGATTTGAATACTAAATTGATTTTTAATGTTTCAAGGGGATAATATAGTAATAATAGCTTCTCTTTTTTTGATTCTATGATCCAGAATTCTATTTCTATTGTAACAAAAAAATTGATTTTTAATTATTATTTTTTTTCATCATATTGTGGTGTGATTAATATATTAATGCTCTGAAAAAACTCTTCCCGAGAGCGAAGATTATCAACTTCTTGTGTGTGTCCTTGCATAATTAAGAAGAAATGACATCCACAAAGATATATAAGCAATGACTTATTTTTTAAAATATCATATTGAAGTTTTGTCACGTAAATTTTTCCTCTCCAAATATATTTTTTGATAAATCCATTATCACAAAATATCTAAAATCATAAAATTTCTAATAACTCTTTCTATACATATTTTTGAAAGTGATATTGATTTGAATTCAAAATGTCAAAATTAAAAATCTACAAATATTACTTACTTCAAAACGTCTTTCATGAAATTAAAAATAACATAAAGTGAGATTCAGCTCTCCTGTCACGTTTAGGATTAGCAGCTACATTCTGCTTCCCGCACCCAATGTGAGTTCTTATAACTGTTCCCCCCCAACAATTTCCCAAAATTTTGTCGGACAAAATTAGGGCACACAAAATTAGAACACAAATCTCGAATCAGAAAAATTCCAAGCAATGGCGAAGAAGAAGGAGAAAATTGATAAGATTCCCAAGTATTCTCAACAACCGAGAGGTCCTGCTCCTAAACGCCGCACGGATTTCTCTCTATTCTCTCAAGGTCATCTCTCTCTCTCTCTCTCAATTTCTGTAGTTCCTAATCTATTGTTTGTATTTCAATTGTGTTTTCTGTTGTTAATCCAAAGAATTGATGACCCAAAATTTCGCCAATTGGTAGTGGTTATATGAATTTTGTACTGTAGGTCTTCAGCATTAAGTAATTCGCATAATTTGATATCTGTTGTCTGCAATTGGTGATGAAAATGCTTGGAGTTTGTTTCATGGTTGTGAAATTTTCCCCAGATAAAGAATGCGATCATATGAGGATCATATAATGTGAAATTTTGTTATTTTAGGTTAGAAGTACGATTTTTCATAATCCGAATTTGAAGGTCTTATTTGGTGATCTGGCACGTCGTTAAATACATAAAACAATGTAATGTGATAGTGGTTCACAATGGTTCGAATTTTTAGTTTCTAATCTAAATCAAATAAATCGGTGGGATTCTTAATCTGGTACATAGTGCAAAAAGGGTGTAAGAGGATGGACTGCTGGGAAGAAGACCTCAAATGTCTTCAGATGTTTCATAATCAAAAGGGCAAGGGTTTCTTTTTTGATGATTTAGTCATTCCTATTGTTTGTTAGATTTGGAATCTCTTTGTTATTTATAATAATGAGTGGTTGGCCATTTGCGCATGCTCCACTGGTCATCCATGTGCTATCGAAGGGGCATGTGAGGGAGTTTCCTATATGGAAGTCACATAATGTCAACAAGGCGTGTTTGTTGAACACTTTAGGATGATTGAAGTAACAAATAATACTGTTGTAGATGCTGGTTCCCGGCTTAAAGGTTAAAGGCACCTGTCCTAAGGTGATAAACATATGATGAGAAACCACCAAGCTCATAGCCTAACTTGTTTGGGCTTTTGATGTCCTCCAAGTTTGAGCCCACTTGCAGTCGTAGCGTGTGATATAGATGCTGTTGAGGATGAGATTAACCAATTATAAACTCTGGTGATGCTATAATAATAGCTTCGCCTCTGTTTCTCTGAGCTTGGGTCGAGATCTATGTGTCAATCAAGAATTGTAGCGAGGAGCAATCCTTATGGTAATTCTCGGGGAGGTTGCTTCTTTCAACATGTGTCTCAAGAGCTTTAAGTCTTTAAACATGTGTCGCAAGGAAAAAGGTCGAACTCTAGTGCTTAGTTACTTCTTTCAATATACAATTAAGATCACGATGTGGACAGATCCTGTGGATCAATTAATGTAGTTTGGAATTCCAGCTTATTTGTTCTTTTTCTTTTTCTTTATCCATTGTTTGCTGTATAATCCTGTTTTATGTGATTTGACTTTCTGTTTGTTATGTTTTCAATAGGTTTCACCTGCTGCAGAGGCGCTTTAGCCAGCACCACTGCTGGTAGTTTAAATAATGGGAAGGACAATACTAGAGAAACATCCAAGCTCCCATTCTTTCAATGCTGCAACTCTTGGGATGAAGGAAAAATCCATGCTGCTGATTCTGTCAAGGTCCCAGTGTTGGAAGTTGAATCAGTAGCACAAAATACTCTTACTGCCCCCTGGATTGATAGGTCTGTATCCTTTATATAAAAGCCAAGATCTTGTTCAGCTGTTAATGGTAGCACCATTTTTTTTAAGTTGATTTAAGTGTGAAAATTAATTTTCTGTGTTTTGATTCTGTAGTTTGTTATGTGCAATGTATTAATTTTGCACAGAGAGATATATCAAACTTCAATTCTCTATGCTTGCCTACCCTCCCCCCCCTCCACACACATACTCAAGCTCACAGGGTTAGAGTTAGAAATCAAGGTATTGAGATTAGGGAGATTCTCTTCTTGAACCCTAGTGTACCATGCTTATAATGTGTTTGCAGTTGTGGGTACTATAAAGTAATTCTTGGCTGGTAAAACTTAAAAAATCAGGAAAATGAAAGTATATCTCTATTCTGCTGCGACAGTGGTTGTTGATCTAAGTTTGATTGTCATCCAATTTGAGGCACGCTCCGACGTTAGCTTGCTCCTATAGATTTTATATTATGGAAAATGAGTTGTCCATTTATGTGTATCTTAAGTGACATTTTGTCGGTGATGAAAATATAACATGCTGAAGTTGTGAAACCTCTGAATGTGCTATTGAGGAAGTTGCAGATTGAGGAGATTGCCATGTACTTGGATATGAACCCCAGGGCATCATCCCTGTCCCATAGGCTCTTCTTTAGACTCTAGATGAGCTTTTCATTTTATTTGTTTTAGACATTCTGTTCTGACCACCAGAATGTAAAAGATTGACTCTGATGCCTAGTGAGTAGTGGCTTGATAAACCCTCTCAAGACATACTGTTGTAAATATTGAACACCATAATATTAGGTCTAGTTTCAGATCTTTTTCTCCCTTTTTCGGGTAACTCCTTATTCTGAACCACTTAATGCCAGTACATTTATGTATTATTAGATATTCTTCCGGATGCAGTGCAATTGACAGGATGTAGATCGCTGTAGTTTAGATTTGCGGAAATTAGTTTTGAGTTTCCTGTTTGATTCTGTTTATTTAGGATGGCTAATTCTGCTCCTTTTTTTTTTCCTTTTTTTTTTCTCCTTTATTCCTTGCAGGAGCTCTTCTAACTTAAGTGATGCTGCTGAAACATTATACTCCACCCCTACTAAATCAGAAGTTACAGAATGCCATGGTATCTGCACAACTCCAGGAAGTACGGACTGTTCAAAAACATCTTGTCAAATGCAACACCCTTCTAAAGTAGGTTCCTGGGTACTGTTTTTGTTACAACTTTTATATGCGTTTATCTTCAAGTATTACTTGCATCTTTGCATTAATTAAGTTCTTGATTTCGATAACATTTTGTTTAACCATGTGGCATACATGATCATCCATGAATTTAAAGGCCAATCTGGAAATGACTTCAAAGCTTTGAAAGGCCTAATTTTTGGCTTCAGACAGCTTTCCGCCCCGGGGCGGGGGGAATGGACTTGGTGAATTATGTTTTCCATATTTAAAAATTATGATGTTTGAAAACAATAATTTCTTGAAATCTGCACTTGGGACAGTAGGATTCCTGGGGAAGTAAACTAGAGCTCATCCTGAAAGAAAGGAAGAAAAGAACTAAAAACCTTTGATAAACCAAATAATGAGTATTAACTTCAGGAGCTAAATTATTCTGAGGAAGTGACCAAGAAGTGCTTTTGTTTTTCTTATCTATTGAAAATTGACATTAGTGGTGTCTATAACTTGATAACAGTGGCTGTGGTTTTGGTATTCCCTTTGTTGTCTGCAAAGTTGCAAATGATAGAATGTTCCCCCTAATCATAAATTTGATGCATTTAATTGAAATGGAACAGCTAATTCAGATTCAGATTAAACTAACTGAAAGTACCAAATACTTTTTTTTTTTAATATTTTAAATTTGCAATAGCCTATATTGTTGCCTGCTTGTTACATTTATGAAAACTTTTGGAAGCCCATGTTACTGGACAACCTACTAATTTACTGCAAGAATACAAATCACAGTTCTTGTCTTTTTTCCCCTTCGCATTCCACACACACAGCCCATGTTTTTCTATGTTTCAAGGGAAGGAGCAGTGAGTCAAGGGAACATTCTGGAGATTAATTTTGGCAAATTTGTCTCATACATAGCAAACATTAAATTAAGTTAATGTTGCTACTCGGGCAATTCCATTGACTTACTTGTACCGCAGGCTTCACCGACGAACAATCATCTAAGTTCTTGCGGAGAATTGATTGATAGCCTGGATGGATCTAATAATTTGAATCTGCAAGATCAAGAATCTGGTACGACTTTTTTTGCATTCTGTTACATTTATATTATTATTTGAAAATTCAAGAGGACACTGGGCTGCATAAACCCTCATTGACATTCTTTCTGCTTGTATTCTTCAGTATTTTGGAGGACCAATAGTGTAGAGATTAATTCATCAAAGAAAAAAGGACATGCATGGGATGAGTGCAAGTATTATAGGACATCCACAAGTAAAATGAAAGATCATCAAGGGTGTTATACTGAATTTATCGAATATATCTTCTATTTAAGGGACCTCGTTTGTGTTTCCATCCAATTCATTTGTGTTTTAGCTCCATATTTCAGATGAGCAAGTTCCTACCATATTCCTTGCATTTTTCTGTCATCAATACATGAGGGAGGGTTCTTACATCCAGGTTCTGAAGTTGTCCCTATTCTTTCTTAAGTAAAAACCTGATACCCAGCCTCGTGAAACCTGCAGCCTAGAATTGACTTTTTCAAGTGGTACAAACATGCAAGTTCAATTTAATGTATAGTAAAAAAGTTTTAACGTGAGATCGATGATGTAGAACATGTTGAATCTTCATATTATTTATGGAAAGAATGCTTGAGCCTGAAGAAGATTTGTTTATTGATTTTGCCTTGTACATGTTATTACTCAAGTTCCTTAGGCCCTGGCACCAAGGTTTAACTAATCCTTATTGCTCATTTAGTGTGTGAATAGAACTGTCCACATTATAGGAAAGTGAGAACAAATGTTCTATGCATGTCATGGACTGCAGTGTAACGTATGTATGTGGCTCTAATGTTTCTTAGACAAAGCTATACCATAATAATTTGTCTGAATCAGTTCTAATTTTTCTTTTCTGGCCCTAGAAGAGAAATGCAATTCGTCCAGTTCAAGCAGATCAGAAGCCCTTTCAGAGAGAGGGAGGGGTAAAAGGAAGCCTAAACCTAAGATCTACTTTGATGTGAGTTTCCCATCCCAAATTTCTGGCTATGTATTTGGAAAATGTCACGATGTTATGACATTGCCATTCACATTCTCTTGCAGGAAGAAACATTCTCAATGCCGGCAAGAAAGGTTCGCAGGTTCAAGATAATGCGCAGCCTCGGCCTTACAGCTCCAGTAGGATCTCCCTATTCACCATCTCATGTCCGAGTTGCTTCCAAGTGGTAAGCAGAAGCAACGTCTATTTTGCTCCTAGACTTTTTTCTTTATGTGCTTGTAACAAAGAGGGCTTCTTTCTTATATTTGTAAAGAATAAAGTAGTTATTTAAATCAATAAAAGAATTCTCTTCTGAGTTAAATGCTTGCACAATCGCTAAATTTTATTCATTGAATAGAAAAAGATTAATGGAAGCAAGCTATCCCATTGGCGAAAATACTCGTCGACTCTGTTTCAGCCCCATGGCATCTTTCTAGATTGATTGATCAATCGTGAATGTGTTTTCAGAGACAGAATAGCTTTGAAGGCTCCGTCAACTTTTGATTTGAAGGACTAGGGACTAAAGCCTGAATGAGTTTGTCAACCGAGATTGCAATTTGTTAACCCGGAAGGAGTTCCAGAAATGAGGAGAAATAAATTTTTTCTTATGTAAGGTAACAAAATAATTTGTTACCCCTGAATGACTAAAGCCTGCACGTTTGGTATAAAATAAATCGTAAGAGGAGAAAAGATAGAGGATTAATGTTTTCCTCTGCTTTTCTTTTTGTTTGTTATGCACATTAATATTTCTGTAATCATTATCTCTTTGTAATTTAACTTTTTTTTTTCTCTTTTCAAATTGAACTTATGTAAATTGTTTCTCTTAAAAGTAAACATATTATTTTTCTCTTTCTTAAAAATCAATTAGCTGTATTTTTCTCGAAATACATTCTTTTTATTTTTCTTCTCTTAAAAACCACAAAATTTTGTTTTTTTTTTTTTTTGTTTTTTTTTTCTCTCTTTTGAATTAATCAAATTAACTTTGTCAAAATTTGTGTGCCTCAAAATCCCAAAAATAAAGGGAACTCTGAAACACACAATGATTTAGAAAAATTCCAAGTGTGTGAGTTTAAATGATTTTAAATTTTAAAATAATATTATTTCCAAAATTTCAAAACTCTTAATAAATGTGAGGAAAAAAAAAATCTTATTAAGGACAAAAAGTGATAATTTGCGCTAGACTTGCAAGTAAAAGATCATAAGCGTAACCATAGGCCAAGAAAAAGGAAAAGACCATAGGCCAAAGGGCGCTCTCTTTGAAAATCTTTGAATAATTTGTCTGTGGGCATTTATCTGATGTGGCATGGTCGCCTGTGCAACAATACTGCGGCTGATTAAAAGCCAAGCAAGCACTCTTGCAAGCAATAGCATTCTTATCTGATCCCTTGACAGCCAGCTCTGGAGGATGGGCAGCTGGTTGACTTACAGCCATCCGATCTGGCCGATGCCGGCAAATTGATGCCTTTGCTGGACTCAACCAAAAAAAAAAACCCCATAGGCCAAAGGGCACTCTCTTGGAAATTTCTGAATAACTTGTCTGTGGGCATTTATCTGGTGTGGCATGGTCACCTGTGCGACAATACTGCGGCTGATTAAAAGCCAGGCAAGCACTCTTATCTGATCCCTTAACAGCCAGTTCTGGAGGACAAACATTGTTCACATTTGATGGGCAGCTGGTTGACTTACAGCCATCCGATCTGGCCGAAGCCGGCAAATTGAAGCCTCTGCTGGGCTTAAATCATTGAAATCTTGAACCCAGAATCCTGATAGGGTGAATGCTAGTAATATTGTTGGTGGGATTCCTCCTGCATTATTGTATCATATTGTTGATAGCAACATTGAAAACTTAAAAATAAAAAATTTAATAAAATATAAAAATAAGTTATTAAAAATTTGGATGTAACGTATTTATAAAAATATGATAGATATGAATTTAATTGAATATATAACATTAGATAGAAATAAGTAGCGTATAAAAATCCGTACAAATTAAATCATCTTTTTATTTTTATTTTTAATATTAATCTCTTATATGATTGATACTAAAATTTAGGATACAACATTTAAGTTATTATATTTAACCCGTGACATGATCTCCTATGGCGCATGACAATGACCCGGTTTGCACCAAAAAAGAAAAGAGAATGACCCAGTTGGGCCGTAGAACCGGGTTCAGGTTCATGTCCGGCCCGACCATCCAGGTAGGATTTCTAAGGAGAGCGAATTTTGTGGGCCGAATTCAAAGCCCATTGAGAGAGTAGGGTGGCCCCCGCCAGATTGTGCTGCTGGCCATATTGTGTATGGGCCATTGCTCCTCTCTCTCTCTCCTTTTTTTTTTTTTTTTGGTTCTTAGGGCCATTGTTTTTGAAGACGAAGGGATCTGCATTTGCACCTGTAATTAACATGCCGTACAATGTAAGATATCCCGATAAAAAGATAGTTTATCTAAAAATATTTTGAATAGGATACGTAGTATTTTTATAATTAATTAATTAAATGAATCTCTTGATCATTTAAAAATTAAAAATTTTTCAGAGTTCATCAGAAATTATATATGAATTCATTTTTTTTTATTTTAGAATTAAACAATTTAGAATATTTCATAGAATATATAATATATGTGTGTGTATATATGATACGAAGTTTCAGTGGTAGGAGAAGCACAAATTTTTATAATTAATTGTTTTACCTATTCAACAGTATTTGGATAACGTAAAATAGAAAGACGAAGACTATGCGAATAAAATAATTGATTTTTTGATACAAAAGAGAATATCACATTGAAACATGAATAGCCATAACAAATCTTACACTCGTCAAGTCCTAAAGCGTCCATACCATACTATATCATACTAAAAGACATGTCTGATGAGTAAATGAAGACTCTTTTAGAGGTTGATTGACTATTGGGACAACGTTTTGGACCAGTTTTGGTGTGTTTGATGATTTTTTTTTTTTAAAGATTTGTTACCATTTGGTTTCATGCCAACGGTAATTTAGTGAAAATATTTAACAGGGGTTCATATAATTTTCTTTTATAATTTTGTAAATACAATGAGGGTTTTTCTCTTTTGTTACATGTGAGTTAATCCACTTGAATCCATTCTATTAGATAATTTGCTAGCAGTTGGATGGATATTCAACTTGGCACGAGCCACGTTTAGTTGGATTCAATGTAATTATCGAATATAAATAGTTTATTAAAAAAAAAACAATATGATGGATGCCCATTGGATTGAAATTGAGATAATGAATTAACTCAAATATGAAAATGCTATTTATATCATGATTAATTTGGTGACAAAAGAATTTGATAACTTTATATGGTTTGTATTGACAACAATTAGACAATATTGATCTCTGCTCACTTTTAGAATCGCACATTAGACATTTTTGTACAGTGTTTCTGCTTCCTTGTCTTTTCACTCATAGTCTCATATTAGTTGAGATAAACCAAAGCTAAATGGGAAAAACCAATGACAATAGCCCTTCTCTTTCATTCTATGATTTAGAATTTGATTTATGTTGTAATAAAAATACATAAATAAAAGCTAAATATTCATTACGTAACCCCTAAATTTTTTGTTTCTCACTTAAAAAAAAAAAAAAACACACTCGCAACATGAA
Organism: Dillenia turbinata; assembly: GCA_037126225.1. Classification (NCBI taxonomy): domain Eukaryota; kingdom Viridiplantae; phylum Streptophyta; class Magnoliopsida; order Dilleniales; family Dilleniaceae; genus Dillenia; species Dillenia turbinata. The sequence goes on from JBAMMX010000004.1 coordinate 25,959,043, forward strand.
ATCAGGGGCAAAAAGCGATGACATAATCAGCACCGGAGGGGCAAGTAAAAGTGCTGGTCTTATCATCATAAGCATAACTGTAAGCTTTAGGACACTGCGCCTTAAAAATTTTGGAATACTCGGTGGGCGGGCAAGTCTCGGGCGTGTTATAGGAACCGATACAACAGTACCGTGGCTCATTGAGAGCCAAGCATGCACTCTTGCAAGCTACAGTTCTCCCATTTGCCCCCATCACAGCCAACTCAGGGGGGCACACACCATTTATATCCCCCCCGCAGCTTGTCGCTTTGCAGTCCCCGTGGCCTGTCAACATCATGTATGAATCAAGTTTATGTTATGAAATCGGACCGGATATAACATGATTACAGTTAATAATTTTTTTGAAAAAAATAATAAAAGACATAAATTTGAGTACAATTTATAATGTTATGGATACAGAAAAGTTTTCAACATTGTTCGCACCAACCTATAATTTAATGAAAGTTGTAGTAGTTTTTTGACAATATTGCACCTAAAAGTGTTCAAAATTGTGGTTTCTATTTTTAAGTCAGAAATGTGTCCTTTGTCGACTTCCCTTTTAGTCAACAAAAAAGGCATTTGTAGGGCATTTGTATGTTTGCCAACTAGGGCTTTGGCATGTGTGTGAACTCTAACAGTCTATACTATATAAGATAAAATTAGTATAATTAAAATTAATTTGTACCTGCAGGTGAGATAGAGGCTGGCACATTGAAGCCATCAACAAGACTGATGTCGTAGAAGTCTTGATCCTTATATCCATTAAGTGTAAGTTCAATGAGAGTTGCAGGCGGGATCCCGCCTGCACCGTTGCAGGAGACTTGTCCTGAGGCACAATCCCCCGTGGCACAATTGAACTTGGCAGTAGTAGCATCAATAGAGCAGCTAGTTCTGCCCCACAAGCGGCCTGACCATGATGGTGCAACGTTGAGGGTGATGAAGTTTCCGGATGGTAGCTCAAACCCAGTGTTGTCTAGTACCGGACCGCTGCTTGTTAGGATTCCTGGCCAGACTGTGTAAGGGCAATTATTTCTAACTATGAAATTTACTGCTTGAACTCCTGAAAATAAGAAAAAACACATCTTCTATCAGCATGAAAACTCTTCGTTGAGTGCATTACACACACTATTTTATATGTATATATTTATACATATAAATATTATATATGTGGACATTACCAGAGAGGAAAAGGAGGCTCAACGTAAGAATGAACATTGTTTGGGATTCCATGGCTTTTTCTGGCGGCATGCCTTTTCTCCCTTTCTCCAGGACTGTAAATCACAAGTGCATTTCATTTATAGTGAGATTAAATCATCTAACTTGGCAAGCTCGCGTGGTCATTCTATTAATTGGATAAATATAAAAAATCTCATCATTGACCTTCGGGGAGGGTATGAACATAATTTCTCTCAATATGGAATAGTTGCATATTACTTTTTTTCTTTCTTTTTTGATATTGTCAAATGATGAAATTGGATGTTTTAAAAAGCTCCTCCTACAAATTTGCAATTAATCATCCTTTTATTTTCGATTTTTTTATATATATATTTGCAAAGGAAAACTTTAATCACTATCGAGTATTGATCGATTAGGGCATCGCATGACTCAACACTTAATTTATTAACTAAATATTTCAGGTTGTTAAAATAAATAAAATTAAATCTCGGGTCATGGGATTGAACCAACTCAAAACTTATTATTTGTAGACCCAAATTGAAAAAAAAAATGTAATTTTTACTCAATATGTTAACATCCAAAAATAGCAAGATTTAATGTGTTACAATGCATTTTTACATAATTTCAAATTTTTATCACTATGGTATTAAAAGATTTTATTCAAAAAATGTGCCTAGTAACACTACCAGAAAAAGGATTTTCATCGACGGAAATTACCGACGGAAAAACATCCGTCACTATTTTTTACGGATTTACGACGGATTAGCGACGAAAATTTTCCGTCTCAAAATCCATCGCTAAAGCTTTTCCGGACAAATATAATTTTGTATTTTTATTAAATATAATTTTATTTTTTTGTTAAATATATTTTTTTGTTTTTATTAAATATAATTTTGTATTTTTATTAAATATAATTTTGTATTTTTATTAAATATAATTTTTTTATTAAATATAATTTTATTTTTTAAATATAATTTTGTATTTTAATTAAATATAATTTTGTATTTTTATTAAATATAATTTTGTATTTTTATTAAATATAATTTTGTATTTTTATTAAACATAATTTTATTTTTTTATTAAATATAATTTTATATTTTTGTTAAATATAATTTTGTATTTTTATTAAATATAATTTTAATTTTTTTGTTGAATATAATTTTTTTATTAAATATAATTTTGTATTTTTATTAAATATAATTTTATTTTTTTATTAAATATAATTTTGTATTTTTATTAAATTTAATTTTTGTTTTTATTAAATATAATTGTATTTTTTTATTAAATATAATTTTGTATTTTTATTAGATATAATTTTTTGTTTTAAATATAATTTTATGTTTTTATTAAATAAAATTTTATATTTTTATTAAATAAGGGTATTGTATTTTTAATATTGAGAGTTACAAATAAAGGATAGAAGTAGAAAAAAGCATAAATTAATAACATAAATGTAATGGTGGTATGGTGGTTAAAACTCTTAAGTTCCCTCTCTCACACCCGGGGAGCATATTTTCAGCACATTTAGGCGCGGGCGGGGTGGGGTCCGGACGGGGCACAAGCGGGTCGGGCGGGTGGGTCGGCGCGGGCGACTTCGGGTATTTTGAATTTGCTCTTATTCACTTCAGCGACTGAAAATTCTCGTCACTAAGAATTCGTCGCTAATCCGTCGGTAATTTGAAAACCCTAAAACAAAATTAGTGATAAATTTAACGAAGAAATTTTTCGTCGCTAAAAAATCCGTCGCTGATTTTCCGTCACTGATACTTTCAGTGATGGAAATTTGGGTATCAACGATGGATGATACCCGTTTTTCTAGTAGAGTAAAGGTTGTTTTATTTATTTATTTAAATTGTGAATTAAATAAAACTATCCTTATTTGTTATCTCTCGTGGCTGGTCTTTTATGGTTTATGCATGTGGTTTATCTTTGTTCTGAATTTTCTTTATTCACATGATTTTATTATTTCCATTGTTTGGAAGCATATGATGTTCTTAGTGTTCTTGCATTACACCTACACCCCGCAGTGTTTTGAAAATTTTTCTCCCTTGAAAATTTTTTCCCTTGAAAAAAAATATTTATGACAAAAAGACTTAATTTAATAAGCTATTTGGACAAATACTTATCCAAAGCAGTAAGAGTAATTTCAATTTAATTAAGAAACTTCTATTTACAGAAAATTGTTTTCCAAATGAATGGTTATGTTTAGGTTGACCAGAGTTTTATTTCACACTTGTTAGGGAATCATCCATCTGTCTTTCTTCCTACATTCTCTCGGTTGATCAATGTAAAACTGAGCATTTGTTTAAAATAATATTATTCGTCCTTTGTTATGTAGTGTTAAATTGGTGAGAATGACTTTTTTTTTTCTCTGTTTTGTATAATGTTTCATAAAATCTAATTACTCATGTAAATGTTATGATTAATTCCATACTCAATTATGAGCATTAGCAATTTTTTTTTATTTCAACATTTATTTATAGGAGGATTTTTTTTTTCTATTTTTTATTTAAAAGTGTTAGAGAAATTGAGCATAAAAGGTAACATAAAATATGAAATCCTAATAATTTATTATTTTGATTCTGTTATAGTTATTGAATATTTATATAATATCCATTATTATAAATATAAAAATATAAAAATAAATAAATCACATCTTTTTAGAATCATATTATTACTAATTTATTTTTATACTCAATATTTTCTTGCACGCCTCTTAAATTCAATGTGATGCCACGAAACTACTTGAATTTAAAAAATAAAATAAAATAAATCTTTAATGAATCTGCATGCTTGTTTGTAAGCCAAGAAAACCTGGCGATCCCCTTGTAGAACCATAAAATTGTAAAATAGGTTTAAAAAGTATGAATACAGCTAAAGTGATAGAGTCTTTCCAGTTTTACCCTCCTTTCTCCGTTTTAATTTTATTTTGTTGTATTTTCTTGTACAAAAAAAATAAAAGAAAAATAAGTCATGAGAAAAGGATTTTACTTATACAAAGCAAAACCACAAGGAGTAAACTAACACCATAGGACGATGCTTATTATTATTTTTTTCTAGTTTGAACTTAAAAGAAGAATCTAACTAAAGAAGTCGAACAATACTAAATTGGTAGATCTGAATATTAAAGAAAAGATTTGAGTGCTAGAAATATTTCCATTAGTCCTAGAAAAGAATTTATTGAGCATAATTTCCATTAGTGTTGCTGGTGGGATTGCGTCCGCGCCATAACATGGGATTTGACCCGAGGCATAGTCTGCCATGGCACATGTGAACTTGCCACTGTGTGTCGTCGTTGGAGCAGCCAGTTAAGCCCCAAAAGGAGCCTGGCCATGAGGCTTGGACGTCAAGAATTAGGGTTCCTTGGGTTGCCAACTCGAAGCCAGTGATGTCGAGAGCTGGACCGTTGCTTGTAATGGTTGCCAGATAAAAAATGTAAGGAGAAATAAAATTTCTAGGTAAATTTTACAAGCCGTGGCACAAGGGATTTCGCAGGGTATACTCCTGCCAAAACATAAACAACCACAATAATGTTAATTTACTAGCTAAATTTATGTTCTAATATTTTTGTTAGATAAAAAATGCAACAAGAAATAAAATTTCCATGCACGAATTAGAGAAGACTCAATGTGAGGACATGTAGTGACTGAGCTTCCATTGTTTTTCTGTAAATGTCTACTTTGTTTTGCCGTTGTGGAAACATAAACTTACAACTAAAAGTTAGTCACACTTAGACTTTTATAATAATTAACAACTATAAATTTGATAATAATTTTAGTAATTTTATAGAGAAATGTATTTTTCTTATTTGTAAACTTTTGTGTTTTCATTAAAAAATCTTATATTAATTATAAATTAGTTTATGAAACATAAGATAAAATAAATATGGATTTAACTAAATTAAGGTAACCTGAGGTTTCCAAACCAGGAAAATCTTAATTTTGGTGTTGAGAATGAAAATTTTTACATTTTAGGATCCTTCCAAAACTATTTTCAATTATGAAGGTTTGACCCATTACATTAGCATAAAAAATCCTAATTTTGGTAATAGAAAGGAAAAAATTTCAAATTTTAAGTTTCTAAACTTATTTTCAATTTTAAAAGTTTGACCCTGTTATTACTAACAAGACTAGTGCTAGTGCTACTTTCTTTTAGTAATTTAGTCACTTATGATAACTTATTAAAAACATCAAGCAAAATACATACCACAAAAATCTTATATATGAGCCCAAAACCGTACAAAAAATATTATTCTAACATCAAAATCTGATAATTTTTTTTCTACCAAAAAGCTCGAGGCCGTTTGCACAATTTATTGTCACTAATAAAATTGAGTATGGGTCTCGTTTGATTGCCATTTTGGAATCGGAGACCAAACTTTGGGTCGTCCTATAAGAAAGCAGGGTCGAGATTAATTAAATTTTAACTCTGCGTTTGACTTTGTTTTTTCCTCGTTGGAAACCTCGTTCCTCCCAAAAACACATTCAGATAGTTGACCTAACCCGGTCAACTTTTAAGTGGGCTCGGGCCCACCAAATATTCTCATTCTAGTCGCGTCAAAACCATGTAACTCAAATAGGTTTTTGAGAAAACCTTCGAATCGTCTCTCCCCAACTCGATTCTCAAACCCACACACTAACCCGTCACTTCCACGACGACGAAAGATATTGCCGACGAAACCTCCAAATTCAAGGTTCTCTCTCTCTCTATCTCTCTCTCTGTGGATCAGGATGCAGCAACCGTGTTATTTTTCATTCTAGTGTTGATATCCCCCGCTTCGATAGTTTTAAGTATCTAATCTTAATGTGATAAACTGATAGTCATTTCTTAGTTGGATTAGATCATTAAAAAAATTAATGCGTTTGCATTCAAATTTTCAAACTTGATTTTGATTCTTTCCAAGTACTAGAAAAATTAGGTCTAAAACTGACATTCAAATCCAAAATCTTGTCGTGCTTGACTCAGTTATTTATTAATGGCAATCACTTTGGATTTTTAGGAATGAGTTCCTCGGACGAATTAGTGGGTAGGCTATTCAGAATCCGAAGGACTGTAATGCAAATGTTGAAGGATAGAGGGTATCTTGTTGGAGATCATGAACTGGGGATGACTAAACAAGAGTTCATCAATAAATATGGGGAAAATATTAAAAGGGAGGACCTTGTCATCAACAAAAGCAAGCGAAATGATAGCTCTGATCAGGTATGCTTTGTCTTTACCTCTACTGTACTTTCCTTTGTCTTTATAGTGGCTCCTTTTTGTTTTTTTAATTATCCATAAAGCACGAACTGACATGGGAGATGGAAGATAACTTGGCACGAGACGCAGTTACAAAAATACATTATCCCAAGTTGATATGCGTGTCTTTTGGGTGGTTGTCAACAATTTGAAGCTAAATAACATGTTGCACCAACATATATGCTCTAGGCTGTACAAATATTGTTTTAATGTTCTCTCTTTCCGTTACTTATAAGGGTTCTCTGCAAATCAGATCTTTGTTTTCTTTCCGGAGGAAGCGAAGGTTGGAGTCAAGACAATGAAGACCTACACAAACCGTATGAAGTCAGAGAATGTTTTCAAAGCAATATTGGTAGTTCAACAAAGTTTGACTCCCTTTGCAAGAACATGCATTGCTGAAATATCTTCAAAATTTCATTTGGAGGTTTTCCAGGTTAAACTTTCTTTCTTCTATAATTTCTCTGTGAGTTTTAAGAAACAATATTTTTGCTCTTTTTTTGTGTTAATCAATTAGAATACAACTCAAGAACCCCAACAGAATATTCACCTTTTAGTTCCCCCCCAATTGGATATATTCTACTTTATGAAATTTCCTATAGCTGAGAATCTCAAAAATCATGTAGATAGGAAATACAAACTGAAATCTGATTTTCCCAGTGTAGTTATTGCATGGTTGTGTTGGAAGATCATATTGGTTTACTTTATGTCATAGATAGCATTTTATGTATACAATTTCAGGCTTCTTACTAAATGCACCTACCTATGCTCGGCATATTTCATGCAATATGATTGCATGCTGATAGAGCCAAATGGATGAAATACTTGGTAGATTATTTCCCTTTCTAATTGCATTGCAGACAACTTCTAAACTCGATTGCTTGCTTGTGTTTGGCTGCATATCATATAATTGCACGCTGCCAGTATTTTCCTTCGTAATAGAAATTGTTCTACTTTTCTAGGACGTCTTGTCATTTCGTGTTATATGCTGAATGGACTGCATATCATGTCTATAATCACATTTGAGCAATAAATGGGTTCAAACTGCGCAATGTTTTCTTGAACCTGGCATGATCATATTCCATTTAGATGTTCACACCATTGACAATGATAGATGGAAAAAATAAAATGAGGGCAGAGACAAGAGAGAGAGATCATCTCTCTATCTCTTGATTCTCTCTCTCTCCTCTGCTTCCCCCACTCCCTCAGGAAGTTCTCTCTCATCGCTTCTCGTCTGCTCTCCTTTCTTACTCTCTCTTTTTCTCTCAATTCATCTCTCTATCTCTTCCTGCGTCAGATGGTATCAATGATGATTTTGTTGTTTTTACGAACTTTGTTCACACAGGAAGCAGAATTGTTGGTGAACATCAAAGACCATGTTCTAGTTCCGGAACATCAGGTGCTTACAAATGAAGAAAAGAAAACTTTGCTGGAGAGGTACACTGTGAAAGACACACAGGTTGGTGCTGCATTCCGTACCTATCATGACCTGAAAGCCTTTGGGCTGCTGTGGATGCTTTGTGATTCTTTTCCATGACTTGCTTTAATGAACTTCTCTGCGTTCTTGATTTTGGCATTCTTGTTTGCAAAATGACCATATTTTCAGCTGGTTTATCTTGAAATAACCAGATTTTAGTTTTAGTATTGTTGTTTGCTGATTGCTTATCCTTGTGTAACAGCTTCCTCGGATTCAGCTCAGTGATCCAATTGCTAGATACTATGGGCTAAAGCGCGGCCAAGTTGTGAAGATAATCAGGCCAAGTGAGACTGCAGGCCGATATGTCACCTACCGTTTTGTTGTCTGAGCTTCATTGCTGTGTTCAACCTAAATAGGCAGTTGAAGGGCCTTTCCTTTCCGCTCCGACCCAAGTGTCTTGCCATGGTCTTGTCTGATCCATGTTCACCATGAGTTGAGCTGCTCAGTCAAATTTTTATTTGACCAAGTAAATTCTTAAAAAAAAAAAAAAAAAGAGGCTCTTTTTGTGTTTAATAAAGGGAAAGGAAATAATTGAGCTATTTGAGTATCTCAGTTAAATGTGTTGTGCTAAGAAAATGGCTCTTTCTGATTTAATTTATTATCTTCTTTTCTCATTGTTCCGAAAATGATTAAAATGTATTCCTACTGTATATTTTCTTTTACTTGAAAACCAATATTTCATTTTCGTAACCAAAAACTTGTAATTAAGTTTTTATTTAAAATTTTCTATTCTATTTTATTTTCAGAGTACTATTTAGATTTTCTATCTATTATTTTTCAATTTAAAAAATTGTAAAGTCGTCGAGTTTAGTGGCTACTGCAAAAAAATTATGAATGTAAAGATTTGGATCTTTGATATTCAAAATTCGCATCAATATGTTAAAATTAAAAATTCATGAGACCCACATAAAAAAGAAAAAGAAAAAAAAAAGATCATATCTGTTTTGTTTTATCTCATTTAAATAGACATCTAGTACTTTTCTGGAAAGAATTAACGGAATTTGCTTGCTTACTTGATTCTCTGTTGTATAAAAAGTATAATACCAAAAGGGTTCAAGAAACCCAAATAAAAAATAACCAAAGAAAAATATTTCCTAGTGTGGTATATATGAACCTTCTTTTAAACTCAAATATAGTACAAGACCTACATTAATTAAAAAATATATATATGTATTAATTAATTAATTAGAAAAATGTATTAAGAATGAAAAAGATTTTTTTTTGGGAATAACTATTTTTTTTTTAATTTTTATAATAATTCGAGATATGATATATGATAACTCACAAACCACACAAACCAAATAAATTTTGTATCTTATATTTTATCTTTAATTAATTATGGGTAAACGAAGATTTCAGGCATTGTTGGTATTTCTTTGTCAAATATTGGAATTAATATTTGTTGATGATATTATTCATAATCCACTATTTACAGGGGGAAACTCGAAAATTTTGGGAGGTTTGTATGTAAATGGCTTAAAAAATTAAAAAAAAAAATTAAAACAACATAAGAGAGAAACAAATTCTGCTTCCAGCACCCACGTGTAGGGTTTTCAAAACCCGTCACGTACTTTGCTGCACCAACACTGTAGTCTGCTTCTGCCCAAGTTCGAGATAACCTGTTCAAAGATCTGCTACAAACAATATCAATTCATCTATTAATCCATTCTTTGAACTTATCAACTCATCTAACTCTCATCCAACCTCAAAACAATATGAATTCATTCAATCATCAACAAAACAATCCATTCAACAAATAAATAAAATTATACACATTCATCCAACTCATTAACTTATTCAACTCTCATCAAACCTCCAAATAATATCAATTCATCAATTCATCAACAAAACAATCAATTCAATAAACAAATAAAGTCATACATTCTTCATTCAATAAACAAACGAACAAACTAACACAGCAAATACAACAAACAAACAAAATCCAGATATACTAACATATAGAATTCAACCCCAACATATAATTTGATACAAATTTTATTAATAATAAGAAAATCTACAAAATACGGAATACATAAATCTCAACGCCGTCATCTACGCTTAGTATATTGTCTAACTTCTAAATCGGGTCTTACATCTGTACTATCATCACGAGAAACTAAACCTAGATCATCTATCTGCGTGATCTGAGAGGGCCTTATATTCTCGTGTGAGGTTCATAAAAAACAAGTGGGGATACACGATACGCAGAGGGTGCATCGTCTCTCTGAACCTATGTGAATCCCTAAACTATATGTATGCCGGTTCGAGCCCCCCTCTGTGGAGCATCGAGAGTGAAAACCTGAGGGATATCAGCAAACACAGACATGTAGAAAGACGAAAACTCACCATATATGATAGAAGGTTCTGTGACGTCTGGATACGGAGACAGTGGTAGAGACGGTGATTGTGACGTATGAGCTGACGACGGTCATGGTCTCCTCGGACGTACTCTCCCTCGTCGTTGTCTATGTACTCGGTCCTTGTCATGTCCCTCGTCAGCATCTCTGGATGATCTAGGTCTCAAAAGATAGGTCATGTCCTCAGTCATAACTGAGATCGCTGAGTCTGCCAACGCATGCACGTCCGCACCCTTATCGTCTCTAATCTGGTGCAGTGTATCCCACTACAAACAAGATATGTATGTTAGTTAAAGTAAAAATATAAATCATTGATATAAATGAAAATTAAGAAATTATACACTTATCACGTAATCCAAACAAACTCCTCGATGACCAATAAATCGACAGGAGATGTCCTTGTACCAACTGAAATAGGCATGTGAAACGGAAGGACCATACGTCGTGTCTAGCGCAACTAAGTGGTCGCGTTGCTCAGTCCAAATATCTACGTATCGTATATGCTCCATCGACCAATCGATCTCATGTCCACCCCTCGTAGTAATGTCGTGGAGTCGATTCTCAGTATTATAAGGAATAGGAAAATGCTGGAACCCTCCATACTGACGGATCACTTTATCTGAAAAGTGTCACTCCACGATACTAAAACAGATTAGTGGTACACGTGCGTGCCAAATATCCCTCCCCCTGTGACAGTAGTTGGGGAGGGTAGACAGTACCTCCTCAGTATACGACACCCATACGACGTGATCTATAATCTGCCTATCAAATGCCTCTCTATACACTGACACCATGTGTGTAGAGAGGCTAGTGACGTCAAAAGCTGCCCTCCACCATACAGCGAGTGGACCATCCGCCATCTGTATGTCCCGTCTAACAGGAGCTAAGTAAGAAAATATCTCTCATGTCCAAATCTGTAACAAAACTAAGGCTTCCCTTATCTCATGAGACTCTACGTGCGTGGTTATGTAAAGCTGTATATATAAGTATGTCAGGCACGCAGAACCCCAATTACATGTAGCAGATGCACCTAAATCCTCTAACAATAATAAGTACTGTAAATGTACATAATATATTATTTTATCACAAAATAGCATATCTCCTATCAACAATAAAATAAATCCCTGTGTTTACTGAATAATATGTACAACATCATCACCAATAGGTAACTGAACAATAAAATCGGACAACCAGGACATACTCAAACTGTAAATCCTAAAAGCCGAGCGTGGAGGCCTAGCTCCCAACAATCTCTCGCAAACATCACCCCATGAAACACCTGTTATCTTACCTAGTACAGGAAGCCCATCTAAGCATAAACCAAAAGGCATCTCTACGTCCTGTAGGGTGATAGTGAGCTTACCGTGGGGCATGTGAAAGGTGTGTGTTTCTGGCCTCCAACACTCTACTAAAACTATAATCAAGTGCCAATCTAACTGAATAAAATGTAACCTTACTACTCCTAGAAAACCTGACAGCTCCAGAAAAGGAAGTACTCGCTCGTCGAGCTGACCACCCTGCCAACGCCGTAAAATAGCCTCACATCGATGACAAGTGAGTCAGGTCTGACTATCTCCATCCCAAACTATCGAAGAATGGTGACGTCGCTACGACCACAAAATATTCAAATCAGAAGGTCCAGGATCCATCTATAAGAAAATAAAAGATTAATATCTAGTTCATTCAACACTAAATATATAAAAACTTAGAAAAGAGCATGTATGAAAAAGGAAACTGTAAATACTTAAAACATTACAGAAGATAACACCAATTCTCTATTAACTTTTAAGAAATAAGTACATCAATACATAGTATAAAAATTACATAAATATATCACAACTTAAAAGACAAATTCAAATACACTAATACATCAAGTGTTTGGATTCGATTGGATTGGACATTGCCTTCTATTGTGCCCCTGTCTGCTACAAAGTCCACATCTAAGTTGACTCGCGCATTTCCTTCTGTTGTGACCCTCTACACTGCAACTCGCACATAATGTCCGCGAAGATGATTCTCGAAAATCCATTTCATTGTGATATCGAAATGATTTAGGTCTTCCTTTCTCACGTCTAAGTGATTTATCAGGAATAATTGTTGGATATGAAACCATGGGATAGCCGGAATGATCTCCAATTGGTGAGAAATGATGATCATACACTCTAAGTTGATAGTCTCATGTATACAATTTCCCGATAATCATATGAATATCAGTTATCGTTCTAGTAAGTACAGAAATTACATGGGAGTAAGGAATTTTATAAATTTATCACTTTCCACATGTGACTCTGTATAAATCAATCTGAATGCCAACGGGATAATGTGATTTGCGTCATCCATACTACAAACAATCAATAACTTGTACTTGTATTTTCCATATAGGTGAATCCCATCTACACTTATCAATAACCTACAACTCCTAAATGCCATAATACTAGGACCAAATGTCCAAAACAAAGTTTCAAAAACCATTTCACTATTTGCATTTGGCGGACCTAACTTCCAACTCACTTGTATTCCCGGGTTCTTGTCCACTATAGCATTCAAAAGTCGAGGCAATTGCTTGTAGGAGTTATCTCAATCCCTATATACCATCTCTTTAGTTTTTTTTTTCGCTGCCTAAACTCGTCTACAAGAGACTGCATACGAAGTCTTTTCAGTCATAACAGTTCGGAGGAAAGCAATTTTGACACTTGGATCTTCCCTCACAAAGTTTAGAAAATGATAGACCGTCAAATTAGAATCTAACTGCTTAGATCCTATGCCAACCAAGCATTCACATATGTATGCGGTCCCTCAACAACAGTAATCACAAAGGTATCAAGTAGTCTAGTCTTACAAGCACACAACCTCCACCTACAACCTTTATCCCTTTGACTAAGTATTGCTGTTTAAAGTATAGAGTTTGATCTCTCTACATGAAATTGATGGTAGTGCTCAACATGATGCATTTTGACAACATGAATAAGCTGCTCCTTCGACTCAAATCTCATCTCTTTCTTCAATTCATCCCTGAAACTTCAACTATTGTTAGATAATCTACAATCTTTCTCAAATGTCACATAGCTATCACCTCCGGATGCCGTGGTCATAAACGGAATTAAGTCATCTATTTGGCCATAGACAAATCTCTGACCACCATATACGGATGCAGGGGCGAAAGATGATCCAATCGTTATCTCGTTCGTAGCACCACCCCAACCACTCGCACCAACTTCTTCATCATCTTCTTCTTCGTTATCCTCCTCTTCTTTCGTATCTTTTTCTACTATTTTTTCCTCATCAATATCATTACCCACATCCATATCCGTAAGAGTAAAATCCACTCGAGATTCGATACGAGAATATTCATTCGTATAATCAATATCTCGTTGCACAGACGTTCAACCCTCGTATGTTTTGATATACAACTCGTGAGTGGTACCTACTCCCATGCCTACCGCAAACTCTATCAAATTAAAAACGTCGTCATCGTCACTAATTGGCACCAACTGAAACCGTGTATTTCTACATTGCATGTATGACACGGGACAACGATAAAAAATCTCCACATATTGTGTCATTGAATTGATACGAAATCCTTTATATATCTTCTATACAAACTCATTATAACATATATCTCTTCTCACCCTAATCAATTTCGAAGGGTCCCCATTATAACCAACTCCATCCTCACCCTTTACAATTTCACCATTACAATAGCATAACAATTTCACAATTTCCGTCATTTTTTCTGAACAACAAAAATCAATTTGTCATAATCTAATAGAAATAAATCAATTTTTACAATTTAAATGATCGACAATAATTTATAATTACATCTCAATTTCAACAAACCATAATTCAAAAAACCTTAATTCAACAAACACTAATTCAAATAGTTTAAAGTCTAAATTTATACTAAAATTCAACAAATCCTAATTTCTCAAAAAATCACAAAATTCTAAAATTCATAATCAAGTTTTTCAATAAAATATAACTTTGTCTTAATTTAATATAAAATAAATCAATTTCTACAATTTAAATGATTGATAACAATATATAATTATATCCAAATTTTAACAAACCCTAATCCAATAAATCCTAATTCAAATAATCTAAAATCCTAAAATTCATAATCAAACCCTAATTTAAATGTTCTCAAACAAACAAATATTTCATTCTTTCAATAAATATGCACTGTTCAACATAAATCATTCACATTTAAATGAAAAATTTCATATTCAAAAAAATAAGAACTGAGTTGCAATGAGAATGTATTTTTGGAATTTTATAGATCTGTGGTGATGAGTGATGTTATGCCCATAAATGAAGCAGAAGATGAAAGATCGATTGAAATTTGTTCGTCCTTCATCGCTTGCGAGGGAGAAAGGAGGTTGCAGGAGCTATCGATCACGACGAAGGAAGAAAGAAAAGCATAGAAGAAGAGAAAGAAAAAAAAATATAGATTTTATGTCTGATACGAATTTGTCAAACTAAAAAAACGGTGTTAGGAATTGAATTTATTTCTCTCATTTTAAATTTTTTAAATCATTTTCGTACATAACTGAATTTTTGGATCTAGACAGACATTTCACATCAGACGGCAACGTTGGAAAATGGTCATTTGAATTTTTTCTGTCAAATCATAACGGTTTTATTTAGGAATTTTTGGGGATTCCAGTGAATAAGCAATGATTGACTTCCTCTTTCCGTTGTAGTGTGAACAAGAGGCTGGAATCCGTAAAATTAAATATTTTGTTACTAAAAAACTACAAATTAAACAATAAATACAGTCAGAAAATCATTTGTTGTCAAACTTGGAATAAAAAAGAAATTCTTTGAGAGAGAGAAAGAGAGAGAGAGAGAGAGAGAGAGAGAGAGAGATTTGCAGAGTTGAGTGAAGTAATAGAGAAATTAGAGCCAGTGGATGCACATGACCTTAATATCGTGGCCCTTGATTCACCTTCCCATTCATCAAATGTTTCTCTGAAGCAGAAGGAAAGGCCTTGTCTTAAGCTATTCTCTCTCTCTCCTTTAAGGTGCACACACTTTTCTTTGTTTCTTTTTCTTTTTTAAATACCTGAAGTTGTCCTATGCTGTATATGTTCAAAATTCTTCCTCAACTTGAGTTGCACAAGTAATACCCAATTTGGAAATATGTACCCCTATCTCACAAATCTCATTTAGTTCTAATTCTTCTTAATTTGAGTTGATCAAATGAAACCCATTTTTCAACTGAGTGATTTTTGATACAATCTTAGTAGTACCAGGTATATATTTTATGTATGATGTCTTCTTTTTGGATGCGAGAATATGAAGTCAAGATTCAGAAAAGTGTGATTTGGGATTCAAGATTGCGTTCGTTATGAATTGGGCTTTAGTGGTGCTTTGTATGATGTTTTAATTTTCTAATACAATCCTAGTAGTACCAGGTATATATTTTGTGTATGATGTTTTATTCTTTGAATGTTAGACAGAATAGGAAGTAAAGATTGAGAAAAGTGTGATTTGGGGTTCAAGATTGAGTTCACTGTGAATTGGGTTTTAGTGTTGTCGCACAAATAGAATAGATGTGAAGATTTGGGAACTTTTTGGTGTTTCTGTGTTTGTAATTTTATAATGCACACAGGGCATAGGCACATAAGCTTGTGTGTGCGTAGTCTCTTCCATGTTACTCTTGCATAGATGCCTATTTGGTGGCTATTTTTTTGATCCGTATGATAGAAAAGACGGGGATGGATTGATGAAGGGCCTGAACATGCTTAGCCACATGCCACAAATGGAAATACAGCCCCCTTTTGAGATCTCTTATTCACTACAAAGAGTGAACGAATTTAAGATGCCATGGCTTTAGAATGTAATAACTATGATGGTGGAGATGATAAAAGAGGGACCTGACGCAAAAGCTGCTAAAACTTTTGACTTCTTACTCATTTATGTTTATGGTTATAGGATTAAGTGCATGGATACTTAACTGGCTTCGACATTATTGGTATGTGCCTATAATGAGAATATTTTTCCATCAACTACTCATGAAATGGATCTTGTAATCAGATCCAAATGGATGCTATGTGGCACCAAATCCAAAGCACAAATTACGTGGTTGAAGTCTGGGCTGATACTTCTTTAAGAGTTTCAAGACATAGAGGGTACAGGTTTGTTCCACATCAGTTGTGCAATGGATTTGGCCTCCAAATTTGGGTCATCTAGCATTTGCCTGTAAATGTCCGAAGGTTGGAATTCTCCATCTCCCTTGTTTAATTTGTAGCTAGGAAATATGATTTCAAGTTCATGCACTCAATGCAAATTCATAGCTTCAATACTTATATTTGTTGTGTGTTCCCATTTAACACAAAAAGCTTGGTGTGAACTCATTCTTTCAAAGCTGTTATTGACTTGTCTTAGATGGTGCATGTCATTATGCTAAGAAAATGGTTTGAATTGCTGCCTTGGGCTTAATTGCCATTCAACTGTCTTAACGAACTTGCTAACAAGGACATCCTTGCAATTGCAACCATGTTACAGTGTTACATGCTTGCAGAGTTTTTGCAACTCTGTGTGGCTAGAGAACTATTGGGTTTCCTTTTGGGACTGCTAATTGTGCAAGCCCCCCCTTTCTTCTTGCAGAGAAGCTTGAGAGACATTGCTGAACTATATGGAGTGGAGTCTTCCTTGGACAGAGTTGCAGAATATCGTAGAGGCACAGGATTGTGATCAATTTGTCAAAATGCTTTCAGTCAGCAAGAATCTCTGCTTTACTTCTTGATGATGGAATCGTGCTTGACAAGAATCATGACATTGAGTGGCATCAAAGTTTCTTACCAACTGTTGGTCGAGTATTACGAATTGAGTGTCTTGCTGAGGAGATTCTTGATGAGGTGAAATTTTATCATTCTTAGGTCATTGCCAAAATAATATCCATGGGAAAACAATTTGTGGAAAAATTATAACCAGATTGTCCCCTTTAATCCAAGGTTATAAACGTCAAACAAAAGTAAGGAAATGCAATTTTCTGAATTTGACATTTGCAGTAAAGGATTCGCATGTTTCAAGACAATAATCTGCTCTTCCTAATATTTGTTTTAGTTTTAACACTTAGTTTTGGATGTTCCTCATATTTTTTCTTTGTGCTTAGTCACTAACACCACGACTTTGGCTTTAAGAGCACAGCATGTTTGGCTCCATCATGCTTAGAGAGAGAGAGTTGCAACACGTATTTTTCCATGACTAAAGAAGAAGGGGAAAAGAGAAATATTTTTGGTGTTACCATTAGCAATATCCTCTTGTTGGCTATGTGGATTTGTTAAAAAAGAGTAAATTACTAAGAAGTATGGCATATAGCTTTGCAATCTATTATGATGACAGATTGAATAATCAGTTTGATATCTGCCACTCTCTGCTTCCTTTTTGAATTTCGTTTTAGTTTTGGGTGTGGTTGGGAGCTGGTGTGCTTTATAAATATTTCCAATCACCATTCTTTTAGTACTATATTCAGCAGAAATTGAACTTAATGCATTGATTTGAAGACAATCTAAGAGATTCATTTATATTTCCTTAAATAGCAAGAGGTAGATTCATGAGGGTTTCTTTTGGAGCTTTCTTTTAGGGTACACAAGATGGAAAAGCTTGGACATTGGCAAAGTTCACAGAAGTCTTTGTTGGAAAAATAAACTCATATCCTTTATGATTTAATTGTTGATGCTTTTGGTTTTGTTGTCTTTTGATTGGTTGGAAATGAATAGTACAAGTCTGTTCCCTTATCATGCTACAGTTGCTGGTAGTATTGTTGCCTTGAAAAGCATTGCTGCTTATTGTAGTGGCCTTGAGATTGATACACATGTGGCTGGCAAAGATGGTGAAGATGGTCTCTTTGAAGTTTTTAAGTGGTGAGTTGGCATGTGGGTTAGAATATCTTCATATTTTCCCAATGATAAATGTTATATGCATGTTCCAGCTGGGAAGCCTCTATCCGTATCATAAACAAGAACTTTATCGATTATGTATTTACACGAAGTTTGGAGGTTGCTTTGTGCTTTGACTTGCCAGTGCAGATACATACTGGGAACAAAGTGTTTTGGACTAGTTAATTGGTTTCACTATCAGTTGCGCAACCCTATGGAAATACATCTTGCCTTCACTTGTATTTAATCTCTTTTATTGTCTTGTATCAGATTTAGTGATAAGGATTTAGATTCGAGGTTGTCCAATCCCCTTCATCTCCGAAGCCTTCTTGTTGACAGTAGATTTTCTAAATGTCGAATAGTGCTACTGCATGCATCTTATCCCTTCTCTGAGGAAGCATCGTACCTAGCTTCTGTTTACTCTCAAATAAGAATTCTATCGTTTCTAATTAAGATGTTCTCTTTAAACATGAATTAAGATTAAGTTGTATTTTCTTTAACAGAGATGCATGTGACTTGGACAGGTCTACCTCAATTTTGGGTTGGCAGTTCCAAACCTTAGTGTTCATGGGATGATATCTTCAGTTAAAGAATTATTAGAGCTTGCTCCCATAAAGAAGGTACTGTTTTTCAATAGGATGAGGTTTCTCTTATACTTGTTCATGGGAAATACAGCATGTGTCCTACAATTTTGTAGTTTAATGAGAGTGGGACGGTGGCTTTATGCGTAGGCCCATCCTCTAGATTCGTGAAACACCTGCACAGAAATGGTTATATAGGAATATGGAAAATCAGTACTCATATTCTGAACATAGATGCTCTCCAACATACAAATATGATCCTTTCATTACTATGACACTCATGTCTGACATCATGGATGATCATTAACAACTTAGATTAGATTCACAAATACAAGAACAAGGTAGAACAGATAATTGACAACCTTCTGACATGCACAACTCACACAAACATGACATTGAGAGATTAATTTTTTCTTCAGCTTCACTCGGCTACTCCTCTAAACCTCTATCCAATGAGAACCTGATAGGAACTATCCAATTTTCAATTAGATCTTTAGAAGTTTTGTTACAAATGATGAGGTAGTTTTGGATAAGTAGTCGCTCTAAAAGAATATGTAGGAAGAATGGTGGTTTACTCATTTTCCGTCATCTATTTCTTTTCCCATTATTAAAGTGTGCTGATGCTGCTTCATGTAAATAACAATATTTTATGTTTTGGGTAAACAAATACACAGGTTATGTTCAGCACCGATGGCTATGCATTTCCTGAAACTTACTACTTAGGTTTGTTATATGGATGATAATCATTTGCTTGTTATCTTTTAAGTAAATCAGGATCATATACTTCATTATATGATTATAGAAGGGGCTATGCCAGTAGCATGTACATAAAGTACTTATTTTAACGTTTAAGGGGGTATGACCATGAAATGATAAAATCAAAATGGTGATATTGGGCAGAATCTGACACCTGGATACTGGCTTTTTTTGACAATCTTACTTGGGATGGTTAAATTAACATTTGGCTGCAGATCATTCTGGTGATCAGTTGGACTTTACTGGTAGTAAATTTTGTGTGGTATTTCATTTTATTGTAATTAGTAATTTCATGAATCAAACAAAAGCAAAATGGTGTTGGATCATTTTGAGGAATTTTTGAAAATTTTCTGTCTTATGGTGCCACTGTCAAGAATAATATGCTTCCACTTGCCAAATAATTTACACTACTCATACCTTCAGGAGCCAGTAGAGTTCGTGAAGTTGTTTTACAGTTCTGCGTGATGCATGCATTGAAGGAGACCTTTCAATATCTGAAGCTGCTGAAGCAGCAAAAGACATCTTTTCACAAAATGCAAAGGAGTTTTACAAGATTGATGTGACTTCCAGCTCTTGTGGTACTATCAAGACTGAATCTCATAATATCTTGGAGAGAGGCTCTAGTGCCTCAAAAGGTGATATTGTGTACGTCTGAATCATTTGGATTGATACATCGGGGCATCAAAGATGTCTTGTAAGCTTTTTTTCCATTCCCTGAAGCCATTATGAATTGATAGTTGAAAATCTGCTATCTATCACTTATATTATTTCTGCCACTTCAGAAAGATAACTACTAAGATGAATCCCTCCTTCATAAATGAATAAGAGCCATTACCCCTTTGTACCTCCACTCTTTCAGGGGCCTGGAAAGGTTAACTGGGTCTGAACAACTCTGTTTTAATTAAAAAGGGGCTGCTCTATGAGGTTAGCCTCTGATTGCCTATTTTATAGGAAATGGGAGGATATGCCTATTTCGAAACATACAGTGCAAAAGCCTGTTATTTTCTTTTGGTTGTTAGGAACACACTATGATGTTATAGAATGCCTATATCAGCTGAAGGAAGAATTTAATGAGTCAAGTTTCAAAGATGAGAGGTAAATGGGAAAGTAGGGATAGCAAATTGTATGTTTACATTTCATCCATGGACCAATCCCACACATAATTTTGCATTTAAAGAAGAATTAAGCCACCTTGGTTATTTAATTATTTTTTCCTATGATAAAGGGCATTAGGTCCCCCCCCCCAATGAAGGTAACCATTGGCTTTTAGCTCATAATGTAATAATATGTCAAAATATGCATTCAACTGCATTTTTTAAACTCCCTCAGTGGAGGCATATGCACATTCTATGAAATTTTATAAATATTTACTTTTATTCTTACCTTTACATTATCATTTCTTAAACTTATAATAGGCAACTGTTTTTTTTTCCCCTTCTATTTATTCCATTTTCATCATCATTTCAGGTTGTTCCATCTAATCGCTTCAATGATGTTGTTTCAAAGAGTGGTGTTGGTTTAACATATGCACGTATGGGATGACTTCATTTACTGATGGTCCAGCTGATGGGACTAATCTCACCGGTGTGGCTGTGATTTGGTTAATCCTGATTTAACAACTAAGTGGGGGATTCCATGGTACAGTCTGCCATTAAGTTGCTATTTTATTTTTGTATTTTTCTCTTGTCAGCATTAATGTAGGTTCATTCCCTGGTATGCCTTGATACTGAGCTTTGAAAATTTCCTACCCAAATGAAAAGATTCATGTGTTTTGCTCATCTTCTCACTATTTCATGTACTACGGTGTGGATCAGAAATGAAATTGAGTTGTCCATGTGTCTTTATTCACCCCACTAGTGGTTAACTGTTTTACCCAAGCATTATAGAACATGATCTAGTAAATAACATAATTAAAATCACATGGTGGGTGATTGCTATAAAGATGGGAACTCAATAGCTTGTAGGACAACCAAGTGTTAGCATATATATATATTTTTTGATATGACAAGTGTTAGCATATGTAAAATACTGTATTCTATCTTGGGATATATAATTCTCCACTGATTACATGCTTGATATTACAGACACCTTTTTCTCGTGTGATTGCTAAATGATTCTTAAAGATGCACATGGTACGTTGAATCTTTACCGTCATCTCAAAATGTCTGGTACGATATTTCCTTAGACAGCGTGATTATAATGCCCTTTGTCCTCTATTGTAGTCTGCCTGGTCATGTACAAGAGCTAGAAATGCATTTTTAGATCTTGGACATCACGCTGGACATGCTGCTGGGCTCAGACAATGCCTGGACAAAATGGATTCATATTAGTTTTTTCATTTGTTAGAAGTAATTAAAATTATTAAATTTCAAAAAACAAGTTAGCGGAATTATAAAACTACATTTTGTTGTATGAACCAATGGAAGTCAACTTTGGTGAATTGTTTTATTTTGTCGTTATACTTCTACATTCTTCACATATTTCTATATAATAATCGGTAGTCCTTACTCACTAGTACACATGCTAAGTCTCATACTAATTTAGTAAGTTTTTCCATGTTGTGTACCATCCTATATTGTTTTACTGCGTCATGATGTCTTATCCTGCATCTGTGCTTGTGCTTCATGGGCAATTATGTATTCTGAGAAGACTGTACATGAGGGGATTTACTTTGTATTATAATCAACAGGCATGCTGTCAAAATCTGTGGCAATGATGAAAACTGTAAATGATTTCCAAATGAATTTGACTGAGTTTTGTTGATAGCAAATTCAGAGAGCCACACAGCCAATTCCATGCATCACTTCAATCTCATAGCTCAAATTGTCACTTCCCTCTTCTAATTGCTCACTGTGAATATCAACACATGCAACAAATTTCACTTTTTAACTGTTAACCTCTCTGCGTTCAACTAGTTGTCTAGTATATGCCTTTTTGTCCTTTATTTTATTTAGTTTCTATTCGTGTGGGACATTATGTCCAAGCAAATCATTGTGGTCATAAAGGCACTCAATCTCTTTGTATCTCTCTATGCAGATAGAGATTTACATGCTGTGAGTGAGAGTACATATTGTCAAGCAATCTCATTTCTCTCATTTATCCATGCCCAATTTCCTCAATAGTAGAAGCAGAGAGGAAATGGTTCTGGCTGACATGCATCTTAAGCCTGGTGAACCGTGGGACATTTGCCCAAGAGATGCCTTACATAGAGTTTCGAAAATTCTGAAAGATGAATTTAACTTGGTAAGTCGGGAACAGTGCTTATATGTGCAATTGACCTTTTCATTTATTTCAACCATGGCATTTCAGGTGATGAGTGCAGGCTTTGAAAATGAATTCTATCTATTGAAGAGCGTTCAAAGGTTTCTGAAAATTACTTCTTGATGCTAATTTGATTTTCAACTTTCTCCTAATTTGATATATTTATAACAATAAAACCTGCAGAGAAGGGAAAGAAGAATGGACACCATTTGATTTGACGCCATACTGCTCCACATCAAGTTTTGATCTGCTTCTCCCATGTTTTATGAAGTTGTTACTGCCCTCAAGTCTTGCACATTCCTGTGGAAAAGGTAAAAAGAAGGCCTATGGATGGAATTTTATGCAAAAATATGCACAAAGAAATGCAGATTAAGTTTCTACTGGCCCTGTTGTTATTGTATGGATGTCACACACAAACACTTCAGACATACGCACACAGCACATAGGTAGACACACATTCACACAGGCAATTACATGCACATACTTCTGTTTGTGTGGTTGCACGTCTGTGCACCGTGTCCCATATTGAGTCTTTTTGCAAAGGGTTTACAAAGTATTTCTAGGATTGGCTTCCTCTTATTTCTTTTGTCAGCATTTGGCTCCTAAACTTCATTTACTCATGTACTAGTTAAACAAAATGATGGTCAAACCCATGTATGGCAATCCTTACTTTATAAGTAACTACCAACATCTACACCTTTAAGGCAATACTTTCTTCATAAGTGACTACTGATATTTACAAGATTAAGGTATTATTGCCCCCCCCCCACCCAAAAAAAAAAAAAATCTTTATTGGAGATTGTGAGCATGCCATGTGAAATATTCTGATTGAGGGTTTATTGTGTTTGACATAATGATCCAATTATCCTTAAATCAAGTCTTCTGTGTTGGAAATTGTAAATTAAAGCTACTGGTAGGGAGTCTGACAAGTCTTGCAGCAGGCTTGGGAATAGAGCATTACTGTGAAAAAGATATATTTTGGTGAATAAGTGATGTAAAATATAAAAGATAAATAGAGGAAGCAGGCATTAGGGAAAAGCTTTCCTGTTATTGAGGATAAGAAGAGGAAAGTTGATGGCTCTTTCAGCTTCTATGTAGAAATAAAATTCTTTCTAGTTGGGAATGCTTTCATTCGTGCATGACCCTAAAATTTATAGAAGGTGGGGAAGAAAAAAATGGAAAGAATATGGGTTGGAGGACATTTCCAGCCAGCCCAACTAGTCAGTGCTGCCCCTCTGAGTGAATTGAGGGAAGAAGCCATGGCCAGGGAATGTTATAAAGGATCTAATTTTCATTGCCACAAAAGTACTGGGCTTTTTATATGCCTATAGAAATGAGTGCTTTCTTGAATTTAACTGACAGAAGCACTTGTTTTCCATAATTTCATTCATACTTCTTAATATCATTTTGAAGTCATTCTCACTCCTCTTTCCTTGCTAAATATATAAATTTTTGGAATTGCCTAGCTGCATGCAGAAGCTGGGAAAGGTCAGTTTGGATTGTCACTAGGACATGCCATCTGTACTTCTGCTGCTGCCTACTTAGTTTTCAGACGAGAGGTAGTTCAAGCTATTGCAAGAAAATATGGGTTGCTGGCAACTTTTGTGCCGAAGTAAGTTTTCTGGTTATTAAAGCTTGCTATTCAAGTCAATTGTGCTGCATTCTCATTTCGTCCTTGTAAAGTGTCTGAGTTATAAATCTCTGTTGCATATTTTTCCTTAAGGCACCTAATTATCCTGTGAAATACCAGTGGCATTCTATTCTCACGATGAATACTTGGTGATCATCTGAGACTGGAAATACTAGGAAACTGTTCTCACAATTTAGCCTTCAAGCTTCAATCCTGAAGGCAACATCTATGGCATCTAAAAGTGACGTGTAGGAATTACCAAAAGTGGCCTCTCCAGTGCATCTCCTGGAAAGCATATTTTGAAGTCCTACAAGTTGTTTCCAATTCAATTCCTAGATAGTACTCCTTTCAGTGCTCTCCTTATGCATTTAAATTTTTGTTTTAGTCACTTTCACTGCAAAACATTGTGGTTCATCCTTATGTGCCAGGTACACAATGGATGACTGTGGTTCTGGATCTCATGTGCATATCAGTCTCGGGAGAAATGGAAAAAAATATTTTTATGGCATCTGATGGGTCCTCACACCACGGAATGTCCAAAACTGGTGCAGAGTTCACGGCGGGGGTGCACCTATCCCAAATAGGTTGACTTTTTTGTTCCTTCCACGAAGGTTTCTGTTTTATTTAGTGTTGTATTATAGTGCTCTATCTGATTAACAGGAGGAAAAGATGCTATTAAGAACCTTTGAACCATGCAAGTAAATATAAATGACATTAACAACTAACAGCCTACTAGTCCACGGAGCAATTCTTTAGCATGCCTATTCCTCAGGAAACTAATAATTCTGCAGGTTCCCGTTACTTGTATGTGCATATTTTGTCAACCCCCTACCTTCTCCCAAACCCTTTAGTCTTTTCAAATCCGTAACCATAGAAGACACTAGCTGGGTCCAAGCACTCATAACTTAACCCCCAGGCCTAATTATGTCTCAAAGACAGGGCCAGGAGGGGAAGTTATCACAGCAGCTGAACTAGTATCTTCCCATCCATTTTCTTTGTTAAGCTTTTGATATTTCTTATTTTCTTAATTAGGGGGTGGGCTTTCCATGCATATATTCTTTTTCCAGGATGAATAAAAGCATAATTTTTAGCTGTAATTGTCAATATTTGAAACAATGTTGTGTTGTGTCATATGCCAAGCATTCCATTTTCTCCTTTCACGTTTCTGTAAATTGACTGATTTTGCTGACAGTTGATGTTGATACTCTTCTTTAGTAACTTTTACTATTAGATTTTGAATGGTAGTCTGCTGCTGAATGTTTTGATTATAATATAATTTTGTCCCTCTGGACTCTCCAACTTTTGAGCTAGCATTGACTAAGTTCCCTTTTTCCTTGTTGAATTCTCTTGGTCTGTAGTTATGATAGGATTCAACCTATCCAGCCCACTTCCTAAAAATATACCGATGGAGGTTGATGCAGACGATGACGATCTGAGCAATGACATAGTTTCGGGAGGCTACCAAAGATCACCCATGGATGACTTTACTGCCTGGACAACTTTTCTCAATTCAACAGGCCTTACCATGCCCCTTACCAGTGCTGGGGAAAGGAAAACAGAGAAGCCCCAATAAGAACAGCTTGTCCACCTGGAATTCCTGATGGACTTGTCAGCAACTTTGAGATCAAATAATTTGATGGATGTGCTAATCCATACTTAGGTTTAACCTCTATTCTTGCTGCTGGAATTGATGGTCTACGGCGGCACTCGACATTACCAGAGCCCATTGGTGAGATTGTTGAGTCTTTTAGGATATTTAATTTGTGAACGCCATACATTTCCATGGTCAGTGATTTATGTTATACAAATTTTAAGCCTTTCAAAGCCATCTAGAATTACATATTAATATTCCATTGATTTTGGATATTCATTATCATGGATATACATTGTCATGACTTTTTGATAGTTTTGCTTCTGTTTCTTCATGACCCTAATGAATGTAGGCCGCCTGAGTTCAGCTGCATTTCCGCATCTGCTTCATGACCAAATCTCCGTCTTGGTCATCAGTTCCATTTCAAGTGACTGAGATTTGAACCTTAGATTTCATGGCCTTTCCTTTTTTAAGCAATTCATTTCCTTTCCAATTTGAGAGGACATTATGAATGCATAAAGAGCAGTTTTTGTGACTGAAGTTTAGCTTGTACTGACATTTTATTGGCATTGTAAAGCCCGGAAAAAGAGAAACACTTACATCGCCAGCTCTTAAATATTTAGGCTCTTCAAATTTAACATCAGTAAGCTGTTTGCATCTCTGAAAAATGAAAAGAAGTATTAAAAAAAAAAAAGGAGTTCAGTATTCAATTTCCCTATAATGCAGTCTTATAACTTCGACTTTGCGGTGCATGTTGGGACAAAAGACGTAGTTATGGTATCTATGAAGCATGCTTTATCACTTTCTATGGCAATTGATTGTAGCCCGGCATGCTCATGATTTTTTTCTTTTTCCAGATGAAAATTCTGCCAATCTTGATGCCAAGCTACAAAGATTGCCCAAATCACTTGCTGAATCGGTAGAAGCTCTTGAGAAAGATGACATCTTCAAAGATCTCATTGATGATAAGCTATTGACCACAGTAAATGGGGTTCGCAAGGTGCTTTTCTTCCGTAATCGCACTTAATACTACGCGGTTCTTTAATATTTCCCAATGCATCATGGATTAAGACAAACCTTGCTAACCAAAAAAATAAAGGTCATGTACTGTTATTCTTGCAGCTAGAAGTGAATCTGGGTGAGTGCAAAGAAATTGTAATTGTACTTAATGTGACTTGTTTTTTCCAGGCTGAAGTCGAATACTGCTATCAGAATAAAGATGCCTACAAGCAACTCATGCATAGATATTGTGGAAAGTTCTTCAAATATTAATCTTGGAATTTCATATGATCTATTTATTTCAGAAAGAACTTCACTATTTCTAGTATTTTCTTAGATTCACGCTAAGGAATAAATTCCAAAATTTTGAATAAAAATGTAATTCATATTTCAAATGTGAGGGATTTTACTTCTCCACAAGTATAATCTTTTGAAATTTCCACTATTTTAGGATATAACTCTTACTTGAAAATTAGTATAACAGAAGTTTATTCTTCGTGGTTTTCTTTTTAATTTTTTCCTACTTCCCTACCATTGAATGAGATTTGAATATTATGTATTGATGTATAATATTTGGTTTGTAAGGGTTTCATGTTTTGCATTTCGCCATTGTCATTTGTATAGCCTTAATTTATGGTGGTTTGTTGCCTCTCCCTCTCTCTTTCTCTGTGTTTAATATATATAAATATATATATATATGTATGTATGTATTATTTGTATAGCCTTAATTTATTGTGATTTCTGCCTCCTCTTCTCTTTCTTTCTTTCTTAGTGTTATATTTTTTTTTTATTATACAAAAATTTAAATCTTGAATTACAAAATTATAAGAGAAGTAGACTGCCCCTTTGGGCACTTATTTCTGTGTGTTATAGGAGACGTTATGAAGCCCAAAAGCAAAAAACCTATGATGGCCTAATTCAGAGGGTGTTTGGGATTGTTTATAAACTGATCAAACTAATTTATAAGTTAAAATTAAAATTTTAACTGTTTGATAATTAAAATTTATAAAAGTGTTTATAAACTCAAAAAGTGCTTATAAGTCAAAAAAATAATAAATTACTCCTACCAGTTTTTACATTTTGGTGCTTTTAAGTATAAATAAAATAAGTTATTTTGACTAATAAAAATACATTTTTACCTTTATATTTTAACAAAAATTACAATT
Organism: Dillenia turbinata; assembly: GCA_037126225.1. NCBI lineage: Eukaryota > Viridiplantae > Streptophyta > Magnoliopsida > Dilleniales > Dilleniaceae > Dillenia > Dillenia turbinata. The sequence continues at coordinate 25,987,173 of JBAMMX010000004.1, forward strand.
ATACCACAAGTTTTATATTCTCATCTAGCAATAGGGTTTTACTACCGGCAAAAGATTTCTCCTTTTTCAAGTGATATTTTCTTCTCCTGCTCTCTATTAGGTATTTTCTTCGTACTCTTCCATTGATACATTGGAAAAAATTTCGTGTTTTGATGTAATATATCCCTACTATAATACATTTCTCTCTCCCCCGAATATCACCAAGTTACATGAAAAAAAGATTATCGAAAAAATTTTAAGTGTCATTTTCTTAATGTTAAGAAATTTAGATATTCAATAATTTTAAAAAATCTCATTTTTTCAATAATTTTAAGAAATCTCATTATGTTAACTTACATATTTTTCTGTAATACATCTCTCCCCATCCTAAAATTTTTGACTTTGGCCTTTATAATATATTTATGATTGTAAATCATGTTAATTTAAATTATATATTTTTATTTGTAAAAATAAATTTAAAAATTATTTACTTTATTTATCCATTTTTAACTAAATTGTTTTAATTTCTTTCCTGTCATTTAAATTGTAATACTGTTTATTTTTAAAATATGTATTCTATAGTTATGTAAAATCATTTTATGTCCACAATGATCTTTTATCTATTTTATATAGTTTATATGCATTTACTTTACCAAATAATTAACTACTTTTACGTAATTTTTATTCAAATAGATAACAACTTATTTTTTAAAAAATCTAAAATGAATTTATAAACTAAAAAACTGCTTATAAGCACTAAGTATTTATAAACAGTTTTTTTTAAACAATTCCAAACGGCCCCTCAATTGCATCCTTGGTTTTTCACTTCAAAGTCGTACTGCAAAAAGCTGCCTCAACGACCTAAAATATAGCGGCTTTTTTTTTTTTCACAGATCATTATTTGGACTTCACTCAACTATGAAATAGAAGCCTTGTAAGAATCTTCGCACATTCGTTAAAAACTAATAAAATCTCTTGAAACACCAAGTGCAAGCCAAAAGAAAGCCTAACCAAGCTTTATTTATGAAAATCTTATTCAAACTTTCTAAACCGGGCAAATAAACTAATTCGAGTTTTAAATGAGTAAACATATCTTCATCTAAGATATATTTTAAAAGGGGCTTGTGGAGTCACGTGAGTGATGACCACTCACGTGACCCCACTCTCTCTCTCTCTTTTTTCATCTGCTTTTTTTTAATCGATTTTGTTTCTCACTCTCTTTTTCCATCTATTTTTTTCATTGAATTTTCTTTTCCAATTTGGGTTTTTTTTTTCATCCAAATCTTTTTTTTATCAAATCCTTTTTTTCCACTTCTTTTTGCCATTCGTTTTAGTCTCCTTTTTTATTTTATGACTCCAACTGTACTTTTTTTTTTATAACTCATGTGACCTCACTCTTTCTTTTCCCTTTTTTTAGTCCACATTTTTTTCATTGATTTTGTTTTTCTTTTTTTGCAATCCGGGTCTCTTTTTTTTCATCAAAATCTTTCTTTTTATCAAATTCTTTTTTTCACTTCTTTTTTTTTTGTTCGTTTTTATCCCATTTTTTATTTTAGGACTCTGATTATACTTTTTTTTTTATATATCTATATATCTAAATAAATTCTTAAAAAGAGTTTGTGTGGTTACATGTGGTCGTCAAGTCACGTGATCACTCATAAATCCGTGATCATACTCCTAACCTTTTTATACCCCTTAAAAGGGGTTTGTGGAGTCACGTGAGTGACAATCACTCACGTGACCCTACTCTCTTTTTCTCTCTCTCTTTTTTTTCGTCCACCTTTTTTTATTGATTTCGCTTCTTTCTCTCTCTTTTTTTTCATTATTTTTTTTTCAATATGAGTCTTTTTTTTTTCCATCCAAATCTTCCTTTTTTTTCCATTTCTTTTTTCCGTTCGTTTTTGTTCACTTTTTATTTTAGAACTCCGACTGGCTTTTTTTTCCTATAACTCACATGACGCCACTCTATCTCTCCTTTTTTTTCGTCCACTGTATTTTTCATTGATTTCGCTTTTTTTTTTTTTGCAATCCAGATCTTTTTTTTTTTCATCTAAGTCCTTTTTTTGACCAAATCTTTCTTTTTTTTTTTTTCCATTTATTTTTGTTCCATTTTTTATTTTAGGACTCTGATTGCATTTTTGTTTATATGTATCTATATATCTAAGTAAATTTTTAAAAGGGGTTTGTGCAATTACGTGTGGTTATCAAGTCACGTGATCGCTCACAAGTCCGTGATTATACTCCTTGTCTTTTTAAATATTAACATTATAAAAATATTTTTTATCATTTTAATTTATCTATATGTAAATTTAAAACATTATTGTGGAGTCACGTGAGTTACGACCACTCACATGACCCCACTCTCTCTCTCCCCCCTTTTTTTTCGTCCATTTTTCTTTTTTTCATTGATTTTGCTTTTTTTTTTAGGCAATTTGGATCTTTTTTTAATCCAAATCCTTTTTTTAACCTAATCTTTCCTTTTTTTTTTTTCAATTTCTTTCGTTCATTTTTTTCCCTTTTTTTTATTTTAAGACTCCGATTGTATTGTTTTTCTATATATCTATATATCTAAATAAATTCTTAAAATAAGATTGTACGGTCACGTGTGGTTGTTAAGTCACGTGACCGCACAAACCCGTGATCATGTTTCTTACATTTCTAAATATTAACATTATATAAATATTTTTTTATATTTTAATTTAATATATTTAATATTGAATAAATATTTAAGTATTTAAATTAAATATTTAATTGTTTTTGTTATTATAAATTATAAATTAAATATTAATATTTATAAATTTTCTTAAATTATTTTTAAATATTATAAGAATATTAATATTATATAAATATTTTTGTCATTCTAATTTAATATATTTAATGTTAAATAAATATTTAAGCATTTAAATGTTTTTTTCTTATAGATTTTGAAATTAAATATTAATATTTATAATTTTACTTAAATTAAATTATTGAATATAGTTCTAGTTTATTTTTTAATATTTTAATATTTTGTGTTACAATTTATTTTTTATTTAAATATTAAATATATAAATATTAATATTAAAATATTTGATATTCCAAATTATCATTTGTATTATATAAAAATTTAAATTTTAGAATTAATTTTAAATTTGTATAGCTAAAAAAATTTAAATTAAATATTAATATTTATGAGTTTTTCATAATTAAATTATTAAATATTATAATTTTAAATTATTTTTTCATAAAAATCAATATTTCATTTTTCCTTCTTTCAAAAAATAAAATTTCCTTTTATTATTATAAAATTATACTTTATATATATATATCTTGATTGTTCCAAAAAGTGTACACACAAATGTATAACCTTTTAAAAAGCAATATTTTCTTTTTCTTTCCCTCACTTCCTCTCAATTGCGTGCTTCACAATCTAACTACATATTCTCAAAGTTTTTTTTTTTTTTCATTTTTATATATTTTAGGTTTTTTTCAATTTTTAAGGTATTGTCTATTTATCATATTATTTTAAAATTTAGATTTAGAATTTAGATTTTTAAATCTTTTACGATCGAAACGTCAATATTTTTTTTAATTATGTTAATATTAGAAACTAATAAATTATAATTATCTTTAATTATTTTTTTCACAATACACACCATGTGGTTGGTAGTACAAACCATGGAAGCCTCGAGTCGTATGCTAGTTGTGACACAGAGATATTATAATAATATATACATGTATACATACATATATACGCGTGTGTGTGTGTGTGTGTGTGTAGAGAGAGAGAGAGAGAGTGAGTACAACATAGGATGAAACAATATGTTAAAAATGAAACTAAAATTCATGTATTTTCCACTTTTTTTTTTTCTCTCCTTGTCCAAGGATCACAAAACCCCACAACAGAATGATTCCCCCATTGTCAATAAGGCCCCTCCCCTCAAAATCCTGTTACAAGTGAAATTTAAGTCAAAACCTCTTAGCAAATGAAAAAATCTTTGCCAAGTGAACTAGAACTCCCCAAAATGAATCAAACAAATTCCATAAATCGACACAGCCATGTCTCATACCTGGCCAGTGAAAATACAAACACTAATCAGGGATCAAAATTTTAAGGCTCAGAGTTAACCTCTTGCCTGACGACAAACAGCAGGACATGTATGACTACTATCTAGCCATATGTTCTCCAAGCTGCATCCATACATACGCATTTTCAACAATCACATCAAAGCCTTCATCATCTTCATAGCACTCTTCAACAGTAAGTTCAATCATGCATCTCACTGGCTTCAATTATTATCTAGCCATATGTTCTCCAAGCTGCTTACATACATGCATATATGTATGTATATGATATATGTGCATTTTTGACACTCACAGCAAAGCTTTTATCATCTTCATTGTGCTCTTCCATGTAAGTTCAAGTATGCATGTCACTCCCTTTCTTTTGCTTCTTCTTCCTTCGCTTATCCTTTGGATCTGCCTGGGCTTCTAGCCTTTTAGATTGCCTAGACCAGATTTCTTGCAACTTGTTCTTTGCATCACGGAAGAGAGTATCTGTCCTTAATGACATCAATTGCTGCAGTTGTAAAAGCATGTACAGATGCGCATCCATTTTCAGTAGAGAAGAATGACAATCATCATCTAAGGACATGAAACATAGAAAGTTAATGTTAAAAGGAAAGATACCTTGAGATGATCCATTGCTGCAAGATTGAAACCAAGCATATCCTTGCATCCCTGAAAGTGCAGAATACCAATTCATCTCTTAAAAATTAGATTTTTTTTTTTTTTTTACACACCAAGAAAAACTTGAAATTGGACATCCTGGCCTCTTGGTTTCTTCCTTACTGATGTTTTTGGGAAGACAACATGCAGGAGACACAAATAATCATTTTATCAAAGCAGGTAATTAATATTCACCAAATTCTTATTATAACAAAGCACTTCAAATTTTGAAGACTTTGTTGCATATCCAAACTTGGCCACACAATCACAGAGGGGCGTTGATTGAAACCCTAACATGTAGTATGTCAAGGATCCAAATCTCTCCGTCCCCTCCCTCAAATATAAAATGAAATGGACCCAGAGATAATTGGAGAATCGCTTCATTCTCAAGTACCATAAGACTTAAGTAATCTAGAGGCAGTGTAGAACTTACAAAACTCAACCCAAACTACTTGTCCAACTATGGGAGGAAGACTCTCTAATCTAGAAAGAAACTCCACCTATCTGGAAATGCCCAATTATACAAAAAATTAATTTTGGGAGAAGTGTTTTAAAGCAATTCTTTCTACCTTTTTCTAATAAGAAAAGCAAAGCACCAAAAAAAGACTGTCTGCTGTTAGTTTGTATTGCAAAAACATTAAAGAGAAAAGGTTGAAACATCCTTAAAAAGCTGAAAGGACTTCACCTCCATAAAAAGTTTTTCTAGTTGTCTTACACAAGACTTACCAAATAATGGCTAAAGGATTAATTGAATCATAAATTTTCCATCTATACAGCACCATTTCTTCCAACCCGCTCACACATCTCTAATAAATTTGGTTATCAAATCAGAAACGTTCAACAGAGAAAAGTCTTACCATGCATCCTAGTCAAGGAGTAAAGAACCAACAAGCAATCAACTAATCTGCAGATACCATTCACATCTATTTTCGACTAATATGCTCCGTTTCAATAAAAGAATAAATCTTCGTTTAAGTACATAAGAGGTTGAATAATACCATATGCAAATGAATTCAATTTGTACTTGACCGTTGCATGCAGGAAGAAAGGAGACTGAATAAAGTCCAGTGTGCATGCAACAACATTCCATTTGTTTCACTTCTGGAAACAGACAGATCATACAACCATTTTACCAACAATCAACTATATTGTGCCACCAAAGCAAGAATGGAGTTACCTTTATTTGAGAATAAAGAATGTCCTTCAGAGAAGTCAAGAGAGGCCTAGCAGCAGAGGTAGTGTCTAACTGGTTATAATGTGTTTGCAATAGCACTGTCGCTATTCTAGAGACAAGCTCAACCTGCATTACATGAATTCAATGACATCACAGTTAATATCCTACCTGTGAAAATCATAATTAATCTATTGTGCCAGCATGTTGTTCCTAAAACACACAAATAGTCTTCGACAACCTGAGCAATGGTATTGGTAAAAACTATTCAAATTTGCATTGATTTTTTGGTAAGCAAACTCATGGAAAGTTATCTCAAAATATCCAAGGTACATAAGCACCCAATAGTGAAAAAGCTTCCAGCATTAAACATCATTGTTAAAGATAAATGGGGGATATTCCTTTTTTTTTGGGTTCAATAGGAGGCCCATGGGCCTGGGGCTACACAATCGGGGGTAACCTTCCCCATACAACCACTAAATAAACCAAGAGTCACTGCTAGAACTCAAGCTTGCTTCCTTGAACGAAGCTAACGAGTACACCAACAGCCGGACTATGCTTGCTTGTGCAATAAAAACAACCTGGGCTTTCTATTCCAAAATTTGGGATCATCTTGCTTGTGCAATACATAGGGGATATAAAGACTAAGGTTTTCTTTTTAAAATTTTTTTGGATAATAAATAGAAAGAAAAGATGCATCAGATTACATGGCAATAAATTAACAAACACAACTCTCTGCCTTTTGAATTAAAGCTCCTTTTCTATTTGACTCTTTATTGGCAGAGCTCCTCTTGCAATTAAATTGATCTCATTAAACAGGTCCAGAGAGAGATAAAAAGTAAATATGGAAAAAAAAAACATTATATTTGGGCAGAGGTATTAACAAGTGTTTTTAGTTGTCTAACTCTTTTGATCTGATAAGGGCTTGTCAGTTACAGATGTTCTGCTAGCAACTACACCTATCTTTTGCTTAGACACATCTTATAATCCTAGTGTAACAGAAACTCAACCACCTAACCAAACCTCTACCATGATAGGGTAATTTGAGCCATGCAAAGAGATTGAGAGTAATATCCATGAAACTTAAATGCTTGGGGGTCGATCAGTGGTACTCTTCTGCCCTTCATTATTTACAGAAATCCATGCGAAACTTGAGTCCAGGTCACGGATAGTGAAGTAGAAAATAATAAAAATTAATGGTCAAAGGATTGGAGAAGTGACAGTTGTTCAGAAAATCATTTTTCTACACTACTCATGCATGTATATTCCAAATTAAAGATTCATACTAACTTTAAATGCACATACCTTATCTGGAATCATTGCCCAATCCCTCAAGTAAGACATGAGCTTCAAGGCATCTGAAAAGGGTAAAGACTGGAAAGAAATTCACACTGGGTTAGAAACAATCCTTCCGATTTCAGTGAGCTAGACTAACATGCAAAGGGAAGGTAATTGCTAAAAAAAAAAAAAAAAAAAAAAAAAAAAAAGGATCTATAACTTTTTTTCTTCGAGAGAAGAGAAGAATTTGTGAATTATACAAAGGAGGTACAACATTTACAGCCTAATACATGAGCAAAGAATCAAACGATGGAAATCCTCCTCGGTTCTAAAAGACTAAGAAGGTAACAAGATAAAAAGAGATATAAACCAAAAATCTTTAAAAAAAAAAAGTATAAAGGGGTCACTTTTAACCCTGAAAAGTTCTGAACATAGAGACAATATTACAATTAGTGAGTACATATTTGGAATCATCCAGGACAAACACTGCTAGACACGGATTCTGACCAAAACCATTCTACAGAAACTTTCATCTTTCAATCCACAGTAAATATCAACAGAGCTATCTTTAAAAGACGCAGTGATGGAACTCAATTATACATATTCTACAGCATTAGTACCTTTAAACAAATTGGAAAGCAATTCTCTTTTAGCTTTCTGTGTATTGGTTCCGATTAAGAGGATTTATCATGCTCCTAGACTCTTTGTATATCCTTTGTCCCTCATAGAACTTCTCTATCCAAAAAGGGACCTCCTGGCAATCATTTATTCAGTACAATGAACTACACGATGATGAGATTAACTACCTCGGCTAAAAAAAAAGGAGTAAAGATGTCTATCCATACCAGTAACGTCTGCTCTAAATCATTCGTGCACACATTTGAAACTGCACGAAGAACATAATCAGATGGAGAAAGCCCAAGCATAAGAATGTTTGGGCGGAAATCTGCAATCAGTCCTTTGGCTTTTTCCTCCTGCAAAATAAAAATAATAAAAAATAAAAAAACAGAGAAAGTCAACCACAACAGAATCATTTCAGATAAGGAACCAAGCCCCTAGCATTTCAATGTTTAAAGCAAATACAAATGAGAACACAACCATTTTAAGCATTACTAGACAAGTATTATACAAAATCCAACAGCAACTTAAACCGCAATCTAACAAAACAGGGCTATCTTATATTCTTGAAGTCCTTCAGGAATTTCAACAATAAGACTATTAAAAACAATCATCCCCTGAAAAGTAGAAATAACAATTTAGAAGCCAAGTAAACCAAACAGACCCAGGAACATGCAGAGGAGGTCCATGAGGACCATGAAAGCAATATTCACAGACTGAAAATTTTGCACTTCATGTAACTCAAAACACTTAAAATATCACCTTAAATTGCTTCAGAATTCACCTGGAATAGGGCCATCAAGAATCTAGTAAATCCCAGACTTTGAGTGTGCACCCATTAATACCTGCAAACTCCCCCCCCCAAAAAAAAGGGTCTTCAGTCAACTCCATAAGTCAGATATAAGTCCCCAAGTTTCCTTGCCTTGATAAAGCACTATTTAAGAAGCCACAAATATCCTCCTCCTGATTATCCAGCCAACTCAATGCCGTCACCTTTAACTTTGAATAAAATGTACCTAATTGAAAACACTAGCCATCTTATAAGAGGACTTTTTACTCCTCCCTTTCCTTCAAGTCATATATCTGCTGATAATCCTGCCCAAGAGTTCAGCTTGTGGTCCATCATCCTCCATTGACGGACAAAATGAACCCCCCCCCCCCAAAAAAAAAGAACAGAAAAAGGAAATGTTTACAGAGATTAATCGTTTAAATCATAAAGAAATGGGACTGCCTATATTGTTACCAATAACATAGTTGTCCAGGATCCCTGGTGGGATTTGTCTCCACAAAATAAGGGGAAAAGGTCAATTATAGCTCATTAAATTTACCACTTGCAACAATAATTTTTCCCCCATTTCTAATTTAAGGGGAATACATATTTTTCAAGAACCTTCCTAGTTACTACCACATGCTTTCCTCATTTCTAGACCAAAATACCTGGTCTTCATCATCTGTGCACATTTGAACAACAAGTTTTCTCTAACAAATAATTGCTAGAAGGAATAATGCCTAGCAGGACTCTCAGGGTATCATTAAAAAGCATCAAAGAAACCGAACCTATTGCCGTTTCAAGTGAAAGATGAAGAATATCTACTATTCTTCCTTGGAAAGCATAGCACAATCTAGTAACAATTTGAATAGAACCCATAAGTAGAAAGCTTAATTATATATACCTCACATTCAGCAATGCGCTTCAACGCTATATCTGCCAAGTCTAATGCTTCAATAATAGAGTCAGTTGCTGTAAGAGTTTCCTGAGTTCTCTTCCCAGCAATGGCTACAGCTGCCTCTTCTGGAATTTCCTCCTTAGGTGCATACCTGCTCTTTAAGGAATTGTCCAAGTCTGACTCAAACATTTCTTCCAACCTTTTCTCTTTCTCTTCCTCCCTATTTAAGTTTTGCATTACTTGTTTAGAAGACTCTGCAGCATCATATGATATGGATCAAAAGAGGACACAGTACCTCAATAAAAAAAGGTTCATCAGTACGATCCCAGTGTCGTATAGAACGGTCAAGAGATCCAGTAACAATGAAATCGCCACGGTTGCTAACTGAAAGGCACCATACTTCAGAATGATGTCCCTCAAGAGTAAGAAGCAACTAAAATTTATCTGCATCCCAATACTTTACAAGGCGATCCTTCCCAACACTGAAAAGATAGTGAGAATTGCCGACAAATTGCACTGCCATGACACTGTCATGGAAAACAGATATGCTAATATTCTCAATAACATAAAACAAATACAGCACAAAATGCTCTAGAGAGTCATTCATCTATGTTGTTCCTTTAACAGAACTATATGAATTACCTATCAGCATGAGCAAAGATGGACTTATGGCAATCACCAAAATCAAAACCCCAAATCTTCAAGTTTTTGTCTGCGGAGCCAGTAACGATCAAAGCCCCATCTAATGAGATATCCATACATAGCACAGGTAGTTTGTGGCCATACAGGGTAAGGAAAATTTTGTGAGAATCCATAAACAAAACCTGTTTCCAGGAAAACAACGTTAGAAGTTCACCCTGACAAGGACCAACAATGCTCAAAAGAAAGAATAGTTTCCAACTAAAAGTTACTTGTAAAGTTGAATACCCCAGATAGTTCATCGCAATGGAGTTTAAACCCCTCCCCAACCCTTGCTAGATGCGAGCTTTGACCTCATTTTTGATGACATGTTTTAGAGGTAAGAATATCTAGGCGACTGAACGGTTCAAAGAGAACAATTAAAATTACAAATACACAAGCAGGGAGAAATCAAAGACAACTCAAATGAAGGCAAAGATAAGAGAAAATAGATTAAGATCACTAAGTCCTGTTTATAGAATATAAACTACACTACTACCAAAAAGTGGTAGCACTCCTGGAGCCTTGCCCAACAAAACAAAATCAGAGCCAAGTTTTTATCAATAGGTTGGCAAGGCTCGATTTTTTTTTTTTTTTAAAATCAACTTATATGTCATTCTCATTGTTAAACATAGTCCTCTCTCTCACACATTAATCACAACATCAACCTTCTCATCATCATAAGCAGATTGCTTACTATCAAGTTTTCCTACTCCAGCCTCTTCTCTCCTTGCCTCAAAGTTGAGTCATCTTCATGTACTAAGAAAACCAATGTCCTCAATCTCACATTTCAATGTGGCCAAGAACCTGGCTGCTAGCTTTCTTTCCCCAACCAAGAATGAATCATTTTCACAATATAGATATTCTTTCTTCAATCCCTCTTACTTTGGCATGAAGCCTGCAACTGTTTGATTTCTTGAGTTTCAAATTTTGCTATGGGTCAACTTTTTAAAGAAAAAGAAGACTCATTAGAAAGAGATGTCTAATGTTCCAAAGAGCAACCTACAGTCTATGATCGCCGTGTGTCCACGAGTGATCTAATTCCTTACAGCCAAAAAGAAAAGGACATAATTCTTCAGCCAAAACAAACAAAGACAAAAAAAGGGGCCATGTTTGCCATTGGCAAAACACACCAGCATAACTGTATAGAATTCTCATTTGCAATTGGCTCAGCTCATGATTTTTACACACTGATTAGCTCAATTCTACTGTGATGTCTCCGTGAAAACAGCTCACCCTTCATACTTATTATGAATGCTAGGCCAAAGAAAGTTTTTTCGGCACTTAAACGTAAACAATAGTTTTCTCTTCTCCATTTTTGTCTAAGAGATTTATTATCCTCTTTCTGTAACATTCTTTAGTCTTTATACCATAGCTCTTCTTTTTCTATCAAATTTAACATCCTTGCGCACACACACACACACACACTCTCAATATTCAAAATGGTCATTTTGGTTGACACAGTTCACAAAATATTCAAAGTTTCAGGTTTCATTACAATGAGGATGAGGAACTTCCCCTAAAAGGCAAGCAGTCCATTGAGATTAAAAAGATATTGGTTTCTTCTACAAGTTTATATCATGTAAGACCCTTTTTGCCGAAAACCTATATTGTGATGGCACTTCTAAATGAAGCCACATCCGTGGAGAACACATTTTCAGACATGACAGCTGTCTAACACCTTGACAACATATTGAAAACATCTCAGCAGTATTCATATTTCTTCTTTTTTTTTGGTGGGGGGGGAAGAATTACCCATATTTTTAATTCAATTAGAACTTCTTCAGCATTCATAAGACATATGGTTCGTATATTTTTTGTTACAGCCGCACTGCATCCATCGAAGAATATCATTGGATGTTGAAATCGATCACAAAAAGACTACTAGACCAGATAGAAAAATGAAACAAATTAGGAATTAAAAACAAGACATATTGACGTTATGAATCTAATGTGGAAAGAAATAACTGCTGCATCACTAAATTTTCTCCATCTTTGCCTAGGATTAGAGTATCTAAAGGAGAATAAGAAACTACATGGCTCCACATGTTTGATATATTCACATTTGAAACAGTTTGTGGTAACAATCATGAGGATCTAATACTCATTCAAAGTCCATATATTTTTATGCCCACATTCATATAATATTACAAGACATCAGCATGCACACAAATCTGACCATCTGAAATGCTGAAAGTCATGCAGCATCTTGGGAGGTTAGACAACCATGGCAACCAGCGCCCATTCAGACCTTATCACTCCAAAGTCCAAACTAGATTTTGTGCCCCTAGTTGTCAATGACAATTCAGTACTAACAGCATTATACAACAAATCCACTAACTAAACATATAAATGCAAGTTTATCTTGGATAAGACTGAACAGTTTTGCTCTAACCTACACTGTGCAGTCTAAAAGAGCAACAACAACATATTTGGCATCAGGTCTAACAGCAACCACCGAAACATCATCATCCATTATCTTACTTCCTACATTTTGTAATAGATGTTCAGGATCCTGTAAGCCAAAGGGAAAACATGATAAATTGGCATAGTCAGATGGTCAGAAACTTAGGAGCATCTGATAACATAACCAGAAATATTCGTTGAAACATTCACTAAAGATTAGAACATTAAATAAGGAAAAACAAGGAATATACCAGATGAAAAGAAAAAGGGAAGAGGATAAAAATCAGGAATTTATTTCTACTCATTCTTCTAGCATTAGGACCAACAATGACAAGCAGCCATTTTTCCAAAGCCAGAAGAGTATCCGAGTATTAGGAGGATACAGGTCATTCATTGTTATCAAGTATTATTAAGATCCAAGAACTTACAAAGTCAGAGGGAAAGGGAGATCCAAAGAACTCACTTGTGTGATTTACAGTTGCAAATAAATAAATAAATAAATATTTACAAAACGAGTATAAAGCGGCTAGAGGTGCAATATATTGATGATGCATGTACAAGGTACAAAGAACTTACATGAGCAGGGTTCTGCAAATTTCGAAACTCCCAAAATTTAACCTCATGATCAGCACTCCCTGTGACAAAACCATTTTCCTCCGGAATCATTGCAATTGACTGAATGGCACCACCATGAGCTTCCACTACATCCACTTGACCATCAGTCAAAGTTCCATTTTCCTCCAAACTGGAAACATGTTCATTAACTCCCAACTCATGCTTTACCGTGTAAAACCGAAGTTCAACATCTGCTGACCCAGTAACAAGATATCTCTCTTCTGGGTCAATGTCAACGGACCAAATTTCACTATGGTGTCCACCAATAATTTGCATGCAATGTTGGGTTTCAAGATCCGACACCCTCAAAAATTTATCCTTGGAGGAACTAACAAGTTTTTTACCAGAGTCCAAGAAAAGAACATCCGTAAACTACAGAAATTGATTAAGAGATCAGAACATTTTACAGCATGGATACTTAACCCTCATAAGAAAATCTAAAACTTGAAAGAAAATTTAAAAACCTGGTCACGGTGACCACGAAGACGGAAGAGTCCGGTTTCACCAACCACGTCCCATATGATAATATCATTATCCTTGCTACCAGATGCAAGGGGAGATCCTGACTTGTTATAACGAAGAGCAGTCACAGCCCCTTTGTGCCCATTAAATGTGACTTCACAAGTCCCCTTTTCGCAATCCCATATTCTTATACTACCATCAGCATAACCACTAGCAATCTGGTTGAAAGAGGGGTAAGAAAATTACTGACTGTTGCTACCATAGACAGTGTAAGTTAATTAATAGTCCACCAGTTTGAAGCAATAGGCACAATATACTCACTTCTTACCTGTACACATGCATACTCAGATAACTGCTTGAAATTTGAGGCAAAAACAAACAAATAAATAAGGCTTTGTTACAAATTCAAATGAATACTTTTGATTGGAACCAAAAAGCTGTTGATTTAATTCCTCTGCTTGCAACACAAGAACAACATAATGCAAATTCAATTCCATAATTAGTTACCCTCATGATATAATAATGCGAAACCCACAAAGTCTCCTAAATTTCATTTACTAATTCCTTGTTTTTATTTTTGATGATTATTTCATTTTTGGCTTCCAAGCAAGCCAAACTAGAATTGAACTCCATAATTGTTGGGGAATTCATTTGTTTCCAACTAGGGTGTTAAGGTAACTAACCACTTATTTTTCTTTTTCTTGCCCTAGAACAACTAAATCTAATGATTTCTTTCGTTAATCCATTTCGGAACCTTAAATACTTCGACCAAACCCGTTAGGTAATTGTATTAGTCATTGCTTCACAAAGACCGGTTAAATTTGGATATCCAATGTGCCACCAATGAAAGAAACTAAACAATTTAAAAAAAAAAAATCAAAATTTAACCATCATTATGTTCTTTCATCCAATTCGCAGAAATGTTCGAAATCTAATATCTTGGATCACAAAATTCAAACATAATTCTACAAACAGTCTTCACCTCACAAAATTGAAGGAAACTAAACAAATTTTCAGAGAAAGAAAAAGTACCAGAGAAGAAGGAGAAGGAGCAATAGAGGTAACGGCGAGAGAAGGGCCACGAGAGGAAGGAGAAGGAGAGAGAGTTTTGGTGCAGATGCCTTGAGGGACGTTCCAAACTCCGACTTTCTCAAGAGCCGGAGCGAGGAGGTGTCGGCCGGAGCTGTCGTATGAGATGTTCCCGTCGACGGAAACCACCACGCCGAACGCCGACGCCGGTTCGTACCTCAGGTACGATTTCACCATTGCTGCTGCTAATGCTTCTTCTTCTTCGCAACTCTTTCTGAGGGTTTAAGAGAAGGCGAAGTGGCGAACGAAACCCTCCGTTCAGCCCAACGGATCAGGTTCGCCCGATGATTGTTCTTCTAGGATTGGGAGAGTAATGGGCTCGACCCGAGGTATTCATTCGTACAGATTTGGATTATTCAAATTTTAAATTTTAAAAAATTCAATCAAAAATTACTCGAATTAAATTTCAATTCAAGTTTAATAGTTTAGATTTTATTTATCTGTAAAATATGAAAATGATTAGAAAACATGTTTAATATTAAAATAACAATTCATCTGAATCAAATTATCCAAAAACAATTTATCTGGACCAATATTGAGTCTCAGATGGAATCTTATTAAAAAATTTTTATTTTTCAAATCAAACCATTAAACCGAATTTTTAATCAGATAAAATCATTTAATCGATCCAATTTTTATTAAATCCGAATCAAATAACTCAACTTTTTAATAATTTGGACGGATAAACATTTTAACTCGAATAATGAATACCCCTGGTCTACATTATTTTGAGCTGTTAAGTGGTAAATGCTCCTCCTGTGTGAGATGTCTCTAGCTCAATTTAAATCATTTGTAATAACTATTAACTATAAAATTAATAGTTAATCATGATTAAAAAGAATAGTTAATTGTAATTGTTTAATTAGTTAGTGGTTAATAAATTGATTAGTGGTAGTTAATAGATTGGTTAATAAAACTTAGTTAAATTAGTTAGTAAAATTAATATAAATAGTAATATAAATATATGTAATAGAAATTGATCAGAATTGTATTGGAAACTCTTTTTCTCCCACGATGTATTATCTCTCACCCTCTCTCTCTCTATCTCTTCTTCTTTCTCTCCCCCCTAATTTCTCTATCTTTCTATCTTTTTACCATCCCCTAGAGTTAGATTACGACAAATTAATATCAGAGTATATGATTCTTGGTATGATCAATGATAGAAGATAATTGATTTGAGAAATATAAAAAATAATAAGAGATTTGTAGACAAGAATGGAAGAAAAAATAAGAGGAATATGATGTAAAGATGAATGCTCTTATGACACGCATATTGAAAATGTTTAGTATCGATAACAATATCAATGTTTTTGGTAAAAAGGGAGCAAGTAAATAAAAAGAAATGGAATAACAAAGAAAAGTATAAAGAACAAGATATTGATACTTTTTTAAATCTTTCATTTTACTCATTTCTAATCAAAAAATATTGATAGTAGAAAAAGAGTCACAAATGATCAAGAAAAAACATATTAATGATAATTTTTTGCTAAACCTTCTAAAGATTGTAATTTCAAGATTTATTGAGAAAAATTTTTTACTAGAAGTAGAATCTTAATTGTTCAAGAAATAAATTATTGATGGTGGATTTTTATCAAACTTTTCAAAAATTGAATTTTCATCGGTCATTGGATAAAATCTTTCGTAAAAAACAAATTCAAAAAAAGTCTCTTTCAAACTCATCAATCTCTATTTTTCTTTCACTACTCTCCTTGTAACTCAATTCACATCTATTATCTGTCTCCATCATTTTATTTCTCAACACAAATACAAATCTTGATTCAAGAATCATGAATTCAAAGTCTCAATTCATTATTTTCCATATTTGAGGACAATGATATCTTCAAAAAAGGAAAAATTATTACAATTACTAATCATAAAATTAGTAATTAATCATAGTTAATGAGAATAGTCATTGATTAATTGTAATTATTAAATTAGTTAGTAGTTAATGAATTGGTTAGTAATAATTAATAATTTGGTTAACAGTAATTAATAGCTCTCTTGGTGGTTAAAAGCTATTGCTCTAATATTTATCCCGTAATTTCATATTCGGATTTTCGTGAGTGTGTGTAATTTTACGATTATCACGATCCCTATATAAAAAGTAAATAAATAAATAACGGAGAGTGATTGAAATTGTATTGAAAACTCTTTTTCTCCCGCTTTGTATTCTCTCTCTCCCCCTCCATCTCTTTCTCTCTCTCTCTCTATCTCTATCTCTCTATCTATCTCTATCTCTATCTCTCTTTCTATCTTTCTCTTCCCAATTTCTCTACCTTTCTATCTTTTTACCACCATCTGGAGTTAGATTGTGGCATTAGTTTGGACGTCTCCGGTCTCCACCTCATAAAATTCAGATTGGCCTACTTGACCAGCCCACAACAGATAACCACCAGGTGGCTTGATCCCTTGAAAAAAAAAAAAAAAAAAAAAAAAAAAAAAAAAGAAAGAAGAAGAAGGGCTCTTGGACCGAAATTATTTTGTCATCTTGGAGTTGGGTTGGCCTCTAATGTGGTAGCTTTATGACAATAGCGCTAGTTTTTAACGCATTAGTAAAATTAAAAGTCTAAATTTTAAATATTTTATAGATCACCGGACCTGTGATTAGGTGTTTAAACTATTAATATTGTAATAGAATGTAAAATTATAATTATCGAATTTATAATAATTATAACTCAAATCAAATTTTTTTTTTAATAAATGTGAAGATATTTATCCTGTCTCAGCCCTGAACAATTAATATCCAAAAGTCAACTGTTTCAACGCCAAGACACTTTGCTCAGAGGTGAACATTTATCATGGAAACTTGTAAAGAGGACAGACGAATTGACCTGTTTGGGATGTCAGCTCTTTGACTAGAGTGCAAAGTCAGACAAACGATTATCTACTAAATAATTTTTATGGGTGGTTGAGTGGTAATCAGCAAATATGACATCGTCATGATCTACTCAAAGTGTTATTTTCTAATCCACTCAAAGAAAAGTATTATCTTTTAAATTATTTTAGCGAGGAAGGTTTATCTGGGAACACGTTGAATCGAGAAATTAATCCAAATTGTTCATTAAAATTGCAATTTCTCTTTCGGTACCATTGAAGAGCTTGAGAGAGGACAAAGAAGTACCCATACCAATTTTTGTGGGGTGTTTTCACAGACAGGATATGGAAAGATCTATTTTATTTTATATTATCAAAATAAGTGAGATTCAAATTATTGTAATTAAAAAATCAAGAATTTTACCTTCTCAGTATTAAAGAATCGCTAATAATAAATTACAATTCAAATTCTCAATTTGTATCCTTTAATTGAACTATTTGTAATCACTTCAAATTAAGTATTTAAGTTCACTATAATGTATTTTTCTTTAAATCGAGTACTTTGCGTGTGTATTAAAATCCTTACTTTCCTTGGATATCGGAGTGGAGTCATCCCTAACAACCATATCTGGCATACCTAATGTACTAAGATTATGCGGTTTCGTTATATATATATATATATATAAGG
The DNA here is from genome assembly GCA_037126225.1 of Dillenia turbinata. NCBI lineage: Eukaryota > Viridiplantae > Streptophyta > Magnoliopsida > Dilleniales > Dilleniaceae > Dillenia > Dillenia turbinata. The sequence goes on from JBAMMX010000004.1 coordinate 26,005,345, forward strand.
TTTCACAGTGACATGTTAAATTTAAAATGGTGGAGAAATTTCAGATTATTTTGCTCATGTGCCCATTTTTTCACCATGACCCACTATTTTTTTCAGCCTTACATTAAAGAAGACATATTTTTTGTTCGGATTTAGGTTTCTTTCATATTTGGATTATTATGGCATTGGCATAACCTAGGTTAATGAAAACTGTACCACAGATTATCGTGTTTGATTGGTAAACCTGTCAACAAATCAATCTTGCATTGTCAAACTAGATGGTTGTTAATCTAGGAGTGTGCGGAATTATGTGGTCTTTGCTATGGCTTGTCCATTGCTTGGACTTAAATTAAAAAGATGTTGATGATGAACTTCAAAGCGGCTATGGCCCAGACTGAATGTCCTTTTGAGCGAAGATTCTTGACAATGCCTGATCATCCTCAAATTAAACTACGTAAACACGTCTTCAAGGAGCTAAAAATTGCACCACTAAAGGAACTCTCTCTCTCTTATTTCACAAATTACGAAGGCGTGCCATATTTTTTTGATACAAATTTATCTACATAGCAATTTGAATTGAAGTAGTAACTTTTATAGATGCTTTTTTTTTTGGGTCTCAAATTCGGATAACTATCTAAAATCCTATTTTTCTCGATTGCTTTAAGTGTGTGTTTTCCCTCTTTATAACAATAAAAAATTAATCTACTAAAATTTTGCACTTTTTCTTGTCTGGCACAATTTTAGTTCTTAAAAGGAGCGCACACATAGACATAGACATTTAACTACCTGTATCTCTATTTTTTATGTACTTTTATCTCATATTAATTTTAATATTTTTATTTTTAAATCAAATTTATTGTATTTTATTTATACCCATCACCTATACCTACTATTTCCGAGAAGAACACATAGCATCAACTGAAGGGTACAAAAACACAAATTTGCGATGTCAAAAACAAGTAGGCCAGACCCCGCCGGGGTGTTGCTCCTAGTACTCTTCAAGAGAAAGTTCTTAAGTTTAGTGAGGTGTAGTGGAGTCATTCGTTATGATTTCATGCATCTTCTGAATCATGTTCCATTTGACCTAGCTACACCTTGGCACTACCTAAAGCTTTACTTATATTATGATGATTGCACAGTGGGAAATGCTACATATTACAATTAAGTCACTTTCTAGTATTATTTCCTAATTATGCCCGGATGTTATTGTTTTGTTGAAAAATACACCATATCTTGCAATGATAAATTTCCACGCGTAAGTATTAAGTCCCATTTGAATCATCATATCAAAAAAGAAAATAAGTTTTTTGATGAGAAATGCTCTAAAAACATAGATGTGATACCAATTCGTAAAAGTTGGAGAAAAATTCATTTAATCACTGTTAGTTTATTGCTTAATTCATGAAATTTAGTCCAAGGAATTTTTCATGATTGATTGTACTTCTTTTATCAATAACGCATTTTGAGATAAGTGGGATTTTCTCTTCACCACCCCCACCGGCCACCAGTACTATGGGTGTGTACATGGGTCTATTTTCTGTGTGCTAATAGATAAGACGAGGGTAGTGATCTTTGAATAATGATCATGACGAAAAATCTGGCACAGATTAGACGATGACACCTAGAGAAGTTGGACTTCAAAATAAAACTCCAAAACCATCTTATGATGTGTGTTTTATTCACAAAAAGGTGGTGAGGTCATTCTCCACGTGAGAGAGAGTGAGAGAAAGATTGAAAAAATAGTGTGGCGGTGGAAATGGTCGGTTGCCGGCAGCACAGCCAGATGAAGATGGGAAGACTTGGCAGTTGTAGAAGGTCGAAAGTGACACGATGCTAAATTCCCACCCAAAATATTAATCTGTATCATAGTTCGTCTAAGTACTGCCAAAACCTTTAACTAAATTAATTTAACTATTTCCTCTCTCTCTCTCTGGTGACAAAGATGAAAGTGGGGGGTGAGAAAAATATTCGGTGTCCTATATATGTCTAAGCTGTCCCAGTCACAAGTTCACCGACCAAATTATTATTTCCATGTGCTTGAGCATGCATTTCCTAAGCTTTTTTGTAGTGGAATGTGATTTTTTCTAGAACCAACAAATTATAAAAGTAGTGTTGCTTTCAATCATTTCTTGGTGTTTTATTGTGGAGTCGCCTATGTCCATACTCATCCATAGCATTATTTTATACAAATTTTGCATGTTTAACCTACCCTGGCATCAATGATATTTTCTAAATTGCTATAACGGTCCCTCCCCACACCATCGATCATTTTCATTAATGTGACTATAGACTTTAATCTTTCTGTCCTAATCAAAATGGTGAAGATCCAAATATATTTGGATGTTAACGAGCATAACTATGAAACTTTCCACGGCCATAAACAATTGTATATAATTTGAATATACACAATTAGTTGCAAGGACCCTATTTGTTTGACAGAGAATCTCCATACCATGGGAAACATATTTTTAGAGCGAACGGTTAATCGGAAAATATTCATAAGTGTCATTTGATTTCTTTCTTTCTTTTTCCTTTTCAAATGTAACAAATAAGACACGCGAACAACGATATTAACAACAAAAGGGGAGAAAAAATCCCTTAACCGCTCCTGTTTTATCTTTTCATGTAATTTAACCAACCCTATTTGATTTTTTACTCGAATATAATTTGGGGAAAAAAAAAGACACAAGCAAATATGATTTACAATTAGTATATTTGTTAATTTTATTACGAAGTATGGTTCGAATTCTAACAATAACTCTAGTGTTTGTCATGTAATCCTAAATTTACAAATTTTCTATTAAATAAAAAAAAAAGAATTTGAACCAAAAAAAAATGAAGAGCAATGAAAACCTAAGACCTTCAGAAATATGTATTAGAAACACTGAGTTTAACTAGTGTCTTTTAACTTAAACTAGTTGGATTCCTTTAAAATGGTGTTAGAGGTGTCATCTCAAATTATAGAGTGGGCCTCAAATTCAAAATTCAAAATTCAAAATTTAATTTTCTCCTTTTTCTTTCTCGTGAAAAAGTATTAATAATGACAAACTAGTTTAAATCAACTAATAATCAAAGTACAATCCCCTCATATTTAGAAGTACTAGAGATTAAATGTGCAAATTAATAAGGATACTCCAAAAACTAATCTTTGTATCCGTAGAAAGGGGAAAGGAACATGTGGAGTGCAATCGGACATTCCATGAAAATAAAATAACCTGCTTTTAATTCTGAAAGGCTATGTGTTTGGTAAAGACCTCTCTTGAATGGGCCAAAATTTGTAATCCTCCTCTCTAAACTACTCATGCAACTTGCAGTTTTAGGACATCTAGGATCTTGTCCTCTATCAATCCATTTGCTACATTTTGCAAGCAACTAGGCATTAGATTAGCAATAAAATATAATATGATAAAGGCTAAAAAGAGCTTATACAATTATATCAACTAATGATGTTAGGTGTGGTTTGGGTGAATGGTTGGGTTGGTTGAGGTTTAGGAGACTAACCACCGTTTACTAAGGAAAGTAATTCTCTCCTTTTAGCTTGAACTAAATGATTTTCCCTAGATCTCACGTTTCTAATTTTACATTTCCCCTTCATTTTAACTCTTTTGTATACCTCTTTAACGGAGATATACTCTTCTCCCACTTATATATAAAGGGTTACAAATATTAAAAAGAAAATAAGAACAAAATAAATAAAATAAAAATTTTGAGAATCTAGTTGTGAGAAATGGGTGTTCTCCATGTATTTGGTAGATAAGAAATGATTAGATTATACGAAAATTTTCCTTTTCATCGGTATAAATGAAAATCGTACAATAACTTTTAAGAAATATAACTTTTTATTAAATCTCTTTAAATTTTGTTATTTTGGTGAGAGGGGATTTTTAGTGATGAAAATCAATAAATTTTGAATACTAATATGAGCTTTATTTTATTTTATATTTCTTCCAATATATATATATATATATATTTTTTTTTTTTTTGAATTTTGCAAATTCTAATCCATAAAGGCGTATAGTGCAACCCCCAGTTTTCTCATAAGCATGCTTCGTGAGCTCCACCTCAGCCATTGCATGCCCTATATAATTCATTGGTCTCCTTCTGAGGGGTTCAATGTGATGATGATGAAGGCTGAAGATAACGAGCAAGGCATGAAGAATAATGTGTGCCTAGAGCAATTCTGATAATGGAAAATAGTTGCCCCATTAATCATACTTAATACTTCCACGAGACAGCTTTGTGCTTGAAAAATGTATTATTATCCTTTTATTGGGATTACAATTAAGGCGTGAGCTGTCATACTTTTTCGTCCAAGTCTAGAAGGGTTTGATTTCCACAATGTAACCTGATTCAAATCTTTATGATATATGAGAATTCGTATGCAAGACTTTAACTTATTGGCCTTTTCAAGTCAATACATGTTTGATAGTTGATCAAAATTGGCATCTCTCAACTTTTCTGCCGACGACGTTTCAAACTTAGGTTTTTTGCTACCTTTTCACTCGAGGCAAAAGCCAATGAATGCTAAATGACGCTATCAACATTTATCGAGATATTACATATTGTAATTGTAAACTTTTTCCTTTCCTTTTATAGTTTTTTTTTTCACCAACCGAAATCTGAGTTTTCTCTAGAAATTGATTCTTCCAAATCCTATCTTTTTATAGTTAATTAACAATTCCATCATACTTCAAAATTTCTTTATCACACTTATTTTATCTATAAATCTCTAATATCAACTTAAATATTTTTATTGGTGGAGTGATATTGATATCTTTATTCAATATTTTTTTTTTCAAAGGAGGTCTGTAAACCTAATAACGTATAAATAACAAGAAAGTTAAATGGGTATGAAAAGTTTTAAAGTGAGAATCGAACCAAACCTCTTTATTCCAAATCGAGAGCATATATGGAAGTTCCAAGCCTCTTTCTATCAAATGCTTATTCTTTTCATTATTCGAAGGAAAACCTTTTTGCAATATCTAGTCTATAAATGTTATTGGATAGTGGAAATGCTACAATATTTAAAAATATAACTATGAACAAGAGTGATTCTTTTTTTTTTTCATCGCCCGTATAATATGCCTTAAATATTCTGTTGTTGCTAGCTATCAGTTTTACGGCTAATCTTTTTATTTTTTTGGGAAATTGGCTCGTACTTTCCATATATTTTAATACCTTAATTTTAACACTTCAACCTCCCATTTTAGGTCTCATCTGTTAGATTAAAAACAAGAATGAGCTCATCACCAACAATAGTCCCGACTAATTTTTAAATTAGTAATTCACGATTCAAAGGTTTAATTATGAACAAATTGCCTAATCAAGAGGTCATTATGAAAGCCGTCCGAACCTTTTCTTTTAATGTGTTAAATTAGTAATATCTTCAAATCTGGTACTCAAATACCAACTCTTTCATTAACTGACATCCATTCCTGTAAGCTCAATTCAGAAGTTCTAGATCAGCCAAATGACCTCTATGTTTATTGCAAATAATAATTTCAAATTATTTTTATAATTATTTGAGTTAAGTTTTTTTAACAATCGATTCTTTTTTTGGCATGATTTCACGATATCTATAAAGTAAAATGAAAAACAAGTTTTGATTAGAAATGTAGAAGTAAATCTTGGACTAGTTTTATTAAATCATTACAAAACAATTTTAGCGAATGATAATTTTAAAAAATATCTTTCTTGTTTAAAATTGTATTACAAACAATGATTACATTCATATGGTCAATTAAGCATAAACAGGTACAATTTAGTAAATAGTGCCATTTGATAATTCTTTTTATGGGGAATAAATTGAAGTTTTATTTTTAATTTAGTTTATTCATATTTTTTATTAAAAAATATATAATTATTAAATTATTAAAAAAATAAGGCAATTCCTTGGAGGTGGAATCGACGTGGCGGTCTGCAGAGAGCATTCGGATGTTGAAGCTGTGAATCATCGGCAACCCAAAAGATCAACGCCTTTTTGAAAACTACCCAAGGTGGGACCCTCCGAGTCGACCACAGGAAGGCTCGTCATCAAAACGAATGCGATTCTAAATTGGGAAATGTACGTGAGAAACAGTTGATTTGTCAGCGACGCTTTTATCTCCTTCTCATTTAATAATTACTTAGCTTATCTTGTTTAATAAATTTACATTAAAAGTAACAATTTAAACGTTATCCTTTGGAGATCCCAATTATTATTGATTCAATTAAATAACCTTAATCATAATTTCAAAATTACCCCTGAGAGGATAGACCTATCTCATGATCCAATTATATGATACAACCCACAATTCTTTCAAGTGTAAATATATCCTAATTTAATCAATCAGTTTAATATTCTAATTAAAAATAATACTACAGTATGAATTTTATTCCATTATATAATCTTGTTTATTTAAACGGATTTATTCTATGATATGATATTATAGTATTGTATAATTAAAATCTTTGAATATAAAATAAATTCATTTTTATAGTAAAAAGCCTAACATATCCGCTATTTTACATGTCAGTGGTTTGGTTTGCCCGATTTTACTCTTAGTTAAGAAGGGGGGATGTGGGTAAATTTGTCTTTTCATTAGATGAATCAATTAGTGACCAAAATTTTGGTAGAGAGAGATCCGAAAAAATATAAAATGGAATAACTAAGTATTTTAAAATATGAAAATATATAGAGATAATTACATATCCAGTGTCTAAACTTTGTCTCATTTTCACAAATTAGTCTCTGCAGTTAGCAATATTACCTTGTGATCCTCAAGTTTCCAAAATCGTAATGTGTTGATCATTCCGTCACTGACGGTGACAGAATGACCATTAATTATTGACGTGAAATGACATGACAATTTACGTATCGTACGGATGTTGAAGTATCGTTACCATGTCCACCTGAAGGTAAATTATGATGCTACGTCAGCATTTGCTAACGTGACAATGTCATGTCACCATTGAGCTAACGTGGCAAACCACGTCAACAAAAGAAGCACTTCTCAGAGGAAAAGAGAATTCTCCTTTCTCTTTCACTCTTCTTTCTCTCCCCTCCTCTCTCAATCGTGGAACCAAAGAAGAGAGATCATACCTATCGGCAATAGCAGAAACAAATGCTCGGCCTCTAATTCAATTTCCTGAGTTTTTTCTTTCGTAGACTCATCAGAGGGATTCAAAACATCAACACAAGGCGGATTAGTAGATAATTTCAACAGACCTAAGGTTTTCCCCAGCGAAGAATAAGGTTTTTCATTCGTTGACAAAGACTCGGTTGTTGTCGCTGCCTAATTTTGATTCAGAACCGATTAAACGCCATGAGAGATTCAAAATTGAACATGTAGATAAAGAATTTAACCAAGGAAGAGAAAAAAAGAGAGAGACTGAGAACCCCAGTTTTAACCCTAATTGATGAGAAAGAGAGAGAGAACAAACTTTTGTTCGTTTGTGGTTTGAATTCTGAGATGCATTTGAAGAAGGAAGAGGGCGTTTAGATGACGCAGAGCTTCGCCTTGTTTCGACCATATTCGTGGTTTCTCTCCCTCCTTTGAATCACAAAACAGAGTCATTAGTTCCTTAATGAGAATCAAAGAGTCACACACCCACGGATGGGAAGAGAGAGAGAGAGAGAGAGAGAGAGAGAGAGCAGTTACATGAGAACTTTATGTGTTGCTTGGTGCATTGGGCGATTCCAATGTTCCATCACCAGGGAATCCTCCTTGACGACGGCGGCGGCTCCTCTTGCACGGGTTTTGGATGTGGATTGCATAGGTTCTGTAGCTGTAGCCCACTCTTTTCGATTAACTCTCTATCTCTCTCTCTCCCTCCCTCCCTCCCTCCCCCTTCCTATCTGCTGAAGTTTTTGCATAAGCTTTGAGCCATGAAAGACAGCAGAAACTTCGACCCACAAAGGTAGAAGCTGCGAAGAAGCTTCTGTATTGCACAGGTTCTCCTCCTTCCTTGCTTCTCCTTTTTCCTTACTTCTAATCACAGCTTGTTTTCTCTTTGAGTTTCCCTATTTCCATCATTACTAATTTATAAGTGATGTGACATGGTCCAAAACTCAAACCAAAAGAGTCAATTCTCTAAAAGCCCACGAAGGACGTCTGCCAATCAGTATCTAACGTCTACCACGACAATCTACCGAAATGCCATAACCGTCCCGATCAATCTACCCAGGGGCTTCTGTCGCCTGGGTCTACCGAACAGAGCAAAGGTAATCGTCTCGATCGGGTAAGCAAACATCAACCCTTTAATCGGACTAGTCACGAAGGTCTCTTAGTCGGTCGAGAGACCGAATGGTGGACAACACTCCTAACGACTCAAAAGGAAGATCAAAACCCCTTTATCTCTACTTCCTATTTGATAACGGCAAAACTAGGATCTTTCGAATAAGAAAAGCGTTTCCCCAAAAGTGGAAGTCCTCCCCGAGAAGTAAGGATCGTAATCAACTCGAAATATTGACTTCCGAGATTCTCGGATCGGTCCGATAAGGAAGATAGGGTTGAAATTCCCCAACGGCACACGTATCTCAAGGATATAAATGATCTCTAAGGTCTCAGAATCATGTACGCTCTCTAAGGCTAACACAGTGGGTACACTGATCACAGAGAACAACATTTTCTTAACTCTCAGTCTGTTTCTTTCAATCGAAAATCGCTCTTTACTGACTTGAGCGTTGGAGCCTCCCGCCGAAACACCTTCCGGCGATTTTTGCAGGTGTATCCACCTATTAAAGGCTATTATTCGGGTCAAGAAAGAGCTGGTATCTGTGGAGTCAAAACCCACCTCCAACAATAAGTAATACCCACTTGCTAATTTTCTTTTTGGTTTTCATCATTTGATGAATTTTGCTTTTTTTTTTGGGAGAAATTCAACGGCTCTAGTGACCATCGGGACGATGTTGGAGACTTAAGAGGTAAAAATTTAAGGGCATTGACGGGAAATGATGGGTTTGGAGGAATTGGAGGTGGTAGAGAGGTTTTGGGTTGGGGAGCAGAGAGAGAGAAGTGAAGTTGAGAGGGTGGGAAAGCCTTGTAAGGTGTGGTGGTGATGGTGGTGGCAATGGTGGTTAGGGTGGTGGTGGTGGAGAGGTGGAGGTTTACTTCCCATACAATTACAAGTGAAGAGTCACAAAGAGAGAGAAAGAGAGAGAGAGAGAGAGAGGAGAGTGGAGAGAGATTGTTTTGTTTTTTTTTTAATACTTACGTGGTTTGTCATGTCAGTTCAATGGTTACGTGGTATTGTCACGTCAGTAAAATGCTTGTTGACATGATAACGATACGTCAGTGTCTATATAATATGTAAACTATAATGTCATTTCATGTCAATAGTTAATAGTTATTTTGTTATTGTGAAAAGATCAATACGTTAAGATTTAGAAAAATTAAGAATTATAAAATAGTATTTCTAATTATACTAATACGTGAAAATGTGGTAAAGTCTCAGAATCCGAGATGTAATTAACTCAAAAGATATATTCTGTGGAGGAGCGTTTGACCCAGCGCGTAGATTCCATTTCGATTTCGATTTGTTGGAAACAAATTGAAAAGCCAAACAGAGACCGGGGAGAGACCGAGGGACACAGAACGAGCATAGAAAATCTAACCACCAACAACCAAAATCACGACGACCACCACCGCCTCTCCCAAACGAAACAGCACCACCAACGCTCTGTCCTCGGTACTCTCTCTCTCTCTCCCTCTCTCTCTAATTTAGCGAAAGACTCTTGGATATTTTCAGTTTTGGGCATATTTAGAGAGAAAGAGAGGGAGGAAGAGAGAGAATGTTATCGTACTATCTGAATCTGTTTGGACATTTTCATTATCTTCGCTTTCAAGTGCTGGACTGTGAATAAGTACTCTTTTGTTTACTTTATTTATTTATTTACTGTTTTGATAAGTATGGAGCTGTTAATTGGCTATCTAAGTTGATCTATGTCTATTTGTGATCTTCAATTGTGTTCAGAAAATGTAAAAAATAACTGATTTTCACATGTTTTCGATCATTCGAGTTGATTTTCTGTTTTTCCTACGCTATATGAACTGTGTTTCCTTAAAGTACAGGAAAAGCAGAAAGAAAATTTTCCTTGAAGAATAGGAAAAGTAGAAATTTGTATTACTGATTTCGTGTTGAATGTTCATAGTCAACTACAGTTCTCTTCTAGGTTGAAAATCTTGTTTGTTTGATTAGAATGGTTCAAGGTATTTGGATAGTAGTGAATTTCGGAATGGATGAAAAATTGTGTGATGCATAAATTGCTGTTAACATAGTTCTTTCATTGTTTGTTGAGTTTAAAATTTAACAATTCAATGCAAAATCTTATTTTTATTTTGTGTATCTCTCGATCTCTTCAAATTGTTCGATAGATAGGAAATCAAGTCAGTGATAGGTGATCCTACACATACATCAAATCGATGCAAAACCTTTTAACATTTTTATCACCTAATGCGTCATCTTATGTATTTCAACACATGACAGTGAATCCTAGTATCATATTTAGGCACATCATCATATATGAGGGGAGAGTAAATTTGATGTATGCATAGCTTTTTGTTTACTGATTCATATAAATTATTCCTTTTCCACGTACGTCGTGTATGCATTGGCATCTTATATGTGATGTGGGGTACTTTGTTTAATTATTATTGAGGGTGAATGTTTCCTTTTCTTTTTTGAATCCCATTTTTAGTTTTAAATGGCATGTTTTAATTTTCCTTTGTTTTTGTTTAATAAATTTCCGAGTATATGGTTTCTCCATTTGCCTTTTTTAGGTGAAGGAAGATTCAATCCTTAAGTTGTACATACGGCATCACATATTGTTATATAGTTCATGAGAACATTTGGGACATTTTCCATCTTATAAGAAACTGAAAGTTTCTGGGCAATTATGCATGTCTGGCCCTGGGGCCACTGGTGGTGATGTAGAAGGAGCACTTTCTCTTTCAGAAAGGACAAAATCTCTTGACGCCATAGCCTGCAATGACAAAGACCACCAATCGAGATTAAGCAATGGGGAACATGCCTCGTCTGAAGCAGCTGGATTTAGAGTTGGGGAGCTCTTACTTTCCAATGGTGAATACTATTCAGGGTCATTACTTGGAAACATGCCGGAAGGTTCAGGGAAGTATGTCTGGTATGATGGTTGTTTATATGAGGGTGAGTGGAGAAGGGGGATGAGACAGGGAAAAGGAAAATTTCAGTTTCCATCTGGAGCCTTCTATGAAGGTGAATTTTCTGGTGGCTATATACATGGTACAGGAACTTATGTTTCACCTGATAAGACCACCTACAATGGAAGATGGCGCTTGAATCTTAAACATGGGCTGGGATACCAAACCTATCCCAACGGGGATGTCTTTGAAGGTGCATGGATTCAAGGAACACCAGAAGGGCCTGGTAAGTACACCTGGGCTAATGGGAATGTATATTTTGGTAACATGAAAGGAGGGAGGATGTCGGGAAAGGGGAGTCTTACTTGGATAAATGGCGACTCTTTTGAAGGAAATTGGTTAAATGGCATGATGCATGGATTTGGGGTGTATACATGGAGTGATGGAGGGTGCTATGTTGGAACCTGGACAAGGGGCTTGAAGGATGGTAAAGGATCATTTTATCCAAAAGGAAGCAGACTTCCTGTTGTCCATGAAGTGCAGTATTTGAATGCACTTAAGAGAAGGGGATTGTTACCTGACTTGAGAAAACAGAGCCAGGTTTCACATCTTCACCATGCTACTACTGTTGATATGGGAAATGTCAAGGTTGGTGGGGACAATGGATCTAATCGTGTGTCTTCTGGTAAGTTCTCACAGGGAGAACTGATAAATTTGGAGCAGAATCGTCCAACAAATGTTTCTCTAGAAAGACGCTGGAGTCTTGAGGCGTCCATTGAAAAAGTAATTGGCAATGTAGCATCACTGCATCGATCCGAATCTAACCTGGGAGGTAGTTTCAAAGAGGCTGATGCTAACATACCCATCTTAGAGAGGGAATATATGCAAGGTGTCTTGATCAGTGAGGTTGTTTTGAGCAGTAGCTTTTCATCACCCAGAAAAGAAAAACGGCGACAAAAGAAACTTGCAAAGGAGGTGAAAAGACCAGGTGAAGCAATTATCAAAGGTCATAGGAGTTATGATCTGATGCTCAGCCTGCAGCTTGGAATCAGGTTTTATGAGTTTAATAAGTCTTATTGTACCCTACATAATCAATTACTTGGTGTCTCTGTTCAGATTTGGTTAACTCAGTATATATTGTTTCGAATTTTCTTAAAGTTATTAGATTGGTTTTGCCTCCCAAATGTTACTTGATATAACTGCAGCTGTAAAACTTGTCAGCTGTATTTCCATTTCTTTGTTCTTGGGCTGATCAACCTTCAGCTTAGTTTATATAGTTGAAGTTTACAGAAGGAAAAAAAATATGCCAGAAGAAGAAATGGAATATTGAAGGTCATGTATTAGCACCACGTCTAGATGGTGATGCTTTTGCTTTTTAGCACCCTCTTTTACCTTATAACAAATTTACACTTATGTATGTTGTATCCATTAACATTGCTGTAGTCAAAATAAGAATTATGTTTTTTGGTTGCTTTAGATATTCTTCCAAGTATGAAATGCATTTTCCTTCTTTCAAAAGCTTAATATATAGACCATTTGGGATGTATCCTTCCTATTTATTTTTTTATCCAAGATTGCAAGTCTACTTGTTAAAGTGGATTATTTCTATTCATTGATTGTTATTCTGTCTATTACCATATTTCCTTCGATATCTAATATGCATTATATCATCAGATATACGGTGGGGAAAATTACTCCCATACAAAGGCGAGAAGTTCGGGCATCAGATTTTGGTCCCAGGGCCAGCTTCTGGATGAATTTTCCTAAAGAGGGATCACAGTTGACACCCTCTCACCAATCTGATGATTTCAAGTGGAAGGACTATTGTCCAATGGTTTTCAGGTTAAGAGTTGCTTTCCATTTGCCAAAAATGTATAAAATTCTATATATGGTCATTTGTTGTTAGCTGGACTAGTCACAGTAGTGTGTTTCCTCCTAGCTTCTTCTGGATTTCTTTTTGGATATATTTACTTACAAGCTAAGTTTGGAAATAGTGATGAGAGAAGATACTGTGAAGTTGGTAACTGTGGCTGTAGTTTTTGATCTAGTTGTCTGTGGAAACCTCCATTTGCCAGGTGTCAGTGACATGTTAGACTTATGTCACTTCAAACAGACCGTCATGTACCATATATTTGAATCTAGACTCATAGTTTTGTAAATCTTTCGATTTAAATTTCAGCACCGAACTATTTCAGTGCTTTACTTTTATTTTACTGAGCCGATCCCTTAATGTTGCTCCAGAGTTTCCACTTTAGCTGCCCCTTCAATTTTGTGAATCAGATGTTTGGACTGTTGAAATACTTGCACATTGGAAGAGCTACAGATTAAGATTATTGATAAGTTTTCTTGTTAGTGTTATGCCCTCAATCATTCTAATACTATCAATTTACCAGTGGAATGGAAATATTAATTTTAAGAATGTATCTATATGCAGTAACTTCTGAAATAAAGTCTTCTGATGATGTACTCTTGTTTCTTAACATTATATGATGCTGTGATTCTTATGGTGCTTAAGAAATTAAGTGCAGATGCTCATGTATCAATGCATCAAAATTGGAATGTTTGAATATTTTACACTTTAGCCACCAGCCATTCATGACTTAATAATCACCAACTTCCATTACAGGAATCTAAGGGAGCTGTTCAAAATTGATGCTGCAGACTACATGATGTCCATTTGCGGTAATGATGCTTTAAGGGAACTGTCTTCTCCTGGAAAAAGTGGAAGTGTTTTTTTCCTCTCTCAAGATGGCCGTTTCATGATTAAGACTCTCCGAAAATCTGAAGTAAAGGTACGTATTTGGTTTTACTGAATATTAAATACAAAATAGTTTGCACTACGAATCCTCCCTTCTGTTCCTCAGATTGTTTTTTATTGTTATTCATTGTTTCTTGATTTTGCTTTTTCCTTTTTTTTTTGGGGGTGGTTATGGGAACTACTTGCTTCTGAGTCCATTTGTATCAATCTAAGTGATATTTTCTCATGTATGTGCATCTGAAGTTTAATGCACTCCAATGCTCTGTTTTTTGTTTCTTCCTCTTCTCTGTTCAATAGATATTTTTTCCTTTTCTTTGTCATATTCATTTTTGTGGAGAGTTTTGTCATCAAAAGTTGTGATGCCCAAAAGTGTTGGATGGAATGTGAAGAATACATTTATGTTCTGGGCATAAATACTTTCAGTTGCTATGCCAGTTCTAATGTGGCTTATGGGTGGATACCTGACTTTCAGATGTGGCTTCTTTGTGGATATCTGTTTCTATGTTTTCCATATCTGTTGTAACAATGGTTGAAGTATATGGCAGGTCAGAAATGACAGAAATGGGACAAATTGCACATACAAGAAGAATTTACCAATATAAAATTGCCTTTTGCACTATTTGGTTTCTTGGTCAACATCCAGATACTATAGATAGATGAAGTGGGGTGGCTTTACTTTTGTTTTACTCTGAATAAACTGCCCCTAAATATTAGTTTTGGTTATACATTTTTCTATATAGCTAGAGTGAACTCTCTGTTGCATTTTTGGAAATATGCATTTCAGTAACGGTCATGGTAGTAGAAAGTTATAAGGATTCTGTGATGCAGATTTATAGTTAAATTGTTATTGGAAAAAATTCTGATATGCAGGTTCTTCTACGAATGCTTCCAAACTATCACCATCATGTGCGGACTTACGAGAACACACTAATAACTAAATTCTTTGGTCTTCACAGAATCAAGCCTTCTAGCGGTCAAAAGGTAATTATTGTATTATACTGTAAACTCTTTATTGAATATCTAGAGATGCCATATTGGATCATAGAGTAATAAGATTCAGTATCCATATGCATGCATGTAATCATAAACTCATTACATTTTTAAGGACTCAACTTTTGGCATCACCTTGTCTTGAGAAATCATCAGAAGATGACTTAATATAACTGATATGTATGACTACCAAATGGGCAGACTTCCATTGTTTTTTTTTTTTGGGGGGGGGGGGGGGGGAAGTTCTCTGAATCTAATAATTTCACACAATTCCTGTTACAGTTTCGCTTCGTCGTAATGGGAAATATGTTCTGCACAGAATTGCGGATCCATAGAAGATTTGATCTAAAAGGCTCATCTCTAGGGCGTTCTGCAGACAATGTTGAAATAGACGAGAACACCACACTTAAAGACTTGGATTTAAATTATTGTTTTTTCTTGGAACCCTCCTGGAGAGAAGCACTGTTAACGTAAGTGACATTTTAGATATGTCGTTTCATTCTTCTATATGTATTGATTTCAAGTTCCTATGATGCAGTAATAAAATATCTTAGCTGTGACCAAAGATGAAGTAAACTGGGCATACGCTTTGAAATCCATTTCAAGATTTCCATACTACTGCCATATTATCTTTCATCAGAAAGATGCTATTACTTATATGGTGAAGCTTTTATTTAAACATTTTTTGGTCTGCATCTGGAACATGCCCAGTGGGAACTAGTGCTCATTTTTGATAAAAAACACTTAACAGTCTTTGCAAGTGAAGGGTACATATTCCCAACAAAAGGAAAGAAAATAGACTTGGGGAAGTAGCATTTAGGGCACGGGAAAAGAGATGCCCAGCTGAAAATCATAGCTATTGAAATTTTATAGCAATAACGGCAATACAAACCATAGTAGTTTTGAGCCATTCTTACTGGAACAACTGCCACAGAAAGCTATAATTTGGTGGTTGTGGTGGTGGTGGTGGTGGAACTACTTACAGCAATTATAGGTAACAGTAAAAGCATTTACTTCTTATAAGACATATTATAGATTACCTTTCTACATCATATTTTTTGTTTTGGGAGGGGGAATTTGTTAAGGGAATTTGTAAAAGAAACAGCATCCAGGGATTCAGGAATTACAAGAATGTTTATACTTGTTAGGCTAATTTGGACCGGGCTTTGTCTTATATAAAAATAAAATAAAATCTGTTGGCATGGACCTAGGAGGTGGGGAAAAAAGTGGTGGTTGGGTGTCTTGAGGTTGGGATATTAATAATTTTGTGTGAGCTGGATAAGAAGAATGAGATGAGCTTTTCTAGGATTACAAGTTCAATCCTGACTTGAAACTATTCTGGCCAGTATGGATTAAGGCTTTTGGAGAAAAGTATTAGGGAAATTTGTTAAATGCTTATGTTGCAAGAGAAATGTGTTAGAAGGAATCGCTGGGTGGCATTTCATGGTAAGTGTGTGAAGAAAAATTAAAAATCAAGTTTGTCTCTCTCCACTTGGGGTTTAAGATGTGAGATTTTCACTTTTAGTTGACTTCCGAGATGGAATTGCAGGAGATTGTAATTGGGCAATTTATAGTGATAACCTTAATGGAAGAAGTTTGAGTTCTAAAACTTAATGTTGTTTTCTTGAAGAAGAAGATTGTGGATTTTGGAGATATGTTTGATCCTATTCTAGTCCTTTGTTGCAAGGTTAAAGCCCAAAAAGATTTCTTGCTTTTTCTTGATCTATGAATTGCCTTTGTGGATATGCATGATGTTTCTCTCTCTTTTTTTTTTTTTTAATTTTTTAATTTTTTTTAATTCCCTTTATTTTGCTCATCAGTACTAGTCTTGATCCTTATTCTAGTGAAATTCCATTTTACAAATCAAAAGAATTTGTGCATATCACTGAATTATGACTTTATGCATGTAGATTGGGTACTACTGAGTGGGAAAGGGTCCTAACCATATACATGAGTTGTCCTAGTGTGTATGTCGTCTCTGAGAAGTTGGACTTACTCAACATAGCCAAAGCAAAACCAAATTTCACCTAATTTTTGTGGGAAAGTTCTTGTGAGAAAGTATTGGGCCTCTCACAATGAATTTTCTTCAGAAATACAACCAAATATGTCATCTAATCTTCTCACACAAACATAATATCCTTATCAACGCCACTGTCTTAATTCTTTTTCTTTTTTTGGTCAAATGCCCAGTTGGATAATTCATTTGGCAGATTCGATAATTCATTTGGCAGATTCGATAAGGATATGTGTCCTTGTTTTCGGTTGGTGATTTCTGGTTAATAGGTGGAATGTCTTTAACCAAAATCAATTAATAAGTTACAGTGTAAACTGATTTATCTGAAAGACTTGTAAGGTTAGAAAGTCCTAAGGTCTAAGGTTGTCGATAAGTATCTAAGCATGGTTCAAGAGATCCATTGCTTGAGGTATGAAATGGTGGGGAGGTTTAAGTTTGCGTCCGTATATTTGAGGTGCAGGTGCTGCCTTAACGATAGTCCCTAGGGCTTTTTATTTTTGTCTTTGGGAGAAATAACCGTTCTCTACCTTGTGTTGCATGGGCTTTATTTGTGCATTTTATAATAATAGATTTTATTATTGCTTCTTGAACCCCTCCTTTTGTTGCAGCATAAGGAAGTTAACTTTCATTCTCATCAAAATGTTAGATGACATTTTGGTGAAAATAATCACCCCAAATGGTCTTCAATCCTAACGTTTTGAGCCACAGGAGCAATAAGAGAAATGGTAGATCATCTTTGTCTCGTGAATTTTATTCTCAGGTGCTATGATATGGTATTGCCTTAACTAGGGATTCAATAGTTGATCCAGAAAAGGCTGATTTGTGTGGTGAGAGATGTAAAGGCATTAGGTTATTTATATGCAGGACCATGATGTGGGTGAATGGGCTGCTATGAGTTTCAAGAACAATGCAGAATGGGATAAACTTTCTGGATTTTCGTGGGGGAGTTCTCAATTGTTAAGCTCGTCAAATTTTCACTTGAGATTCCAGTTTCTGGTGGCGGGTTCTGCATTGTTTGTTCATTGACTGTATTGACTTTTGTCACTATATTGATATCAAATGGGATCATATTTATTGTGAATAACATTGACAAAATGAGAAAGCCAGAGAAGCATAAGCTGACAAAAATTAGCATGGTTTCTACACTTCGCAGCCAAGGACAGAGAAATAATCAAGTATAGGGAAACAGTGGAGACACAATTATGATTGAATTTCTTCTGAAAACCCAGAGCTGTTATTACATCCTAACACGATCTTAGAAAACATGGAAGTACCAGAAATCAGAAATGGGTTGAGTAGGAGAAATCCATAATGCCCCAGCTCTTCCAGTAAAATTTATGGATAATGTGGAAACCAGTAGCTCGTGTTGCTCTCTGAGGGATTGGATCATCAAATGGCTAGTGACAAAATCAACGCATTCTCTATGTATTTTCCTGTGGTTTGGGCTTTCCTGATGACCTAGCTATGATTTCATCAACCCTCCGACCCCTAAAGGGGTACACCTACCGGGGCAGCCATGTCAGCCTGATTACAGTAATCATGATGCCACGTGAGTGGCCATATACAATCTATTGGTGACAATCTTAATTCCTCACCTATTACTATTAGAAAGAGCAGTTTAGATTTGCAGCTGCATGCATATGGCATTTTACAAAGAACCTATTCATTTTGAGCAGTCGTATGCTTCTTATTACTTGTCCACTTCTCATTCATGTGTCTTTTTGTGCAGGCAGATTAAGCAAGATAGCAAGTTCTTGGAAGAACAGCATATCATGGATTATAGCCTTCTCTTAGGTGTTCATTATCGAGCTCCCCAACATTTGCAAACTCTAATGAGACATAATGGAAGTATACGAGCAGATGGATTAGGAGTTCTTGCAGAAGATGGTAGGTTCCCTTTAAATCATGCTATCTACCTGCTCACATAACAGCTTATAACATTTCTTGAATGTGATAATGGTTTGACTTGGTATGATGGTCAAAATAGATCTGTGGATCAGACAATTGAGCAGAACTGTAACGCATCTAGCTAACACACAATTTTGTTGCTGTAAGCATCTAGAAGAAAGGACACGAATGCATGCAGATATTGCTCGATGCTATACATCTGAAATGAATACTGTAGCCAGTGTCATCATATCTGTGTCAGTAAATTATAACCTAGATATTAAATGCTGAAGAGAGAATGTTCAATACTTGCTAAGAAAATCCTACATGCTACACCTTGCTGACAATTCAAGCAATCTGTGTATTTGATTAATTATGCAGGCCTGTCTCATGCATAATACTGCATAATGTTTGGATTCAGATGTTTTGAATTGTCCTAGTGGCAGTCTTATTTCTGCATGCATCTTTCACCTGCCCTTTAATATTGCACTATCAACTAATATTCGAAAACTAATATGTGAAAATTAATTGCTGATTTGGTGTTTGATTTAATGCAGATGCTCCAGAAGATGAAATCTGCAGCTACCCTCAAGGTCTTGTTTTGGTTCCTCGTGGAAGTGATGATGGTAGTGTCGTTGTGGGTCCTCATATAAGAGGCAGCCGGCTCCGTACTGGTGCTGAGGAGGTTGATCTCCTGCTTCCTGGTACAGCAAGGTATGATACATGTTTTACTTGAGAACCTTTGCTCCAAACTCCAGACAACATGTCCTAGAGCTTAAAAGTACATGCTAAATGTCTTTCGCAAATTATGAACACTTAAAAGATTTAGAGACATGCATTTGACCCTCAAGAGAGCCACAGTATCAGCAATAATAGGAGCCTTTGCATCAGACTGCTTTTGTGAGATTTACAAAAGGGAAGCTATTTTAAATTGTTCGTATCTAAGGGTAAAGTATAAACATAGAGCAAAGGTATAGTGCATGAGAGAGGGACAAGAATTGTTAGCATAGCATTATTATCTTAAGGAGACAGATGCATATTGAAATAGGGGTTATATTTATATACATTAGTGGAGCCCCTTAGAGTTCCTTGCCCTTTATTGAATTGTATATAGGAGAATATAGTACAAAATCTCATTTTTCTGCTGTGTGCGTTGAAATGGTCACAAATTTCAGATTTTCCCTTTATGATTAAGATAATTCTTTTGCCGTATCTGGATAAGCAGATTACAGATCCAGTTAGGGGTGAACATGCCAGCAAGAGCAGAACTTATCCCGGGAAAAGAGGCAAAAGAGATATTTCATGGAGTCTATGATGTTGTTCTGTACCTCGGAATTATTGACATTTTGCAAGATTACAACATGACTAAAAAAATTGAACATGCATACAAATCCCTGCAGTTTGATTCTGTATCCATCTCTGCGGTTGATCCGACGTTCTATTCTGTACGCTTCTTAGGATTCATTCAAAAAGTGTTTCCTCCAAATGCTGTACCCACTCGAGAGGCATGAAATTTTCTCATTGATCATTTCCACTTGAACAGGATAGGTCATTTGTTTAAGGATTATTATCCTGTGCTTGTATCATTGTTAAATAGCGGGAAACATGTCATACATTTTCCTTTCTAGTAAAGATTTTTTTCGAAACCAATATGAAAGATTGTAGGCTGAGAAAGAAATTATAATCAGGTCAATCTCTATAAAAATAATAATAATAATAGAAATAAAAGTTAAAAAAATTTAAGTTCTACCCCACTTTTGAGCGTTCTTCGTCATGAGTAATTGTGCACCGATCAATTCCTTGAGAGTGTCTTGTGCACAAGTAGCAGACACTGCATTGCTTCTAGGTTACTCTGTAGCTGCTAATGCACAGCATCAACTTAAATCTCCTGCATACGAGACTTCTGGCTGGTACGGAGCGACCTTTGAACACCATCCAGACTGAAATCTGCCTTGCAGAGATGCTTCATTTGACACCTGACCATATTTGACTCAATTCAACATGGAGATGCATAAGGAAAATTAGTTTACCCCGGAAGAAAAATTCTTATACGACTCATAACGCCCTAACCAAGGCCATTGCCCTCTAAAACAACATAATCCTTCTCAATATAAGCCGGTCAATTTGTCAACAAAATTTGTTAAATCAACAATCCAGAGCCATTCTGTTGCTTTAAGTAGATGTCTATTACAAAACGAATGGCCCACGTACCAGCTATCCCATGGGAGGTGGACGAACACCTTGACCCTGCATTTGTTGACCAGGAAAACCTTGCGGAGGTGGTGGCATTGATGGAGGCCTTGTCATTTGAGCACCAGGAGTGAAGTTTGTCATTGTGCCACTTCCAACTGGAGGTGGAGGTGGGACAGGCAGTGCCCCACCAGGGGGCATAGGTCTAGGGCCATTTGCCGTTGGTGGTGGCAGTGGTGGTGGCAATGACACCGGGACAGGTGGTGGTGGAGCTTGTGGAGCACCTGGGGGTAGGCCTTGAGAAGGGGGTGGTGGTGGAGGAGCTTGGGGTGGGGGTGGCCTTTGGCTGATGGGGGAGGTTGAGGTTTGTTTGCTTCTGGGGGCTTGGCTTTAAAATATAGCTGCAGCTGCAAAGTACAAATCCAGAACAAACAATTATACCAAGCTCATAAACTGCTGTACCGTATGAGTACGTTGAAAACTTCATTAAATCATAAGTATAACAAATTCAAATAAATTCTTATTGATATCCATCTCTGAGAAATAACCGTGATCTGCTCCTAGTGACTGACAATTGAAGTATAGCAGTTGATGTCAGGAATGCTTTAATAACAGTCTAAACACCACTTGTAAACTACACATGAACTATATCGTAGTCCAGTCCATTTGTTTCTTTCTTTAAACTAGTTGTTTACCATGTGAAAATGAGCTTGATTAAAAAGAAATCAAAGCCATCATGATTATAACACTTTGGCTGCATCACTAATACATGGCACCCACATTTAGGAGCGTGTAGTCACATGGTACCCTGGGAATTAGGGCACAAAGGAGGCTCTATAGTCTCGTACATGGAGTCTAGGTGGAAACCCAGATAAAGGTTGGGATATAATCTGAAAGAAACAATTAAGCAGGGATTCCTAGGAGCTCAAAGCCTTAAAGTCGGAAATAAGAAGTAAAAAAGGGATAAGCAGCGGTATAAAAAATAAGAATGATGTAATTAAACACTAACATTGAAATAATTAAGCTGGGTTCCCAAGAGCTCAAAGCCTAGAAGTAGGAAATAAAAACCACAAAAGAGATGAGCAGCAGTATAAAAGGTTGAAATGATGTAATTAAACACTTACAGTGAACATTTTTGTATCTGGATCCCAATGTGAAAAGAATTTGGGAGTTGATTTATCGATTTCTGTGCTAGGAACCTGAAATAGGACATAAAAAGAGAAATCAATAGTTAACCTTGATTACATACTCTAGCTAAAAATGAGATAAGACTTTAATAAAGGTGTGCTTGTACAACAAAAATTACCTTAAATGCAATAATTTCGTAAGGCTCTGCTGCAAAAAGAAGATACTAGTACTTTTTGTCAAAGGATTCAATCCTCTGCATGCAATAAAATAAACATATGACACAATTCTTTATCAGAAATAATCCAGGAGAAAATTAAATTGTTTTCAGGCAACAATCCGAATGTTCAATGTCTGTTCCCACGTATCATAATGCCAGCATCATGTTATATGGAAAATTCATGTAGTAAGTATTTTAGTCTAAGCTCCAGAAGACAATTCAGAATGAGAGAATATTGCATGCCTGCTCAAAAGATGACATAAACCTATGCCTTGGCTTTGTATAATCTTCAATTGCAGGATATTCAATCTGCATTAAAAGGGGGGGAAAAGTACCAGAAAATTAGAGAAGGCGACAGCAAAACTAAAAAGATGAAATTATTCACTAAACGTTAAGAACAACATAGATTGCGCTCTTAAGCCTAACAAAAGGTGAACAATATTCTTGAGGAAATTGCGTTGACATTTTTCAATTGTCTCATTAAATCATTGTATCAAATCAAGCATATGATATGCACCTGAAAAAGCAGAGATCTCTGCTTGGTCTCCAGATCAAATTGTTTAGTCACCCGATACCAGGTCGGCCAATCTTAACTGCAGTAACGTCCAAGAAAATACACATTGATAATATCAAAACCAAAAGGCCAGGGTGATAGTCAAACCACTTCGGTTACAATGTAAATTGGTCATTGCAAAGTTTATGAATATTGTAACTAGACAAGATACAGCAGTCGAGCAGCATAGAGACCACATGGGAAAACAAGACACTTTTGAAATTCACATTATGCACAGCCCTTGTTCTGATTTTGATAGATAAATGGCTTCAGAAAGTAATCTAGCAGATGGGATGTGTGCAAACCAACAAAGAATGGAGGAAAGCAGTATCCATATCTGCTCCAATCAGAAAAACTGAATCTATTTATGAAAAAGAAAAGAAAAGGTCACGGTTTCAAAGATGGCCATCATTCAATGATGTTACTTTTGCTGTTGTTAGGAACAGCAGTGAGTTTATTAGGTCACCCTGATTCCATCTATTCTCCTTGAATGTGTAATGGGCCAAATGGCAGACATGGTTTCCTAAGGATCTGGGAAACAAACGTAAATGGTTAAAATATAAAAGCCAGGTCCATCAAGTTGAATGACAGGTAACCAAGAAAGTTTCAGGCCAACTCTTGACCCGACACAAGAAACATGTGTACCCAGAACAAACAACCATTATAGTTTCTTGTTGTCAGCACAACAAATTACACCAAGACAATCTCACCTCTAAGCACTGATTAACTAATGCAAGAAAAGAAGCCAATAACATAACTGCAGATATATTGACGCAACAGTTTCCTCTGATTACAACACCAGCTACATAGGCACATTGCCTCCATTCAACTATTTTCAAGTCATATCATCAATCAAATAAAAAATCTTCATGTTGTCTCACTACCTTAATCCATATAACCATATTCCTCCTGGACTGCATCATCTGATCCTCAGCTTCTGCAACGGGCAAACCGCGGCAGATATGTTTATTTCACATTTCTCAATATATCATAACGTACAATTACTACCGAAAGACCATGTCCCAATATCCTCGTTGATTACGATTGACCAACAACTCCCACAAAGTCATCCAAACGAAAGCTTGGAAAGTGTTACAAATGCAAAAACTTTGAAAGTGCAGGCTTTGCTTTGAATGTCTCTCTTGTCACATTGATGACATAAGTATTTACTATGACATGTTATCTAACTAAGATGACCAAAATGAACATTTCTCTATACTCAAACTTATAAAATCTTCAATTTTCCATGTTGATAATATCCTTATTTTTGTGAGCAGAAGATTCCTCATCATATTTATTGCAATCAGTCCCAAAAATGGTGAACCTAATAGAGAAAATTAACTTCGCATGATCTTCAAAGAAAAGTTGAGGTACGTGTGGCTACCAGGAAACAAAAAAAAAGGAACTTGATCTACAGGGATCTTTTAAGCTATGATGTGCCTTGTTATTTTAAAATAAAACAAGTTACAAGTGCTCCAACAACCATTACGAGGGCACACAAGATTCATCTGCCACAAACTCATTGATTACCTTAAGATATGTAAAATTCTAGATATTTCAATCCACTGATATTAAAGTAGTTCACATATTACATCCAAAATGATCTCCATGAGCTATCGTCTGAATATAACTTGAACTAAATAAACCTTACCCTTGAAACAAGTCAAAGTCATCAGTATAAATCTGCCTTTATTATGTTTAACTCCATTAAATACCAAATACATATTCAAAACTCAAATTAGCATATCATGTCTATCCTAAAGTTTTCGTTGCCCTTCTTTAATTCAGATTATATTATCACCACACCTCTTACAGGGGCATTTCTAATACACGACTAGACCATCTTAATGTATTCTCTCATTTTATCACCAGTAGCATGAGTTTTCTGAATTTTTTATATATAGTTCGAAGCAAAAGCATTCTTGTCAGAGTTAACAGCTTCTAAATGCTCCCTGACTGAAAGCTTGACAGTGTACAGATATCTGAAAAAATAGAATAACAGAGGTCCCACTCTCAATGTGTCATTGAAAATGAAAAACTTTCAAAGAAAAATTAATCATGAAGGTCCAAACAGTAACACAAAGCAAAAAAAATGGTTTTCTTTGTGCAAATAAATGTTGTAGACATTTTTTTCCTCCACTTCAGCCGTAGTTAAGATCATATCCCATCATCTGAACATCGAACTCAGTTTAAGTTCACATCTGCATTAAAGGGGTAAGGATTTCACTAGCTAGCAACCACCTCAATCCAACCCAATTTGTCTCTTGACCTAGAAGTTGATAAGGCATTGATAGATTTTGAAATAATAACCGTAACGACGTTGTGTTCAATGCTTGCCGAGAGCATGTTTGAAAAAATGACTTATTATACTGATGCTTCAATCAAGTATAACCTTAACTCCGAGAGAGACAAATGAACTTAGGCATCAAGCTTTTAAAACCAATAGTGGGACACATTTACATACGTGCGTACATATATATAATCAAATAAGTTACAGAACATGAAATTTAGATTCGAGAAGATCAAGAACATGCCTGTTTTGCGAGGCGCAGCTTTGCGCTTGTGAGGCTGAGGCTGCGCGGGCGCATCTTTCGCCTCCCGAGCGGCTCTCTTAGCTAAATTGGTCTGGTGTCGCTTCCCTTGCGTATGTGCCAAGTAGTTACCCTCATTGTTTATGCAGTGTCAGACACAGCTTGCACTCATAGCTACAAGAGCAAACATATTAAACCAACATTCCACAAACAATAACAAAAACAGATGCAGAATAGTAGGGTTTGGAGAGAGAGAGAGAAAGAGAGAGTTAGTTAGGGTTTAACCTGCCAAGGTGATTGCGCATAAAATAGGGATCTTTGGCGAGATCGATAGTCTCGAGAGCGAGTCTTCGGAGACGCTCTCGCCGGTCGATGGCTGCATTTTGCGCCGACGCCGCGCCTCCACTCCCGGGCTTCGATCCCCAGTCTCTATCCATCTCTCTTCCTCGCCCACCTCTCTCTCTCACACACAATCTGCATATGTAGTGTCGTTTTGGTGTTTCTATTTTTTTCTGTCTTTGCAATGTGACAGGCTGGCATGAGTCGTCAAACTCGTATAACCGTTTCAATTGCATTAGATTTGAATAATAGAAAGAAAATTCACCAAAATAGTATTATTGTTTTCATGTCCAAATATCTTAACTTATTTTTCATTTTAAAATGATTTTAAAAATTTATGATTGCATATATATTTTTTTATTCACTAAATTCATTCTTCATAATGAAAAATATAAAAATTATATCAATATAATTAAAATCAAAATTTTTATTATGAACGATATATAAATATATATATATATATATATATATATATATATATATATATATATATATATATATATAGTGTCATTTTGTTTCCATCCATCGGTTTTAAGGCAATAAATAGGCTTTACCTCGACCTACATAAGCCTGACTCGTCTCTTTAGTGTCTTTGGCTACAGCTCTAAGCCCATGGTTTGATTTGAGCCAAATCTGCTTAGATTTTTTCTTTTTCTTGGGTATACGAGATTCAAATTTTGAATTATAGGATTGAGAGAGGGAGATTGTGACTATTAGATTATTCTTTTGAATATAATCTGCTTAGATCTCAATCAAACTATCACGCTATTAAATTTGAAAGGCCAAGTTCATTACTATTAGCATGTAATATATTTCATCTAACTTACTTTAACTTGACAAATAATAAAGAAATTTAGACAAAATATATAAATTTTAATTATTAAATACTCTTCTTCGATTTATTTAAGTTCAAATTCATTTATTGCTTTGTCCAACAATAAGTTAGTGGTGAAAAAATAATTTCAAAATTTTTATTGATCCACTCGTGCTAGGAAAGCGGCTTTTGTTGATAAAGGACTTTTGAGAAATTAAAAATTTGAATTAAAATAAACCGCTTTTGAATATTTCAGAAATTCTAGATATGTATTTACTCTTTAAAATTATGAATAAAAGAAAAAAAAATCTTTAATTTTTTTTATTAAGTTTAGGATTTTTTTACAAAATGATTTAAATGCCTATAAAAGAAAACTTAATTTCCTCTCCGCTTTGTGCGTCTCTCCTCCACCGAATTGTTTCTCCTATTTCCCTCTCCTCTCCCGTCTCCTTTCTCTACTTTCTCTCTCCTCACTTCACCCGTTTGCCTTCCTCTCTCCTTTTCTCTCTTCTCTATCTTCCTCCGATGGTTTCTCTCTCCTCTCTAAACTCTCTTCTCTTTCTCATTTGTCCCCCTTGGCCCAAAAGTTGTCGAATTTGAAGGTTTGCAATTTAAAAAATAGGAGGGTATTTTTGTCTTTTCAAAAAGATCCGTGATCCTAAAAATTAAATATATGCACCAGCAAATCTTGCTCGTAGCGAACTTAAAATTCTAGATTCGTAATATTGTGGACATCTGAATTGACTAATATATTTATGATAGGATCATAAGAATAATTTGATAAATGATAATTATTTCAAATTAAAAAAGAGAAAAGTTAATTGACACATTTCTTTTTTTTTTTTTAACATACTAAAACTCAAACTCGAGCTTATTACAAGAGAGGAGGGAGAAGATACCATTTAAACTAAAACTCATTGGTATTGACACATTTCTTTGATATCGTTATTATCATTATTTTTTTATCTATTTTCATGTGACAATTATGTTACTTAGATTAACAAAGTCCATTATCAAGTGCAAATTAATTGGTCAGTAGAAAAAATGCACAACAATAATTCATAAAAAATTTATATATATGTTACATATATTTCCAATTTAACCCACTATCTTTCTGGTAAACTTGGATGGGACTTTACTTGAATACTAGACTGCTATTGTTAGTATACCTCCACATACAATAGACAAATTAGTATTTTCTGTAGATAATTATGCTGAAAAACCAAACAATACTAGAGAATAGAAGATAAAAATTATAAGTTTATAATGCAAAACCACAACTACAACACTAAAGGTATGTAGCATGTACCAAGTAAAATTAGGAGCTTCTGGGATGGAAAGAAATTTTGACATGGAAATTTTTGTATGTCCGCCGGGCATTCTTTTGCTTGATGTTGCTTACCCTTAGCCTTCGAATTGGGACAGATGATGGTTCCATGGTGTAGGTTATTCGGAGAAAATCAGTCATCCCAGCCAAGAAGTATGCCACCTGCACCACAAGCGACGACAACAAAATTATTGTGGTCTTTACGGTAGCACAATCATGGATGCTTTGCAAATATTTAGCTTTAAATGAATACTTCTGAGTTGCAGCTTTTGTGGGCGTGATAGACAAACAATCTGTATGACTTTCAGGTGTATCAAGGTGAAAGAAGTTTGGCAAAGGACTGCCACGAGCTGGGGACCTTTTCCTCAACTGGCATTCAACGCTCACCCAGGTAAGTTAATTTTTTTTTTTTTTTAGTGAGTAAAGCGAGTGCAATTTATGAGTTGGTAAAAAGCTTTAGCATGCAAGTTCAGCACAGGAATATAGGTGAATCTCTTATTAGTTAATAACTCTCCGGTAGGGAGGTGCCAAATTCGGAGGTCACCCTTGAGATTGAGGCAAATGGTACGCCGAGGGTGAGAGCAAGGGACGAGGCAACAAAGAGGTCCGAGTCAATTACCATTGTCAACTACTGAGGGCGTTTAAGACAATAGGACATAGAGCGGATGGTGAGGGACACAGAGCAGTTTGCAGAAGAAGACAGCATTGCCAGGGAAAGAATTGATTCAAAGTATGAGTTGGAGGCATATCTATATGACATGAAGAGCTCATGTGCTGACCAGGCAAAGCTAACAAAAAATGTCTGAGAAAGGATCGTAAATGCAGCAATTCAATGGTTGGATAATAACCCTAATGCAGAGAAAGGCGACCGTGAGAAGGAAAAGAACGAGGTTAGGCAAAAGGGCCTGCCTGAACAACCAAGGGGGACTGCATTTGAAAAGCCAAAAACTTTCCGCTCAACTCCATTCCAATGGTTTCTTGAGAGTACATTGCTTGGTTGGCTAGAGTTATCCCCTGAGTTTTTCATGCGGCCATTGTTTTTCTATTTTTTCATTTTTTCCATCAATATTTGAACCAGAGATCACCGGATTGAGTAAGGGAAATTGTGACTACTAGGTATCCCCTTGGGATGCGGCCATTGTGAACCAACAAGGAAAATTTTTGTGATTTTGAAATCCAACGAGGAAAATTTTTGTGATTTTGAAATTGATTCTTAAATCTTCATTTTTATTGGTAATAAAAATTTATTTTTTTCATTAATAACGATTATGGCACGATTTAAAGTGCTAAATAAGTGGAGCTTCATTCTCACCGATTGGTGTTAAAATAGTTAACGGACGCTCGTCTAGGGTTCAAATTAACCATCAGCAGGAAATGAAAATATTCATGGTAACTACGTAAATCATCTTTTTCTACTGTTTTATTATTATTTTTTGTTAAAAAAAAAGACAACCTATTAGAGATAATTCTACAGTAAAATGCGATTATGTGCTATTTTTAAAGGAACTCAATAATAGAATCCCACTAAAAGGTGAGGGCATCAGTGAAATTTGAGGTTATTTTTATAAATATTATGAAAAAATTTTTTCTTCCTAAAATAATGAAGTTGACTCTGTGAAAGTCGACTTCGAATTTCACAAAAACTAACTTCAACTTTACCCATTTTTGTCTATCCATAGACCAAAAATGAAAAATAGAAGTCGATATCACGGAACTTGCCTTTGAAGTCGATATTTGAAAATTTGACTTCAAAATCAATTTTTTAAATATCAACTTTAAAGTTAACATTAACAGACAGAGAGAAGTGCAGGTTCCCACTAGTCACACCCCCCGCCATCTCTTCGTGGAAATGAATGTTTCCTCTCTCTCTCTCACACACACACACTTTCAATTCAATAGATAAAAATGTGAGCGAGAGAGAAAGGCGTGGATCCTTGGGAAATGTGTTTCCTCTCCCTCTCTCTCAATAAGGCTTATTTATTAAAATATCGTGAAAATGACAAAAAATCTTTAAAATGTTTTTTTTTTTAATTCCAAAACTATCAAAATCGATTTCTAGAAGTCAACTTCAAAGTCGATTTCTAGAAGTCGACTTCAAAGTCGATTTCTAAGAAATCGGCTTCAAACTACCCAAATTAGACTGTCCGTTCAAAAAAAAAATCGAAATTGATTTCCTAGAAATCGACTTCCAATTTGACTTTTAAGAAATTGATTTCAAAAAAATATATTTATAAAAATAAAAACAGAAGAAGAAAAAAATCTATTAAATATATATATTTAGAACACGCAAAAATTATTAAATTAAATTTGTAGAAAAAAGGAAGTCAACTCCATTAGAATAAATTTTTGAAATAAAATAGTAGATATATAAAAAACAAACACAAGTATTGGATAGCTTTTTTTGAAATAAGGGATTCCTCCTTGCTTTAAGGTGACAAGTATGACAGTAAAATTCTCATGCAAGCCAAAATAAAAGTCCACTTCCGATCTCTCTCTACCTCTATCTCCCTCTCTCCCTCCCTAGCTATATATATCATCAAGGCACACAATCACTTATGAGCATGCCTCGATTCGAAATTTTCACTGTCTTTTTTAAAAATTATTAAAACAAAATTTTACTTTAAAAAGTTACAGAAATTGTATTTTTTTTTCCTTTAATAAAAATTTTTACTTTTTATAAATATTTTGCTTCAAAAATTTTTGCTTTCCTTTAACAATTTTTCAAATTTACTTGTTTTGCATTTTTTTTCTTTTTTTTTTTGCAAAACGTTTTTTACGAAAAATTTATTTTAATAAGTGCAAAAATTGTCTTTTCCATTCTTTTCATAAAAATTTTTCCTTTTTATAAATATTTTCCGTTAAAAATTTTTACTTTCCTTAAACAATTTTTCAAACTTACTTTTTTACTTTTTTGTTTTCATTCCTTTTTTTGCAAAACTTTTTTTATGGAAAATTTACTTTAATAAGTTGCAAAAATTGTCTTTTCCTTTTCTTTCATAAAAATTTTTACTTTTTATAACCATTTTCCGTTAAAAATTTTTACTTTCTTTAAACAATTTTTCAAACTTACTTTTTTTGCTTTTTATAAATATTTTCCATTAATAATTTTTATTAAAGTAAATTTTTCATAAAAAAAAAGGTTTTGTAAAAAAAGGAAAGAAAACCAAAAAGGCAAAAAAAAGTAAGTTTGAAAAATTGTTTAAGGAAATTAAAAATTTTTAATGAAAAATATTTATAAAAAGCAAAAATTTTTATGAAAGGA
The DNA here is from genome assembly GCA_037126225.1 of Dillenia turbinata. Taxonomy (NCBI): domain Eukaryota; kingdom Viridiplantae; phylum Streptophyta; class Magnoliopsida; order Dilleniales; family Dilleniaceae; genus Dillenia; species Dillenia turbinata. The sequence goes on from JBAMMX010000004.1 coordinate 26,036,433, forward strand.
AAGGAAAAGATAATTTTTGCAATTTATTAAAATTTTTCGTAAAAAAAGTTTTGTATAGAAAGGAATGAAAACAAAAAAGCAAAAAAAGTAAGTTTGAAAAATTGTTTAAGAAAAGCAAAAATTTTTAACGGAAAATATTTATAAAAAGCAAAAATTTTAATGAAAGGAAAGGAAAATACAATTTTTGCAACTTATTAAAACAAATTTTTTGTAAAAAAAGCTTTGGAGAAAAAGGTAAAAAAAGTAAGTTTGAAAATTTGTTAAAGGAGATCAAAAAATTTTGACGAAAAATATTTATAAAAAATAAAAATTTTTATTAAAGAAAAAGAAAATGCAATTTTTGCAACTTATTAAAGTAATTTTTCCGTAAAAAAAGTTTTGTAAAAAAAGGAATGAAAACAAAAACAAAAAAAAAAGTAAATTTGAAAAATTGTTTAAGGAAAGCAAAAATTTTTAACGAAAAATATTTATAAAATGCAAAAATTTTTATGAAATGAAAGGAAAAGACAATTTTTACAACTTATTAAAGTAAATTTTTCATAAAAAAATGTTTTGCAAAAAAAGGAATGAAACAAAAAGGCAAAAAAAGTAAGTTTGAAAAATTGTTTAAGGAAAGTAAAAATTTTTAACGGAAAATATTTATAGAAAACAAAATTTTTATGAAAGAAAAGGAGCAAGTTATTAAAATAAATTTTTCGTAAAAAACGTTTTGCAAAAAAAAGGAAAAAAAAAACATAAATACAAAAAGAGTAAGTTCAAAAAATGGTTAAAGGAAAGCAAAAGTTTTTGACGGAAAATATTTATAAAAAGTAAAAATTTTTATTAAAGGAAAAGAAAATGGAATTTTTGTAACTTTTTAAAGCAAAATTTTATCTTAATAATTTCTATAAAAGGCAGTAGAAATACTGAATCGGAGTATGATCATAAGTGATTGTGTGCCTTGGTGACATATATAGCTATGGAGGGAGAGAGGAAGATAGAGGGAGAGAGAGATCAGAAGTGGACTTTTATTTTGGCTTGTATAAGAATTTTATTGTCATACTTGTCACCTTAAGCAAGGAGGAATCCCTTGTTTCAAAAAAAGTCATTCAATATTTGTGTTTGTTCTTTATATATTCACTCTATTCTATTTCAAAAATTTATTCTAATGGAGTTGATTTCTTTTTTTTATATATATAAATTTATTTTAATAATTTTTGCTTTTTCTAAATAAATATATATTTTTTTAACAGAATTTTTTCTTCTTCTGTTTTTATTTTTATAAATATATTGTTTTGAAATCGATTTCTTGAAAGTCAGCTTGAAAGTCGATTTCCTTGATGTCAACTTAGAAATCGATTTCAATAGTTTTGGAACACAAAAAAAAAAAAAAAAAAACAACCCCATCTTTGGGATTTTTTGTCATTTTCACAATATTTTGATAAATAAGCCCTCTCAATAACAAAGTAAAATATATAAATTAAAAAAATAAGCTAGAGGAATTTAAAAAAACCATTTTAATGCATAGTAAAAAATTAAAAAGCTATATATTAAAAGAAGTAATAACATTAATCAAGTAAAAAAAACATATTGCATGGTTAAAATTATATAAAAAACTATATATTAATTTTATACTAGGAAAAATTAGACTTAATATATAGTTATCAATTTTACATTAATGTTGACTCTTTTATATAGTAAAAATTTATTTACATAAAAAATTACTAATTTTAATAAATGAAATGAAGAAAAAAAAGAAAATAATTTCGGTTTGTCACCTAATTGCTGACGGGTATAAAATCTTAACAAAACTAATAGATCTAGTGCACCATATTACCTTAACTAAGATTTTAAATTTGAATTAAAAAAAAAAAAAAAAAAACAGATGTTAAACATACCAAACATGGCAACAGAAAAAATAGCAGATGCCAAACATAACAATAGAAGAAGGAATTTCTTTTCTATTCTTTAAATATGTTTCATGTTGTTAGTTGGGGAAAAAAAAAAGTATGTCCTATATGTTTAGTTTAAAAAAGAAAAATTAAATATGTTTAATTTTATACCTATCAACAACTAGGCGATAAACCAAAATTATTTTTCCCCCTTTTCATTTCATATATTAAAATTGGTATCTTTTATGTAAATAAATTTTTATTATATAGAAAGAGCCAATATTAATATAAAATTGGTAACTATATATTAGATTCAATTTTTACTATAAAATATAAAATTAATATATATTTTTTTATATAATTTTTACCATATAATAACTTTTTTTACTTGATTAGTTTATTTTTTTTAATATATAGCTTTTTTAAATTTATGCATTATAATAGCTTTTTTAAATTTCTCTAACTTATTTTTCTTTATTTATGCATTTTACTATATTATTGAAAGAGGGGGGTGAGGAAACACATTTCTGGACCTCTCTCTCTCTCTCTCTATCTCTCTCATTTTTTTCTATTGGATTTAAATTGTGAGAGAGCGAAGAGAAACATTCATTCCTAGAGAGAGGGGTGTGACTTTTGGGACCCGCACTTTTCTCTGTCTGTAGTATTGCATTTAAAGTCGAATTTTTTGATATCGATTTTAAATTCAACTTTTGTTATATCGATTTTAATTTTTTATTTTTAAACAATAGGTAAACAAAAACGAATAAAATTGAAATCAATTTTGAGAAAATCGACTTTAAATTTGACTTAAGCCGACTTCATTATTTTATAAAGGAAAAAAAAAGTTCATATTTATTAGATTTTGTAGAATTTTTACGATATTTATAGAAATAATCCGTCAAACATGAATATATAAACATTTTCAATATTTAAAGTCACACACAATCACAATCAATCACTTTTTCCTTTTTTTTTTTTTCTCACACCTAATAATCAATTACTCTTTTAATATAGATTGTCAATTAGGGTTATTTCTTAAAATATTGAGAAAATGACATAAAATTTCAAGATAAGGTGGTTTTTTTCTTCCAAAAGTATCAAAAATTACCCATTAAAAAAAAGTAAAATTTAAAAATCAATTTTCTAGAAATCAACTTGTGTCGAGTGAGAAAAAAGAAAGAAAAGCGGGAGGGGAAGAGAGAAAAAAGAGGAGAGAGATAGAGTTGACTATGACGTGACAAGTGAGGAAAAAGAGAAAGGAGACAAGAGAGAGGGGGAGAGAGAGTTGAATATCTAAATACAAAAATACTCAAATATAAAAATAAAAATATTCAAATATTTAAATTAAATATTCAAATATTGATATTTAATTTAGAATTTTATAAATATAAAAATACTTAAATACTTAAATTAATATTGAAATATTAATATATAATTTAAAATTGTATAAATTTAATTCAGAAATAGTTCATAGAATGTTAGGAAGTGAAGGAATTAAAACATTACCAATTTTTAAATTTAGTAGTGTAATTAATGCAGGGTTAGAATGTAATTTAGAATTCTTTACCAAGAAAGAAATTTTAGAACCTACTAATATAATAATGTACAAAAATGAGAGAAGACTTGGTATTAGATTTACAGATTATCAATCTAGAAATACAAATAACTCAGAAAATGAAGAAGACGATTTAGAAACCAAGGGTTATTTCCTTGAATAGCGTGATTTTTCAAAAAAATCCCCGAAATGGGGTCTTTTTTTTTTATTCCCAGAATAGAGAAAGCGAGATCCGTGATCTCGCTTTTCTTTAATAAATTTTTAAAATTTTTAAATTTTTATAAAAATTTAAAATTAATAAAAAATTAAATACTATTAAAAATTAATAATTAAAAAAGAAAACATATAATTAATAAAAAATTAATCAATAATTTTTTATTAATCAATCATAAAAAGGATTTCAAATGAGACATTTTTATTACGAAAAATAAATCACTGGTTTAGAAATTATCACCGAAATCTGAAAATTCAATATCTCATGGGTTTCAATTTCTTTTTTTATAATAAATATTTTTCTGAAATTTTTACACCATTTTAAATTTGTTATTTTGTAAATTAATTAGAGATTGAATTTTTAGATTTCAGTGATAGTTTTAAACTAGTGGTCTATTTTTTGTAATAAAAGCATGCCTCATTTGGAATCTTTTTACAGTTAATTAATAAAAATTTATTGATTATTTTTTTTATTAATTATATGTTTTTTTAATTAATAATTTTTTAAAATTTTAATTAATTTTTATTTTTGATTAATTTGTTTATAATTTTTAATAATATTAATTAGTATTTAATTTTTAATTAATTTTTAAATTTTTACAAAAATTTAAAAATTTCAAAAATTAAAAAAAAAAAGAATAGAGAAAGCGAGATCCCGGATCTCACTTTCTCTATTTTGGAAATTAAAAAAAAAAAAGACCCCATTTCGGGGATTTTTTTGAAAAATCACACCATTCAAGGAAATAACCCTAGAAACCAATAGTCCTAGAAGTTATGTAAATGAAAGACCAAAAGATCTTGAAGTAGGTATTAAATGCTTAGAAACCTTTAGTCAATATCATGTTTTAGGAAAAATTAAAGGAGAATTTGAACTAATACTAATAGACATGGGTATCAGTTATAGTCATATTAGTAGAAAAAAGGTTAAAAACTTAAAACTAGAATGTAAAGATAAACCCTTAGAATATTATATAAATTTTAGAGAAAAAGTAATATGTACTCGGGATGCATTAACCCCTTTAGAATTTCCAGAACCAAAAATAAACGTATCATTACCGGTAGAAGAACTAAAAAGAAATAATGAAATAATCTTAGAAATAGACTTTCTAGAAAAATATACACCCTTCCTAATTATAGATAAATTTATAGAATTAACAATACAAAATAGAAAATATAAAATTAAAAGGATTGTAGAAAGTATTCATTGGTTAAATAATAATAAAACAGAATATGCATTCATGAATAAAATTGAAGAAGAAAAAATAGAAAATATAATAGGAAAAGAAACAGATGAAAAAATAATCAGGAAAACATGAGATGATAAGAAAAGAGATGCATTAAAATCGATTTCTTGGAAGTCAATTTTGAAGTCGACTTCCTAGCAGTCGATTCTATTTTCCACTTACAATCTGACTAGTACTGTTTAAAGTTGACTTCTATGATTTCGACTTTACTAGTTTGGGGGGGAATAGTACCCAATTTTTGGATTTCGTATTTTTTTCCCAATATTTTGGAAAATAACCATGCTCCCCCAACCCCACCCCCATCGCCACCACCACCAGTACCAGCACCCCCACAATCACCACCAGCACTACCACATGGTCATTGTCAAAGAACAAGCCACAAGCAGCAGATGCTGAACCTGAAGTACCAAACCCTGGAGATTCAAAAAGCCCATGGGTCAAGGACCATGGGCCAAAATTTAGGCATACCAACATTGCCTTTAATTAATTAAATTTAAGTTCTAAATTATAAATAAAATCATATGCATAAGTATTATAATTTCAGTTAAGCCATTAATCCATCTCAACTAAAATCAGATAAGACAAAGAAAAATGAATAGCCTATTTTCATCATTTGTCTCCACATTTTGATTTATAGATTTCCATCACTAAAACAAACAAATTAAGACAGTATAATTCGATGCTTTAAGAAATTACTAAATTTTAAAATTTTTTTTATGAAGAGGGGACTGAGATATGGCATTGGAGGGGACGAGAGCCGAGTCAATAAGTAGCAGAATTTGCAGCCAATGATTCACTTCTGACTGTTATCAACTTTTCTTAAGCAGTCACTTTGACTGCTTTGAACTACATACTTTTGTTAAGCTGTAGTTTGTGACCGACTCCAGGAGTGTTTGTTAATATGCTATTCCAGGTTGAATGACTTCTTTGCTACATTCACGCAATCCACCTTTATATTGGATTCTCTTGATTCATGTCATTTGATAGAATGAATGCGGTTTATTTTGATAGAAAGTTTTATTTAGAACAGTGGGGAAGCAATAGAATATGTTTGCGTACATTTATGTGTTTGCCTATACTAGGGCTGCCAAGTGATCAAATTCCACTAAACTAAACCCTCTGTAACAGTTATATTGCTTTCTCATAATTCATGTCATTTGATATGTGATGGGTCACGATTAGAATGAATGATGTTCATTTCGAGATAAAGTTTTATATAGCACAGGAGGAAGGCAATAGAATATGGTTGTATACATATATGTGTTATGCCTATAATAGGGCTCTCAAAATATCAACTCCAATACTAGGGCTCTCATATAATAATCAATTCCAGTAAATTAAACCCTCTGTAACAATTATCAAGAATGCCAATTCACAGAAATCATTAACCAATCCAAAAAAGAACGCTCAAATATCATATAGAAAAGGATAAGGACTGTACCTTAAGATAGATTTATTTAACGAATTCCAAGTTCTGAATTTCGTGCACCTTCCATGGAGCCTGAACTGGCCCAGGATTAAAAGGGACATCATTCTACTCCGATGAGCCCTGCCGGAGAGCAGACCCCTGTGGCGTTTCTTTCTGAAAGGAGAGGCATATTCAACAAAGTAGAAATCAATAAAGAACACCCAAATAGCACAAAGAAAATAATACAATTTTTTTTTTTTTTACCTTTGATAGATCTAATCAAACAATGCCCAAGGTCTGGAAAAATTGAATTGACAACACGGACCCAAAAGAACAAATCGATCAGGATCAATTGAATCTGAAAGACGAACCAAAGAGATCAAACATTCAATAAAATAAAAGAAAAAGAAAAGATCAAAAATTATAGAAGTAAAACCTTCAAGCACACTAAATAACAATCTTGTCCGCACCTTCCATGGATCCTGTCCCACGACTACATCGGATGCGCCTTGCCATCCCAAAAAACAGATCCATCAAACTTGCTATGTTCCCTTCTGAAAGGCGAAGAATCATGCCATCCACAGGATCCGTAAAAAATAGAGAACCTTTTTGAAAGATATCAACCAGAAAGAAATCGGAAGAGAAGGTTTCAATCGATCTAAGAACATGATTGAAGATTGAGAGAGAGAAGGATTTCAGTCGATCCATGGATCATGTTTGAAGGATTGAGAGAGAGAGAAGTAGGGATCTAGATGAGAGAGAGACGTGAAAGGACGCGGCGGATATGGTCAGAGAAAAAAGGCAAGGTCGAATGAGGGGTTTCAGAGAAGGAGTTGACAAGATGGGAGTTTTACATAAATAACCCTAATGTTATTTCTTTTGTCCCTTGAAAATCTGTTCTTCTCCTTCTTCTCCTTCTTCTCCTTCTCCTTCTTCTTCTTCTAAAATATAAGAATATTTTTGCCGTAACTAGTATCGTTAAATACACCAAAAAGGGAGTTGATAAAATGGGTAATTGACTAATTGTTGATTTAGTTTAGATCGGTGAATCTAATATATTAAATAAATTAATTTTAAACAAATTTTATACTCATTTATTAAATAAAATGAATATTTGGAATGTGTTTAAGCATTTTACAATTCAATCCCCCTTTACAACTTCCTTATAAAAGGAAAAAATAACATTAAAATAAATTTATAATCTTAAATGGTTCAATTTTTTTTAAAGGAAAAAAAAAACCCAAAATAACAAGTCAAGATTAGAAAAAATAATAATAATAACTTTTCTAGAGGCAAATTTCTTCCTTAAATTAGTCCGCTTGATTAGTAATTTTTCAGGTATCCTTTGGTGACTTATGGTAAGTTTGGTTCACAGAATAGGAGGAATAAGAGAAAATTTATTTCAACTGATAAAAGTAAATATATTTTTTTTAATTTTGTTTGACAAAAATGAAAAGAAAAGAAATAGATGGTATTTTTTTTATTTGATAGGAATAAAAAGTGAAAGGAGATACCATAATATTTATTATTCTATCTTTATAAAATAACATTTTTAATATTTATTACAACATAATTTTTTTTAATTTAAAATATTTTTCTAAAAATAATTATTTAATATATTTTTCTTATTTTTTATAAATTATTTTCATTATTATTTTATATTAAATAAAATTAGAATATTAATATAAAAAATGGAAAAAGCAAAAAAAAAATAAAATTAGAAAAAAAATAATTTATCCAATAAATTGATGAAGAAAATTAAATTTTACTATTTTACATCGAATAAAATTAAAATATAAAAAAATAATAAACAATTTCGTAAATATTAAAAAAATGAACAAGGATAAATTTGTTCAAAAATTTTATTTCATTCTATTTTCGTTCATTTTAGAATATAAATGATTTTTTAAAAAGGAAAAAAAAATTGCATCCCACTTTTACTTTCTCCCCACATTTATCTCATTACCGAACGATTAAATAGGTCATTTCTCTCCATTTTTACTTTTTCTCTCATTTTCCTTTCACTTTTCACCACAATCAAACTAACCCTTAACCTCAACTTCCTTATTGTTAAGGGTGCACACGGATTAGATATTCAATCCGCAATGAATTTTTACTATCTGAATCTGTATTTGTAGATTTTGAATTTTACTATCTGAATCCGTATCCGCAAATGCGGATATCCGCATTTAGTGGATTGGATTTGCGGATATCCTATCTGAATTCACACATTTTTTTACATATTTTTTATGCGATATTAACTTACAAAAATCATATTTAAAAGAGTTTAAACAATTTTCACATCTAAGAAAAGTACATTATATCCAATAGATCCATTTTCATTAACTATTTCTCATGCACAAAATGCATTGGCAAAAATGGTTAGCAGAATATAATCCAAACATATAAGGTTTTTGTGAACTGGGATAAAGCAGACTGACCATGTAGAAATTTTTTGCAGCAAGGGTAAAAATGAACTGTTGGTTATAAAATGTTCAATATATTTTTGTTGTAAATTTGAAAAGAGCAATAATCAAAATAATTTATTGGTTGTGAGAAGCAAAACATTATTATTTTAATATATTATGAAATATAATTACTAAAATTTTAAATAATTAAATATATACAATGTTTTTTTTTCTTTGTTGCGTAAAAATATGAAAGGGAACAGTCAACATTTTTATCACTTAAGATATGATTGAATAACTAATTTATATTGATCATTTTGTAATTATGGTTATTGAAATAACTCATGCATCATGTTTCTAAAAATTGGAGACGAGGGATATTTGTAGTACTTTCTTCCTATTGCCCCCTTGCTATCACCTTTGCAGGTGTGGATACAGGGCATTTGTACGTGTTTCTATTTGAGTAACTTGATTTGAGAATTACAATAACAAAATAAGATACTATACAGTATAAAAATTTTCCGAGTATCAATAATAACGATGTCCTTGAATTGAACTAGTAGTAAAAATTTTATTGTTGTGCGATTATGATCACTGGGACTATAAGTAAACCAATTAATATAATAAAATATAGACTACATGTTTTATTTGAATGAGTTTTTACCATCATATCCACATTATAAAATAGTATAATGTTTTATTTGATTGAGAGATTTAAATTTATAAAATTACTTAATTATCCTTATATGTGAATATGGGTCGGATATCTATAGATTTTTAAAACTTAAATCCATATCCGTATTCGTATCTGTAAACTCTAAAATCTGAATCCGCATAATCCAATGAATCGGATATCCACATTTTACGACTAGAATGCGGATCAAATATCGCAGATTCACGAATTTTCATACGTTTTTGCATACCACTACTTGTTGTTCAACGAATACAATTAATCATGTAAACTAAATAGGGAATAAAATAGCTAATATTTATAGCATAAATAGTACACACAAGAATTTTTTAACGTACTCACATGAATGGCACAATTCAGTTTATTCAGATGAAATAGCACAAACACAATAATCCCTAAATTATATAATAATCTCCGACCTTATGCTATTTTTGATTTGCAATCTAATAAAGACATTAATTAAATTAGTGTTTAATTAGCATACGTTCACAACAATATTTTAAAAAATAGGGATAGAAGCTAGAGAACTTTTAAAGAGCGTGTTAATTGTGAACAAATATTTACAAATCCTGAATTTAACTTCTTTTTTCTTTTAATCTTGATTGTCTGATATTTGGATTATCTGACTAATCCGATTTGAGTACTATGAAACTCAATTTAGTGATTGACTCTTGCGATATCTATTTTCTCATTTTCAATACTCGAATTCAAAATTTTAACTAAAAAAATTTAGTGTTTTATCATTAAATATAAAGAACGTTGACATGAATTTAACTTTTTTTTTATCTATCACCGATAATCAAAATTATATTCTGATTAATTTGATTCAAATGTATACAGGGGCTCTATTTAAAAGGCAATTCTATTCGTGTAGTCTTTTGAACTTTTACTCCGATTATTATGAATAAACATTTACTCAAACATACGAAGTAAATCATGACAGGAGAAAATGCAAAACCAAGCATTCTAGGGGAGAATCCCCAATGAGTAATTAAACCTCAGGCACTATTTAAACAGGAAAAAATTGTTTATACTAAAAGAATAAATAAAATATATTCATATTAAAAAAAAAAAAAATGAAGGCGAGGCCAAAACAGTGGGCTGGTAGGTTCTTCCCGTCCCCCGCCGTCTTTGCTGGGGACTAGGGACTAGGCAGGCAGTTCACTCTTTTTATATAATGCCCCATTCGTTGAGAGATTGTTTTTTCGACTGAGGCCCAAGTTGTCAGTTCATAGTCAGGATACAAGCGTGGCCCAAGAAGGCCCAACTGGATGTAATTTGCCATTCATCATATTAGCCCCCGCTTGATAACATTTAAATTTTTGAACAATTTTAACAATATTTGGTTATTAAAAAAATAAATATACAAATTTTAAGACCACAGATGACGTGTCCTAATGAACCATATTTTACTATATATTCATTTTTATTACAATAATCCACAACTAAAGTAGATTATTTTTAATTCTAAAAAATTAAAGGATTCGAGAGGGGCCGTCAAAATAATCGAGGAAACACTTGATTCGCACTTGAAAATTAGAATTAGATTTGAAATTAAAAATTTTGAAAATGAATTTAAAAAACTTTAATTTGGAGAGTTTCATTTTTAAATCTCATTTTCATTTTATTAACCTAAATAAATCATATACATTTTAATCCGATTTTTGATTTAGTGTCATTTTAACGAAATGAGATTGAAAATGTTTGAGAGTTATAACTTTAAAAAAAATTAATATAATGACAATTTTAATATTTTATAGAAAAAATAATTTTACATTTGCAAAACGGGGTGTTCACAAGGAATATTTGTAGGTTTACCTTGCGAATTGTATCGAAGTGGTTGGTCTAATAACCCAGCAAGTCTTTGAGTGATTATAACTTGAGAACTGTGATGGTTGCTGTTGTAAATTTATAAAGAGGCGCTTTCTTTGATTCCAAACGAAGGGAAAGGACTGCCAACAAACTGCCAAAAAACTACTGAGTTTCTCTCTTTATGAATTTGTGCACAACCTTTTCTTGATCATATCAAAGCTTGACTCCAGCGTAACATGCGTTTGGATTTTGGGCAGCAGACAAATATTTTGTCTTTGTGACCAAATGCTTCGGAACTTTCCCTCTCACAACCGCATAATTGGGTGCATCCTGCTTATATTGTCTCACAGTATCTCAATTTGCCTCTCCTTGATTCTTCTTCTTATTTTTAATTTCCCAGAGTGATAAATAGCTCTCTGCCTAAGAATAACAATAATAATAATAAAAAACCCTCCTAATATTAGGTAGGCTTGAACAAAATTACTTATTTATGAGAAATGGGTGCATAATTTTTTCTTTGAATTTCTATAAAAGCAAAATGATGAGACGTTTAATCTGTCAAAATGTACAAAACCTCTATCATGAGACATGGGACAGTTATCATCATCCGGGCCAAAAAAAGGAGCCCTCGGAAAGGACTGCTCTTAGAGATCATGAATGAAATGTCAAGGACTAGAATTGCAGCAGGAAATAGAAATAACGAAGTAGACAAGAAAATGTAGTTTCAGTACTTTGTTATTGCTTCGGTGGATTTTAAAGGACCTTCAGTCTTGGGACAGGAAAGTGTTTGGTCTAGTTGACATATCATATCTCACCTGTTCAGGGCCTACACCCGAAAGCAAATTAAACCGTCTCCATCACAGCGGACGCTTGGGGTCCAAATTTAATATTTCAGCCATTTGAGATGCAATCATAGCACGCCTTTGTGAACAGGCATATGCCATTCTTTTGTTTGTATTTTTTAATCCAAAGCCCTATATTTCACTTAATGGTTCCCCCTACCTTTTAGAGGTTCCAGTAAGATATCCTATCTTTCTAGGTGTGCAAACCAACATTGTCTTATTTTATAAAATATGAAAATTTTTATGACAGATGGATAATTTTATAAAAAAAATATTATATAAATTACAGATATCAATTAATATAATATTATCTAATTAACCTATTTGAAAGTAGTATAATGAAATTATTATAATTAAATAAGTCCAAATAATCATCTTATGTTAAGTAAGGTTTAAAAGGAAATCTTTTTGCTTGTTTAAGAAAAGAATGTTGCTCATCTTAGTTTTACTACTATTGTGGACTTAGCAGATGCTTTTCATATTTGATAGAAGGAAATGTTGAAAGTTTGCATTCTCAGCATCATGGTACTGATGTTGATTAGATTTTAGTTTCTAAAATTGTGAACAACATAACTTTTGCAAGGCTCCACCTAAAATTATTATTTTAAAATTTGTTATTTTTGTATTGTTTATATTTTATTAGTTTAATATTGGAAATAATATTAGAAAAACATAAACGTACAAGATTCTCAGAATTAAAAATGAAATTACAAGTGAAGATTCATCTTTACTATGGGAAAGAAAGAGCCAAAAATCCAAAAGAATGACAATTGTAATACCGTCCGGACAATGCCACATGACCCAACGGTAGGAGCGTCGAGCCACGCTTGATCCAACCGCGCGTATAAAATTAAACTACGGAAATGCCACTCTGTCACACAGAGAGAGAGAGAGAGAGAGAGAGAGAGGCGGTGGGGTTTTGTTGGGAACCAAACCCAAGTCTCGCGAGTTCCAGGAAAAACGGAATCGCACCTGACCGTAGCGAAACGCTAAAGAAAAGAATACCCTGTCTGCATCTCTCTCTGCTGCTAGAGCTGGCCGTTTTCTCTTGGAATGAGAATTAGATGCCCGTTTCTCCTTTACTCTTTTAGCTCTCCGTTTTGTTCTGTCTGTCTCTCTTTCTTCCCGTTATATTCGCAACGCACGTATTGTCATTGTTAACGACGGTAGAGAGAAAAAGAGAATCTAGAGAGAGAGAGGAATGGGATCGTCATCGACAGGACAGAGTAGTAGTGGTTACGATCTGTCATTTAAGATACTGCTGATCGGAGATTCAGGAGTTGGTAAGAGCAGTCTATTAGTCAGTTTCATCTCCAATTCCGTCGATGATCTCGCTCCTACTATTGGTAAGTCTTTCTTTATTTCTAAATCGAGAGATTTGCGCTCTACCTGTCAAGTAAGAATTGTCCATTTTGCTGGATTTGCCAATTGCTCGTTCATTGCATTTGATTTCGATTTCAGTTTCAATGTTCCAATTTCAATCTGAGTAGGATGCCAATGAACTACATGTAACTTTCAAAAAAAAAAAAAGTATGCAAATTGAGGTCTCTCGGGAAGCCTCTTTTATGATCTTGAACATTGCAGGAATAATGAAAATTGTAAATGCTTTCTTTGGGTTGGGGGTATTTACGGATGAGGAATAAAGGTCTCTCTACATTTTGAACAAACTTTACTACTCCTCATTTGGGTCCATAAAAAGAGTCTTTTCTCTCTCTCTGGGGTAAGACTTTCAACATCTTGAGAGCGGATTCAAAGATTTATACTTCCAGTCAGAAAGGGGACTAACCAGTCTTATTATGAACCTTCTATTTCTACTCAAGGATAGCGGCTAACTAACCAAAATGAGCTTCGCAGGTAAATGTAGTTTTCTACCAAGAAATTTTAGAGGGGATTGGTGTGGCTCTTTCCACATAGTTGAGATCTATGAATTTGTTATATAGTCTTTTAAGTTAAAAGCTGACATCCTTTCCAGCTCAAGTGGTTATGTAATCACCAACAAAAAGAAAAAAGATGTACAAAATTTAGTTATGGGGCTTGTATGGAATTGCGAAAGGCATGAGCTAGATACTTCTAATTGGTTTTCTAGTTCTACACACTTGTTCTGCTTAATGCTTTTCCATTATTACCCCTCACCTACACTACATTCTAAGCATCCTGTCACCTCTATAGCCATTTCCCCTTTATCTAGGAACAGGGTTGTCATTGTCATTCTATCCCAATTGCTGCGTTCACCATGGCCACAGCAGCAATCATACTGCACTTTTCCAATTTCTTGTTAACAACCATTTCCAGCTTTATCTCAGGGCATTTTTTTTCCTTTTTTGCTTGGTTAGACATGTTTTGAATACTTTGCTTACACTGACATGCAATCTTTTCTTGCAAGCTTATGATTGACAAAGGTTTTATTTGTGATTTTTAAGAATTTGGACTTTTCTTTTACTAGAAGGGTCTTACTTAGTTGCGATTCAATAGTTTTCTTATTTTTCTATTACCTATCAAAACTTTGATTGTTTAGTCATATTTGAATAAATACACTCATTCTCTCTATTTTGTGGGCTCTATAGCATTCTCATCAGATGATTTATCGAAATGTTTTCTAAGGGGTCTTGTCTTACTCATGGTTAGGTGTGGATTTTAAGATCAAGCTGCTTACTGTTGGAGGGAAGAGATTAAAGCTTACAATCTGGGACACTGGTAATATAGCTTTCAATTTTCTTTAACTTGTCTCCATCAATTACATTGAATCGTAAAATTTGTAGATTTTACTTGTATTTATTTTTCATATCATGGTAAATTTTACTTGCATTGAGTTGACATGATATTTTTTCGTGTACTGTTCCTTGATCAATTCGTGTCTGTTGCTCTTTTCCCTGTTCTTTTTGGTTATGGATTACTGGAAACACACTAATTTTCCAACAAAATACTTCTTCCATTTTTTTCTTTGTGGGGGTTGGGGTGGTCGGGCAGGTAAGCAGGTTCTCCTCTCCAAACTAAAACAGCTGAAATTCAGTTATAATCAAGTAAACGGTACACCCAACTTTGGTGTGAAGTGAGGATGGCTTTACTATTTGATATATGAATAGCATTTCAGATATGCCATAATTCATTAAGATGCTTTAGTCATTTTTGTCATCCATCACAGGCTGCTAGAAGTCAAATTTCAAAATTGTTATTAAATGGTTACTGGATGGCAGTGAGACATTGAAATTTGTTAAATGTGAATTCCCAGAGAAGTTTGTGCTTCTTATATACAAAAATCCAGTCTCATCAAGGTCAATGACATGTATTCTTTTTCCTTTGAATCTCACTATTTTCATAGACTTCTATCTGTACTTATATGAGCTGAAAAAATTATCTCACTACCTCTTTTTATAGTCTATGCCAGCATTGAAAGTGTAACATCATGAGAAGTGAATGAAATATTGCATATCCTTTATTTTAATATGTAAAGGGGTGGTTATATTAACGTGATTTTCAAAGTTAGGTGGATCCTGCAATATTGAAGCTTTGGAGATCATTAACTAAGATTCTCTAATCTTTTCACTTCCATAATAGATGATTTTCCTTCTTCATTCCTCTAGGTTTTGTCTCATATATATATATATATATATTTTTTTTTCGGTCATAATTTTTCTGCAGTCTAATGACAATTATAATACATTAGCCAGTGCTCTGCCTCCATTTGTTTACCTCCGTGATATTGATATAAGTGACGCCATTTGCAGCTGGACAAGAGAGGTTTAGAACATTGACGAGCTCCTACTACAGAGGTGCTCAGGGCATTATTCTAGGTAAGTCTTTATTATTAGATTATTTCTCTGCTTTTGTTGTCAGGAAAGATGAACAATCAGTTAATCCTGTGATAGGTTTGTGTAGTTTCTCCAATCTTATATGTGATAATTCGAGTTATAATTAGTGATCTTCTCTTTACCCATTACTTTGCCTTGTTATCTTTGAGAGTATTCTTTGAAAGGTGCTTATTCATTGTTGTTGCTTGCATTGCAATCTGAAAATTTTCACTTGGTGTCTTATATTGCTGTTGAAGTCGGAGAACTTTGGTATCTTACAGATATTGTTACTTCGATTTTTTTTTTCTACTGTTTCTAGCTTTTGCTGACAATATGTTTTTCTTGACAAGCAAGAATGTAAATGGCTTGTCTTTCACTTTTCATTTCAGGCATTCATTTTATGATAACCATTCATAGTTCCTAACTAGTGTCATCTACTTGAAACCTATGAAGTAAATTCTTTATCAATTAATTTTCATCCACCATTTCGATCACTGTCATTCCATTTTAATGTTGGTAAATTCCTCCATCAGCTTTTGGTGCATTGGTTCAAACAATAGCATGCTAGATTTAGATGTTATTAAATGCCAAACATTGATTTCTTGGAAGCATGACATCTGACGTTTGTTCCATATGGATGCACGTATTCCCATGGATTCACATTAGAATGGCTATGGTATACATTCTCCTGATCTCCAGCAGCTGCTCTGATAGTGGCCTATCTCTCACTTCCTTGCACCCCATCTAGAAAGGGTTTGGAGTGAACCAGCCAAATTTTCAATTTCTTTGTTGTGTAAAATATGCTGAAAATGTATAGATTTTGAACTGAAGTAGGTGTAATGGGTGAAATTTCATGGCCCTATAATCTAGGATGCGTCAGCAAGAGACTGGACTAGAAGAAACTAACCCATTTAAACTTCAAATTTTGGTAGTGCTACTTAGATTTGTGCCAATCTCCAGTTTTATTATATTATTCACTTACTCAATTATCAAAGTGTAAATAATGAGTGACTCTACTATTGATTATGTCATTATCAATTGGTGGGGTAGGTTGACACCTTTATTCATACTATAAAAGATTATCAAAGCTCAAAGGTTGTTGAACTATCGGATGTGAAATAGAAAAATTTCAACAAAAAAATTAAATGAATGTTAAGAAATACCTATAACTTAGATGCAAGTTATCCGTAAAGACATGGTAGTTAAGGGCTTAGCTGAAGAGATGGTCTTCGATAGGAATGAATGGCGTAGGAGAATTCGCACTAATTAAATCAATATTTATATTTATATTTTATTTTATTTTATTTTATTATTTTTAATCTCCCCAATATTTGTCTCTCATGGCCGATCCCAAAATTTGGTATTAAGATTCAGTTTGTTGTTGTTGTTAAGAAAAACCTATGGTCAGCAGTCTCTCTGTGCTCTCTCTCTCTCTCTCTCTGGGGTGGGGGGGTTCGTATAGCATCTTTATTTGATGAACCAGGACTACAATGTACAGTCATCATTTGTAATTCAAGAATTAAAAGCAAGAGTAGGAATGGTTAAAATTTGTAAGAGTACATAGATTGGAAGGACTTAATGTGTTTAGTTTTTTTCTTTACTTACCTACTTTTGCTTTTATCAATTTTTAGTGGTAGTAAAGAAAAGAAGATTTTTGTTGATTTTCATACATAGAAATAAGCATGTGCAAAAGATGTGTCATCAAAGATAAAATATCTTTGTTTCCTGTGCCATCATTCCGCTAAAAAAATGTTAAATGATTTTATTTTGTTAACTACATTTTTATGCATAGCTTGAACCTTTCTTTATGCAGCTTATGCCTTGCGAACTCGGTAGCCTCTGCCATGCATGATTATTTGTTAGTAAACTTCTTGAGTAATTGAATACTGGTTGTTGGACATCATTTAATATTTAAGACCAGTTAATCAAGATGTTCATGTACATGCAAAGAAAATCCCCAAGTGCCAAATGGTAATTAAATGGTTAAAAATTCATTGTTTTGTCTGAAAATATGTATTTTCTCCACAACTGATTTTAACTTATGTTTGATTTTTAACCTTACGTTTTAACTTTCCCCTTTTCCCTTCCTTTCCAGTATATGATGTGACGCGAAGAGAAACCTTCACAAACTTGTCAGACGTATGGGCTAAAGAAGTGGAACTTTATTCCACCAATCAGGATTGTGTCAAGATACTTGTGGGTAATAAAGTTGATAAAGTAAGTTCAGCAACTTATCTTACCCTCATGCTTGAGAATTTTTGTATTCGGTATCAAGCAAAGGACCTGATATTGTAACATCACTTGGGGTGATCTTTATTGCCAAGTGTATGCTTTTCATTGTAGTTCATGTGGTGGTTTTTCACCAAGAGGGTTGCCTGCCTACAGTGATCTTTTATTATGATATGCTCATTCTCTTGGTTAAAAAGAATAAGTGCTCCAGCAGCATTTAGCTCCAATATCTATTGGAACTAAAAATGGTCTTCTCTTGAATTTATGAACAGCTTCAGAGAACCTTAGAAAATGTAAAAATAACTAAATAGATAAATAAATAAGAAAAAAAATAATAAAATTTTAGGATTTGCCTGTATATTGGAAGGCTACCATTTGTTTTTGCTGATTTACTTATTGGGCCTCCAATGCGGTGTAGAATTTCAGAGTTGGGGGCATTGAGTTGATTGTAGAAAACTCCGGTCATTTGCCGTATTGGTCTCATCAGTATCTCATCTTGGGAACTTTTCTTGCACAAGTGTATATATTTTCTTCCTTGCATGAAATGCAAAGTCCATCCACGTAATAAATAGCTTGTTATGTGCATCTCCCATTCATTAAATGTAGCTACAGGACTAGTTTAAAAATTGTTATGTGAATTTTTCTGACCAAAGTAAAATGTGGGAAGAATGTTATATGAACTGCTATGTCTGCTAAGTACCGTGATGTGAGGCCCAGGAAGGTTCCTGTAAGATGCTGCAAGCAGATGATCATTTATTTAAAAATGTTGTTCATTGCTGCAACTTTGCCTTTAGTGACTGATGGGGCTTTTCAATTTTAAACAGTGTTTAGTATTAGAGTGGTTTTGCCTTCTCACGCCATAGCAGAACAATCTTCCTCATGTCATTCATTCTTCACAACAGGAATCTGAGAGGCTAGTTAGCAGAGAAGAAGGGATTGCTCTCGCAAAGGAGCTTGGTTCTTTATTTCTTGAGTGCAGTGCTAAAACTCGAGAAAATGTGGAGCAATGTTTTGAAGAGCTTGCTTTGAAGGTAGTCAACTTCTATCTGTTATTTCTAACTATTGCATTGATTACAATTCCAACTTGGAAATTGGTCCATATTGTCAAGTGTGTAGGACTAATGGTGCAGGCATGGTATTGCCATGATTAATATCATCATGATTGTGGTTTGTTATGGTAGGTAGTACAGGTGAGAGTATGGGTTTTGTTACTTTTTGCATTTCATGGTTTGGAGGGGGCAGTCTTAGATCACTATTTCAGGCTGTGGTTAGGTGGTAATCATATATTTAAGTTGTTAGTGCATATGAAATATTTTTGTGTAGAAAAATTTAATGATATGTAGGATAGGACAAAAAGGGAACCTAGCATTAAAATTTCAAACAGCTAAGAAGCAATTTATGACATACTGTATGATAAATAATCTAGCGCTGCTAATCTGTGAGATAAAAAATAATTCTAAAAGAGATATGGCAGGAAAAAAAAAAGAAAAAAGAAAAAAAGATAAATCCATAACTATAAAACAAACTTGAAAATAAACTAATCCTCTCGCCTTCTCTTTGTGCATTGCTTGCAACAAATTTGAAATTTGAGATTGGAGATGTTGCATGGCTTGTGTCTTCTCAGAACTAGAGTTCTTCTGATGTTGAAGTGGGAGTATAAACATGAGATGACACCTTTTCACCTTCCAGAAATTTCCATTGCATATTGTCTAATATAACACAGCTCATCCATATAAGTGTCCTCTATATCAACATCCCATTTGCTATGTAACCCATCGTTTTAGCTCTCTGTGTACACTTAAATTCTGTTCATACTATTAAAAATGAAAAAAAAAAAAAAGGTATTTTAGGCAATATACTTGTATCTTGTAGATAATGGAGGTTCCTAGTCTTTTGGAGGAAGGATCTTCAACTGTAGTCAAGAGAAATATTTTAAAACAGAAGCAAGAAAGCCAGCCACCATCAGCCGGTGGTTGCTGCTCTTGAAAGGCTTCAACAATGGCTTTGTTAAAATTAGCCATGACTCTGCCACCAATGGAAAGGCTCCAGAGGCACAACTAATAGTTCTTTCTCTTTAACCCTTGAAGTGTTGGTATATCATGTGTTCATGTTTGTACCATCTTTCGAGAATATTGTGCTCGAATAACATTTGATCATTAGCAGGTGTAAATTTGCTTGTATTTTGTTATTCACTGATTGCAAAAACATAGTGACATGTATCCCTTTTTTAATTGTGATTTCTGTAAATTACTCTCGCATGGATTCTGATTTTCATTCTCTCTCTCTCTCTTTTTTGGGTACACTAATATTCAGAGATTAATTTGGTAAGAGCATCTGTAGGGGCCCTATTTAGAGGACGGCTCTTCTATCATAGTTTTTATCGTTCTCAAGTTTTGAATTCGAAACTTAGTTAAGGAATCTAATACCCCATCCCAATAGTCCATATGTTGGTTTTAATTTTCATCCTTTCATTGAACGTGGTATTTAATTTGGCCTTCATTTTTTATTCGCAGAATTGTAGTTTGCAGCAAACTAATGACATCTAATGTAGGTTATCGTGGAATGCTTTAGAACCCAATGGTTTTTTATCTTCAAGGGATCAAGGGCTTAAGAATTCCACATAATTGAAACAAAATAACAGAATCTTAAGGATGTGTTTGGCAGTTTCAGCCTTTTTAAGAGAGAAGGAAAGAAGATGAAGAAAACAATGGTATAAATAAAAATATGTTTGGATGTAACCAGGAAAGGATTTAATATGGCATCCTTTCCTCCTGACATTCCTGATTCGGCCTTTCTTCCTCATCCAGTCCCAAGTTTGTGAAACATGGGCCTAGGCCGAGTTATTCTTGTATATAATTGTGCTCATTCTCAGTAAATAAGCCCAATTAAGCCATCCACCCACCCACCTATTCAGTGAGCTGGACATCAAGTATAGGACCATAGGCCCAACTCAACATGGCCTGGTCCATCCAGTGTAAAATATCCTTTCTTTGCCTTTGCATGGCTCATCTATTTTTTGACACCTAGCGGCACAACACACTGGCCATCCTAAGAGGACAACAAGCGTATCCCACTAAATTAATAGTAAAAATATTTGGCAGTATCTTACACAAATGCTGGTAACAAGCAAAAAAACCTGCCATTGGTAACAAGCACCAAGACTTCGGATTCTAATATGCAAATCAGAAGTCTCTGGAAAGAAGATTCTGAAAGAAAATTTGGGCAAGCGCGCACACCAATAAAATTTTAAGGAAAACCTATGTGGGTTGGAGGACCAGTATCCTGAATTATAAAACATTCTGAAAGAATCCCTCCCTACGGTATTGAGGGAGAATTACAACACGGAAGGTCTAAAAGAAGAGTGGACAGTGCGGAAATGATTCCCACAAATTGGAAAGACCAACACATATACAAAGTAATCTTAGGTCATTATGAAGACATCACGATCCGCAGCATGCTGATTTCTCTGCAGTGGCAGTTGTGCCCTTAGCTGTGTCAGGTTTGCTGATCTTAATGGTTTGAGGCTGCACAAAGAAAGGCCAATACTATTAATTTTTGCTTGGAAAGAATAAAATGAAATCAACCCACATCGCTTTCCAATAGAAACAGACCACAACTAAAAGGAGGAGAGAACCAGATATCTACCTCCACTCTGGAGTCGCTCTCTGCGAGTCTTTGTTTTATGTCTCGGGCAATGGTGAAGAAGACCTGCTCCACATTGAAGTTTGTTTTTGCACTCTGCTCAAACAATCCCAAGTGTCAATGCAAAGAACCCCCTAGATTTCTAAAACATACACATCTTGGGAGTGCAGTAAGGGGAAAGAAGAATGCATACAAAATTTACCACTCATGCCAAAAGCTAATAACAACTAATCTGTCGGGTGCATGCTATCCTATTCTGTTTGGTCTAACAAAAGGAGCTACTAGATCCACAATGAGGAGCGCAGTGTAATGTCATCCAATGCAAATTCTTACCGTCTCAAAAAATTTGATGCCATATTCGTCAGCAAGAGCCTGACCTCGAGATGTTGGCACAGCCTAGCCACGAATAAAATATATGTCAATACAAGGAACAAAAACATGCCTCTAGGTTATTTATTTATTTTTGGTTGGGATAGGATCTCCAATCAGACTGCTCTGAATCATTACCCTTTTGCTCTCATCCATGTCAGCTTTGTTGCCTACTAAAATCTTATTAACATTGTCAGATGCGTGTTGCTCAATGTTCCGGATCCAATTCCTGATGTCTGTAAAATTTAAAATCCACAAAAACATAGTAATGGCAATTTTAAATTTCAAACTTCTAATTAGTGATTCAAAATATATATATATCTGGGAAATTAAAAATATAGCCTTAAAGAGGAGAAAAACTAGAAAAGGAATAGTAAGAAAATATACTGTTAAATGATGATTCATCTGTGACATCATAGACCAACAATATCCCCATTGCTCCACGGTAATAAGCTGCACAAAACCAAGAAGCAAATATTACAATCCATAGGATATCACATCATCAGCTACAGGTCATTTACCTTTTTCTAAAGAAGTGGAGATCTATAAAACGTTTATGTCCTTTATGGATAGAATCGGATGAATAAACTAGCTCTTGCTAAGAAAAAGTCTGATGAGAGATGGGACTCTTCAACATTATTTTAGAGACATATGGATTACTAGAAGTTTTTACTTTTTAATGGTATCTGAGAATGTAAACAATCAATCTGTCATTGATCAGTTAAGTGAACTATGAACCAAAAAAAAAATCTTCAACAATGACAGAAATAAAATTAAAGCATTTGCCACCAGAAACTAACTGAAGCATTTTTAATGGCTACATAAGTTTCAATCTATCAAAGATTTATAGCAAAAGATAGCACAACTCCACCACCTAACAATTAATCAAGCAAATATAAAAATCATATTTTCATACTAATCCAACAAAGCATAGGAAAAATAGGATTGCATGCTTTCAATATAAACTCATTGAAAAAATCCCTAAAAAGTGGTACCTGTTGTGATTGTTCGGAAACGCTCTTGTCCAGCAGTGTCCCATATTTGTAACTTGATACGCTTTCCATCAAGTTCAATAGTCCTGATTTTAAAGTCAATCCTGATGGAAACAATACTTCAGAAACTGCATACATGTTTACTAATCCATAAAAAAAATTCAAAATGAAGACCTCACACACCCAATCGTGGTTATAAAACTTGTGGTAAAAGAATCATCTGAGAAACGCAATAGCAGGCAACTCTTTCCAACCCCTGAAAGTACAACCAGAAGAGATGAGGGAAGAATCATATACTATCGTTCTCAAAGCTACAAAGCAGGTCAATTTAATTAAACATGATAAACAAGAAAGGAGAGTACAAAGCATAAAAAAGCAGCGTAAACGAAGAAAACAACTTCAATAACCAAGGACAAACTTTGGAAAGCTTAAAAGAGGTTGCTTGACAACAGTACAATTACACAGATCATATTATCATATAAAAGCAAGTTTGTGTTGATCCATTTCCATATTTTAAACCTAATTAGAACCAAATTGAGAAAATGGTCCTAATAAAGAAGAATATATCAGAAGAGAAAAAGAAGGTAGAAAGACTCCTACGGATGAAAAATCTACAGAAGAAAAGGACAAAGCAAAACATACAAAAAACTGATACATAATTGCTCTCCAATCTCTCTTCAAATCTTAAAGACTATATCTTCATAAATCCCTGAGACCTAAGCACATAAAGAAATATTAAAAACTACTTTGTCCATAAAAGAGAGGCATTGATGGTCTGATCATGGAAAGTACTAGTATTCCGCTCTCTCCAAATACACTAAAGGATAGCCAAAAGCAAACATTTCCTTAGCAACCAAGCATCTGTCTTCCCCTCAAAACCCCTAAACTTCATGAGGAATGAATCAGAAATTCTATTAGGGCAAACCTAAACATTGTCACACACAGCAAAGACGTGGTTTCACAACTCTCTCACAAAAGAGCAATGTAAAAATAAGTGATCGCTAGTTCCGAAATTTGCGTAGCACAAATCCTAACATTAATTTTTTACTATATTTTGTGCAAGCATAACAATGTGGGAAACAAGCATCGCCGTTATTGGATCAAACTGAACACTTAACTAGTCTAAATATCTAAAAGTGATCCCAAACTCCACAGCCCTTCATTCGCACTCTATCCACAGCCCTTCATTAATTTTTTACTATATTTTGCGCAAGCATAACAATGTGGGAAACAAGCATCGCCGTTATTGGATCAAACTGAACACTTAACTAGTCTAAATATCTAAAAGTGATCCCAAACTCCCCCCCCCCCCTTTTTTTTGCGCAAGCATAACAATGTGGGAAACAAGCATCGCCGTTATTGGATCAAACTGAACACTTAACCAGTCTAAATATCTAAAAGTGATCCCAAACTCCACAGCCCTTCATTCGCACTCTATCCACACCACACACAGGCAAGATAAATAGGTTGAACAATGACTCTTCTGTCCTTAGACCTCATGAAGCATGTACACAAACACAGTGACATGACGACATAAAGGGTAAAACTGTGTGGTGTCCAAAGATGTACCCATGGTCATGGCTCAGTTTTATAAATGTCAGTGCAACATAAATAGTGTCCATACTCAATCATAGACCACTTTTGGTCCATGCTCAACAAAACCAACCATCACCATAGAGACATCCTTAATAACAAAAGCAATGTCCCAAATTTTGTGAAACTCAGTTGTATTGCAAAAGTAAGAAAGCCAGTTCTCCACCCTTCCTTATACAAAGAGAGAGAGAGAAAGGAAAAAACCAATTTAATAAGTGTTTTTGCTCTTTTGAACGTAATTTGATGTAAATACTCTTCACCTGGGTCAATTCTCAGAAACAAAACACTGCCTTAGTTCTATCCCAACTATTTCAAATGAACTTCCACAGAAAGGTAAACTCTTATTGAGGATCCTCCTCTCCATAAGCATCCTATGAAAGGAGTAACTTTAAATGTCCAATGCAGAGCTCAACACCCAATGGAATGGCCCTTCAAGGGCTTTTCCCATGCCCAAGATCACATTAATGCTCCATATAAAACTTCATACTAAAGGTGTTTCCATTAAGGGTATATCCAATTTCCCTTTACAACATGAACACCAACTCCTACCGAAGGATTTCTATCTTTAATAACAAAAATGGACCAAGAAATTGATCCTTGAGGGAAGATACATCACACCAATGTGTCCAAAATGACACTGCAAAGCCACAGCTGACATCAAACCGAGTGTAATGATAACCCTCCGCAACTTTATCTAATTGCCTTCTAAAGTCTCTGCTATAAGCTTCACGACTGTTTTGTCTGCGCATTGTGAACAACTGCATGCCTTGTATTGTAAATGTATCTTCCTCCAAGGAGATCAAAGCCTACTGCCCCAAGAGGGCTTTGTTTGAAAGGATAATTGATTCTGTCGCAAAGATCCTGTCCTACCAAGGTCTCTTAATTTTATTAAGAGCATATTAGTTAAGCTTCCTCTCTCAATTCACTAAACTGCAATATGAGGATAAAAGGTATAGCACCTGTATGTCCTTCACTAAAAGGCTAATTCTCATGCACAAGTGAGTGAACATGTGCCCGCAGTCATCCTACCCCAATACCCCTCAGTCTGCACATAGTTACAGACTTAATTTGAGGCTACAGAAGTCACAACACCACTTTGTAATAGGCATTCATATAACCATCTCAAATTCCAATTGAAACATCCATAAAAGTGACAAGAATGAAGGAAACCATAGCATATTTAGATATATGGGCTGAGAGAGAGAGAGAGAGAGAGAGAGAGCAATCATTGTTCAACACATAGATAAGGTACTTATGATAGAAGGGACGATTTGAATTGACATTTCCTCCTTCTCATTGGCTACGACCTTCACTGCAACTATTCTAGGCATCTGTTATTTGGGTTCAGAACATTAATTTTAAAGTAAAACACAATGCAAAAACAATAAAAGATAGCATTGGGAAGATAAAATTAAGATATAAGATCGACCAAGATGACTGTCAGACAAGAAGAATGACCATAAACAAACGAGAGGTTACCTCCATAAACTGCACTAAATTAAATCACACACTGGACCACTGATAACCTATCCAAAGTTATAAAATCCACATAACATGGTACCACTGCAAAAACAAAGACCCCAAAAATTCGACAAAGCACCGACCCTATATCTCCAATACTTCAATGGCTAAATCACAACCTAGAGAATCTACCACTGGTACATTTTCTTATCAGCGATGCACTTGGTATGATCAATCACCACTCTCAGGTTCCAATTAACCCCAATCCTTTTATACTAAGCTTGAAATCCACCTTAACAAAAATTTAAGAAGCAAGCATACAATTCTTGACTCATGACACACACACAATTTCGTGCAATTTAAGAGTCAATTAATATTTAAAGACAAAGTTATCATGTCAGATCCACAAATCAAAAACCTCAATTTCACCAATTAAACATGTATTTCATCGTATTCGTACCAAATTCAAATTAAAAAGCACAGTTAGGTCAAACAATTGACAGAAAAGCAATCGGAGAGAGAGAGAGAGAACTTACCGCTATCGCCGATGAGAAGGAGCTTGATGAGGTAATCATAATCGGCGCGAGCTCGTGTGGGAGGAGCCGCCATTTCTTAAAACGCTGTCGTTCAGATAACCTTCTTCACCTTCTTGAAGTTTCGAGATCTGAAAGAGTGAAGGATTTGATCGATGAGAAGCAAGCGAAGCCAATCGATCGATCAAACGCACACTTCTCTCCCCCTCTTCCCGCGAGAGCTGTGCTCAACTAAGGACTGACTCGAGAGAGAGAGAGAGGGAGAGAGAGAGAGAATCTAACGAGAGTTAGGTTTTGTTGATGGGTTAGAAGAGAAGAGAAGGAATCTGGTGTCTCTCGGACGACAAACACCGATTCTTGTTTGCTGACGTGTTCTCATTATGACCCGACTGATTACCTAATTATTGGTTGGATTTCCTTAATCATACCAGAACAAGACATCGTTTCGTTTGCGTGCGTGAACCAACAAGGATTCAATCCACTGCAAAATTTCCATATCTAGAGCATTTATTTTTAAACCCCCAATATCATACTTTTTCCGTTATTGTTATTGTTAAGATGTAATGATGATAATGAACTCCTTCCGTCAAACCTCCCGATTTGTTCATAGAGCTTAGATAAGTTTTGACTCCTAAAAATGATAGCTGTATTTTCAATTTCTTTGTTTTATTTATTTATTTATTTATTTTTTCGTGTGAAAGTAAGCACTTAACTTTTTTTTTTTTTTATATAATTCTTCTTGAAGGGTTAAAGAGGTAGGTAGATATGTTCACAATTTTAAAAGTAGTTTCTGATTTTTAACTTAAAAGAATCGAATAAAGGGACAATTTCATTTTTGATTTTAGAATCTTCCGGTCATGTTTTGGTTTTTTCAAACCTAACATTACATATTTCAATTTTTGTGAGTATAATTATAGAAAGCCATTTGATTGAAAATTCAATTTATTGAATTTAAGTTGAAATCACATGAAAAAATAAATGCAATTTCTATTGTTTTAAATGGTGTGTACGAATAAAAATTTTATATTTCCACATTAGCTTACAAATTATTCATTAAGGACTAACAAACCATACATGTAATGTTTCGCAAATTACAAATTATATGCATGAAGTAAACAGACTTATGTTACCAAACTTAAGGGTTTAACCTTATTTATGGAGAAGGTGAGATTTGGATGCATCTCTTACCGTTATGACAGGATTCGGGTGCAAGAATCAATAATCAATGCAATTACAAGATGAATAACCTATCGAACTTCGTATGTTTCTTGTGGTGTGGGCACACCATGACCATAGCAAGTTCCTTGTGGTGTGGACACACGACTATAGCTTGTAAATCTGATGTCATTGTTCCCATATTAGTTTAGTATTATCATTTTTCAATCAGTGAAAATGGAAGGAAGTAGGTGCCACGAAAGGGAACCGGAAAGCTCAACGGAGGAGGATGACCACCTGCTGAGGAGTATAAAGAAAGCAAAAGCCGATGGAGGAGGAGAAATTAGGGAAACAAAGGTTTCCTTCAAGAACATGTTGGTAGGAAAAAACACAGCGGAACATAATGTCGAGTACCCTGTAGACTTTGACTTCGCTAATGAAGAAGCAGAGCCAATGGAGGAGGAGGGTAGTGTAAGAATCCCCGGTCCAAGCAACATACCGGAGGTCTTAGTATCAAATGAAATATTAAAAGACTTATGGAAACCTTGGAAGCAAACTCTAATCATCAAACTGTTGGGTAAGGTCATAGGTTACTAACTAATGCTAATCAAGATCACACACATGTGGAGGATAGAGGGATAACTGGAACTCCTTGACCTTATAGAGGGTTACTTCCTCACCAAATTCTCTGCCAAGCAAGACTTCATCCATGTTTTGACAGATGGTCTGTGGCTCATACAAGATCACTATCTTACTGTAAGGAAGTGGAAGCCTTGGTTCACTCCGGAAGAGGAAACCATAAAATCCACCACAGTATGGATTAGGTTACCACAACTTCCGATTGAATTTTTCAATGAAGACATCCTGATGGAGATAGGAAAAGCGAACGGCCGGCTATTAAAGGTAGATCCAAACCCAGCTAATGCCCTTCGAGGGAGGTACGCTAGAGTGTGCATAGAAATTGATCTCGAAGAGGCCCTGGTGTCAAGAATCAAGATCGGGAAAAGGATCCAGAGAATCGAATATGAAGGCCTCCACACCATTTGTTTTGGGTGCGGGAAAGTAGGCCATAATTCAGAAGATTGCAAGCAGCAAATTTTAGGCATTGGAGAGAATGTTGATGAAATTGGAGGGGAAGAACACCGGGAAACCCTAAGTAATCAGAGGCCCAAGATGGCGGTACAGACGACGAAAAGGGATGATGGTCTCGGACCATGGATGCTAGTCCAGAGGAAGCAAAGATTGCATAAAAATGGAAATTCTAGAAATAAGGGAAAGAAAGAGAGTACGTATAGGAACCGCTTCGACCAGTTTAGGGAAGTCAACGGAGCTTTGGCAGATGCAAATTCCGAGTTTGATGAAGAGACCTGCAACAACAGCCCCAAGCTAGATCAAAATCTGTATAACCCAACAGGAGGCACAAAAATGATGAGGAAAAAACAAGAGATAGCAAAATCAGCGAGGACAGAGATAAGAGAAGAAAAAGGAAAGTTGTCGCAGGATCTCGAGATGTTTATGCACAAAGGTGATTATAATGGGGTAGCAGGCAGGAGTAAGGAGCAAGATGCTCTGATGAGGACCATGTGGACAGCTGATAGGGGTAGGAGGAACACACTCCTGGGCCGCAATGCTGGAGGCCCATTACTAGATAAGGGGCTTGCTCATTTCTCTTTGGAGGAAGGTCCTAGTTGTATCTCCAGGCCCAATAGCATGTTAAATGGTTGTAAGCCAAGGGAAGCTAGGGCCGATCATTTTGAGGTTTATGAGGTTCTTGAACCTCTTGACCCAGGAGAGAAGCCCAAATCCCTTAAAAGTTCAATTGCAACGGCTAGCAACCGTGGTTTTGACAACTACAGAGACGGGGATGATGAACACATGGTCTGCGAAATTGCCGGGGATAGCAAAGCTGACAGCAAAAGGGATGAGGGGGAAGGGACTGACATGGAGGCTTGATAATGCCTCTCTCTAGCTTTGTTGTTTTATGGGTACAAAAGTCATAGGTGGAATTGCAGGGGAGTATGAAGCAGTAGCTTTAGGCGTGCTTGCAGAAAGATGCTTAAGAAAGAAAGTCCAGATATTGTTTGTTTTCTAGAAACTAAAGCTAGAACTAAAAAATTCCCTAAGGTCATGGAGGCTGCTGGGTTGGATGCAAGTTTTATAGTTGCGACAGAAGGTTTCAAGGGTGGTCTTTGGCTCTCCTGGAATTCGAATAGAGTCAAGCTGAAGGTGGTTTATCATACAAATCAGTTGATTCACTGTCACATTGCTAACAACTGGCAAAGATGGCAACTTACGTGTGTTTACTGCCAACTGTTGCTTAGGGCCAAAGAGGAATGTTGGAGAGAAATCGCTTCTTTGGCTAGTAGAATGACAGGTCCTAGGTTAGTCATGGAGGATTTTAATAACATAGTAGGCTCCAATGAAACATCTAGAGTCAATAATAACACTTGGAGAAGATGTCAAAGATGAAATTGGTGGAGGGATTGTAACCTTATAGACACCAATGCTAGTGGTCCTAAGTTTACTTGGAGCAGAAGAGCAGGGGGGTATAGGTCTTCACTAGAAGTTTGACAAGGTTCTTTATAATCTTAAAGCTAGACTTGCTTTCCCAGAAATGAAAGTTATGAATCCAACCAGACTGCATGGAGACCACTGTCCGGTGAGTTTGAATACTAGTATGTCCTCCCCCCCTAATAAGGAAAGAAAGCCCCTTAGGTTTGAGGCTGCCTGGTTCACTTACCCGAAATTCAAAGATGTTTTTGAAGCTGCTTGGTGTGATGCTGAGGGCCTTTTAGAGTATACAATCAAAGTTACTACAGAAGAGATGAAGGCCTGAAATAAATTGGTGTTTGGGAACATCTTTCACCGAAAGAGAGAGCTTGAGGCAAGGCTTGGTGGTATCCAAAAATCTCATAACTATAAGAACTCTACCTTCTTGCAGGAGCTGGAGAGCAAACTTCAGGAAGAATATCACGTTGTTCTAGAACAGGAAGAGATCCATTGGTGATAGAAATCCAGACTTGACTGGGTTTTGAATGGGGATAGAAATACTAGATTCTTCCATGCAACCACCAAAATGAGAAGAAACTCAAAAAGAATTGTTGCGTTAAGGATTGAAGGTGCCTAGTGTTCGGATCAGGAGATTCTGAAAACTCATGCTATAAATTATTTCTCTACCCTATTCGAAAGTAGAGAAGTGAGGTATCTTAGCAGCAGATTCACAGCAAGGAGGAGGAAAATTAGTCTTATTGATCAAGAGTAGCTCCTGTAGACCTTTCGATGAAGAAGAAGTTCGTCTGGCGGTTCACTCAACAAAAGCCTTAAAAGCTCCCGGACTAGATGGTATTTAACCAATTTTCTACCAAAAATTCTGGAGCTCTATGAAAAACAAGGTTTGTCTATTTGTTAATAAAACTCTGTCGGAGGGATACTTCTATCCTAATATGGCTAGAGCAGACATGGTCCTTATTCCCAAGTCAAACAATCCCGAGGAAATTGCTGATTTTAGGCCTATAAGTTTAATACCTCATATAAAATCCTTAGCGAATGCATTATTGCCAGGCTTAGACCTATTCTGTAAAACTTGATTGGAGCCCATCAGAACAGCTTCTTGCCTGGCCGGAGCACTCTTGATAATATAGTAGTTTTACAAGAGGTGGTTCATTCCATCAAAACATCCAAGAGTAGCAAATTTTCTATGAGGAAGGCTTATGATAATGTCAACTGGAAATACCTTGACAAGATTCTATTGGAAATGCCCCTATTATGTTGATCAAGTTGATTATGTTTATGGTTACTAATGGGGACACCTCCGTCATTTGGAATGGAGAGATCCTTCCCTCTTTTAAAACCGGCCAAGGGCTCAAGTAAGGGGATCATCTTTTGCCCTATCTCTTTATTTTGGTAATGGAGAGATTAGCTTGCATGATCAAGGAAAAAGTGAGTAAAGGTGCTTGGAAAGCTGTGAAAACTTCCAAAACAGGG
Source organism: Dillenia turbinata (assembly GCA_037126225.1). NCBI lineage: Eukaryota > Viridiplantae > Streptophyta > Magnoliopsida > Dilleniales > Dilleniaceae > Dillenia > Dillenia turbinata. The sequence goes on from JBAMMX010000004.1 coordinate 26,068,223, forward strand.
CCTAGCATTTCTCATCTCTTTTTTGCTGACGATTTAATTCTCTTCACAGAAGCAGAGCATCTGAATTTGAGTAATATCCTGAGTTGTATAAAGAAATTCTCAGAGGAAAGCGAGCTCCAGGTGAATGCAAGTAAATTCAAGATTTGGTTCTCGCCTATAGCTCCTAGACACCTCAGAGATTCCCTTGCTATTTGTAGCAAATTTTCCACTACAGAAGATCTAGGCAAATATCTGGGTGTTCCTACAATTCAAGGGAAGGTAGGAAAAAAATTTTATGATTCGGTAGTGGAGAAAGTTCAAAGCAAGCTCAGCACCTGGAAAGCTAAGTTGCTTAGCACTGCTGACAGAAGGACTTTGATTCAGTCGGTCACAGCTTTTATTCATTTATATACCATGCAGTCAGCTTGGCTTCCTGATAGTATTTGCAGAAGGTTGGATAAATTGAAAAGAGATTTTTTGTGGGGTAGTGAGGAAGGGAAAAGAAAGCTTCATCTGGTTAAATGGGAGAGTGTCTGCAAGTATAAAAAAGAGGGGGGTTTGGGTATTAGGTGCATGAGGGAATGTAATGTAGCCTTAATGACAAGGTTTGGATAGAAACTTCTAAAGGGAGATGAAGCATTGTGGAGCAAATTTCTTCAGAATAAATACCTAAAGAAGGTTAACCTCCTGGATTACAAGAAGAAGGGGAACTCCTCTACAGTGTGGAGAGGAATTTGTAGTAGTAGAGATTGTTTAAAGAAAGGTCTGAAATGAAGAATAGGAGATGGTAATCTGATTGGCTTCTGGTTTGACAAATGGGTGGGAGAGGATGCCTTGGTGTTCAGTGCAACAATTCCCCAGGATAGATGTAGTAAGAATACCAAGATCAATCAATTTTGGGATGAAGGAGTGTGGAAAATTAAGGAGCTCCTTGCGGTCCTGCCCAGGAGTAAGGTTGAGGAGATTAGAGCCGTGTTAGTTCCAAGAAACAGGAATAGGTAGGACTCTATTTTCTGGAGAGAGAGGGAGGATGGAGAGTTTTCTGTGGCCTCTGCCTACTAGCTGCAAAGAAGAGATTTTGGAGGGCAACATGATGAGGGGTGTGTTTGAAAGTGGGTTTGGAACAGGAAGTGCACTGAGAGAGTAAAGGTTTTCCTGTGGCTGGTAGTAAGAGGAAGACATCTAACAAATATGGAGCTGAAGCGTAGGAACATCATTGAAGACGGAACTTGTCCCATCTGCAAGGAGGGAGAGGAGTCTGTTGAGCATGTTCTCAGGGACTGCAATCATGTTAGAAGCATTTGGAGTAACTTGGTGAAGGAAGTGGATAAGATAGACAACTTTTGGAAGGGTAGCATAGCTGAGTGGCTAAAGAATGGAGCTGACCAGAAGTTCAAGCTTAACATGAAAGAAGAAGGTGCAATTTTCCTCACAACAACCTGGGCGATTTGGAAAGATAGATGCTCCCTTGTGCACCAAAAGAAGACTGATCACCCTCTTTCTGTAATTAACAGAGTCAAGAACATGGTTTATCCTGGAGGAAAAAAAGATTGGAATGATATCAAGAGGGAAGAGAAGATTATCAGTTGGAAGAAACCCCCATAAAGTGTTTTGAAGCTTAATTTTGATGGGACTGTCTCTCTGGATAAAACAAAGGCTAGTGCGGGGGGATCTTCAGAGACCACAGGGGAGGCCGGATTCTAAGCTTCTGGTCAAATTTAGGTGCAACCGATGGTAATTTGGCAAAACTCTGAGGCCTCAGAGAGGGGCTGAGGTTAGCCATGGAAATGCAGATGCATCCGGTTATCGTGAAAAGTGACTCCTTATTTCTGGTCAATACTATAAATAAAGATATTGGAGAGAATCATCCGTAGAAGAACCTGATTAGGGACTACAGAGATGCGATGAACGTGCTTGGAGTGGAAGGGATCAATTATGTTTTTAGGGAGGCTAACTACTGTGCTGATAAGCTGGTGGATTTGGGTAGCAACGATGAGCTGGGTTGTCATGTGAGCACCACCCCCTGCTGAATGCCCCTCATTCGGCAAAGTGCTGTGGGCTTCGCCCGTGTAAGGAAGAGGATGGCTCTCTCGTCTTCTTAGTGTTTGTGGGTCTTGATTCTCTTTGTGGTTTTGTTGTTTCTTTCTCTCCGCACCAAAAAAGAAAAAAAAAAGAATTATCATTTCTCAATCGAAGCCCAAAAGGCGTCAATCTAGTTCTAATGTTCATGATAGAAACACACAAATTGCCATATAATGACCCAAAAGTCATTGGAACTTACTACCAAACACCAAACCTTTTGCAGAAATTACAAACTCTACAAGCACAAGATAATCCCGATGTCCCACTGCAGAATTAGCTGGCACAATGGAGACAACCATGCATACACAATTCCATTCCCATCGCAATCAGTCAGAACGGGATGGTATGACAACTCATTGTTAACTCTCGCAGATCACCCTCATGCAACAAGATTCACATTTGTTTGTTTGTTTTGGGTTATCTACAATTTTCTTCCTAATATTCCTAAATTCATGTGCCTCCAAGAATATATTCTTGGCTCTAGTTTTCAGCATAGAGAGAACATCCTCAGCCAAGCTACTTGTTGACCATATAAAACAACTGCATGCGTAAGTGCATAGGCAAGCCAAGAGTGAGAAATGAAAATAGGCTTTAAAATGTATGTATGGACAACTGTTTTTCGTCAAAATCTAAGAGATAAGATGCCCCGCATAATGTCGCCTGTTTTCTGATCGCCCACAAGTGCTTAAACAAAAATTTGGATAATAATCTTCAGCACATACTGGAGTAACAAAAATTTCAGCAAGAGGCATCTATAGAACCTGCGATTGTGGACATCAAAAATAAAATAACAAAAAGGACCTTAAATCCATTCACTCTCATTTGAGGCAGATAGAAACACAATGACATAGTCGTAGCAGAAAAAGTAGTATAGCTTATTGGATCATTTCACTAGCTGCAGCTTCCAGAATGCGCCTAGCTTCAGTGTTTGGATCCGCTAGCTCACTTGGTACCTGATCTAAAATTTGTAAGAAACTTGACAGAAGAAAGGAAACTGTAGAAGTAATCAATGCTCAAGTTCTAACCTTTCCATAGATATTTTCCTTCGTAGGAGAGGCTCCCGAAGCCAATAGCAATCTTATGATATCAACATGCTCACCTCTTGCTGCATGGTGAAGAGGCTGCAGATGCAAAAATCAGTAGATGAATAAAATCCAAAAATGAATGCCCACTCGGAAGGTAAAACACACTAGTTCAGTGTAGCAGATAAATAGAAGCTGTGATTTACAATACAGCCCTGTTAAATATTTGTAAGATAAATACTTGACAGAGTTTGTAAGGCAAAGTCCTGTTTGATTTACGATAAAAAGAAGCTGCGGTATACGCAACACTTCATTCATGGCTATTAAAGCCAAAAAATATTCCAAAGAGTTGGCCTTAGATTCAGGTTTGTCTTTATGAAATGAAATAAATAAGCCACAAGATAACTTCCATAAAATAATGCATAACAAAAATAAATGAATAAATGATCTTTCATAAAAAATTGACTTGGTTTACACTAAACAGATTAATATAGGTTGTCTCTGAACATGTTTTTGCAATAAAAGAACAGAAATATTAGAGGTATAGGTTACACTCACAGTATCACCTTCTACATCAACTGTTTCGAGCATTCTTTTCATGACTCCTGAGCTGTTCGCGCTGCTGATCAAAAGTTGGACAATTTCAGTAAATCCTGCACACAACAAAAAAAATAAAATTAAAATAAAATAAAATTGAAAAGCTCTTGCACAGAATGGAGATTAGCCTACCGCTTGCACTGGCATCATGAAGAGGAATTGCCCCATCTTCATCCTTGATCTCCAGGTTAGCTCCTCTTTCCAACAATAGCTACATAAGAAAAAGCTTAACACAGCCAATATTGAAACTAGTAATCATTCTATGATCATAGCAATATTTTGTGATGTAGACAAACCTGAACACAAGGCAGATAACCATAAAGACAAGTCAAATGCAAGGCAGTATCCCCATCCTCCACAGGCTCATCAATGCTGCCATCCAGAGTGTCTTTGTCCAAGCAAAAGGTAATGAAGTATCAGAATTGATTGTATGTTGAATCTCACACACTTTAAGAAGTAAAACATATGATCTATAATCCTATATCTAGGTAGTGGGGGGATAAAAGATTGTAATCATCAAAAAAGCCAAGAAACCACAAGGGATCCTACTACAGAGAAAATATGGACCGGACAATCTGAATAGCCTAGACCAACATAGTGGAAGGCTTGGGGCTCTGTTGATCCAAAAGGCTCTGTTGGGTTGTAGTTTGATGCTTGAACAAAGCAAACTTCCCAAGTAACTGAACACAGGTCCAGCAAAAGCTTACCCAACCTCAAAGCAAATTTTTACTTGAGAGGACCACCGATTCAATTCACTAGGTTTATTATGCTCATGTACATGCACACTGTGATTGCTGTTTAGAATAACTTGAAGGTAGGCAATGAGTAATGAACTTAAAAAGTTTGTAGGACATCATGTAGTGCTTGTCAGTGCTTTTGAAGAAAATTTTGTCAAGCTTGCATACACAAGATTGAGGCTCCAGAATTGGGCCAGAAATAAAGGCGTCATGTTCCTTTAGATTCTATTAATCCAGGCCTAAAGCCAGTAGTAAAAAACATTGGCTTCGACACACAAAACAGACCGCAACAACATATTCTTTCAAAAGAAATGCCAGAGAGGAGTAGCTTGGATCTGGTCAAGCATGTTGACGGGACTAACCAGATGAAAGACGGCCACATGTCCCAGACAGAAGCCCACCCCTTGGTTGGAAAAGAAAAAAAAGGTTGTGTGGGGATATTTTGAAACCTGACTTGTAGGTCCAATTGATCAAGTGAATGCCATCCCCGTGCTAGAGTTGGAGGCAGTAAATGCTAGGTCTGGACCATTTACAAGTCATTATTCTACCTTATCAAAGCACCATGGGAAAGCCAGGAACCTATGTAGACTTCAAATTCCAAAGGCTAAAAAAGAAACCACAGAAAGGGGACATACAACAGAACTCTAAGTAGAATGGAGCTGCAATTGTCCTCATTTAGGGAAGGATCACAGAAGCAGATAAGCATGAAAGACCTACAATAATACTGACATGCAAGATCCTTGAACAGACTATTGTTAGCTAAATTAGATAATATTTGTGGCAAATGGTGCTTTATGTTTGCCAAAAAATGTAGAAAGGAATAGTAGAAGAAGGGCATTGTTCAAAGAATTCTGCTGAAGAGGTGTTTAAAGTAGGCTTAGGCACAAGTACTTCCTTTGCATGTTTGCACACATTATCCACCCCCAAGACTTCTTGTGTCATGCATGACAATTTGCTCCTAAGTGCTTAACTTTTGCAATTGGATCAAACTAATGACCCAACATTCATGTGAAAAATCTTATAGGATTCAACCTAATGGTTTACCAACTATAATCTGATGCATCATGACATGGCTTATTTTCTGACAGAAAGGGAACATACATAACATTTGGCTTGCATCATGGCATGACACGGCTTGCTATGAAACACTAGAGCCATCCTAGCACGTCATAAACTCAACATGGTACAACTAATTATCCAAATCATTTTGTCATCATTAGAAACTATTTGCAAATTTCCATCTAAGAAGCCTGCACCAGCTACTTGTATAAGGAGTAATCCTTTAACGGCCGCAAAAGTCAAATGATCAAATTGACAAACTAACATGGCATCATTATGGTTGTGTTGTAAAGTTAAAAGAGTCCATCCTGTTCAATGGCCAATAAAATCACATAATGTTGGATTATGTCAATTTGGTCATTCACCCCCCCGGGGGGGGGGGGGGTTCACCATAAAACCATTAACCACCAAATTTCTTAATTGTAGCCTCTCTAATTGAAATAGATGACCTCAGTAACCTATAAAAATTCTTTCATTAAACAAAACGCACATTATCATTATCGTTTGGCAATTGGAATTCTCAAAAAATTCCAGTAAACATGATTGGACTCCAATATATACCAAAAACCCTAAACCCTAATCCATGTTGGTGTTTTTTGTATTTTTGAATACTGAGGCCCCTAGCGGTTGCCTAGCAGTACTCAAAATCTGAGAGGGAAAGTAATAACAAACATGGAAGATTTATAGTTTGCAAGAAAATAATAATTGCATTTAAGCATCAAAACTATTAAAAACTTGATTAGATTTTTCGCAAAACATTAAGTCAAAAAGAATAAATTTGAGGACGAGAAAGAAGAGAGAGAAAGGAGACCTAGGGCATGGCGAAGAGCGTTGACGTCGCCGAGTTGAGCAGCGGCAGCGAGGTCTCTGAGATGAGGAGGAGTGTCGGCTAAAGGCTCGACGGCCTCGGCGAGGAAAATTTCCTGGTCTACATCGTCCTCCTCCATCTGTCCGTTTATCCTTCCTGGCACCGCCATTAATCTACCGATAATCCCGCAGCGGGGAGAGAGAGAGAGAGGGAGGGACTTGGATTTGAGGCTTCGAGAGTGAAGGTTTACGGGCATTCCCCCGATTGATCCCATGGCCACGCAAGTCGTTCGAAGTCAAGCGTTGGGTGGGCCATCGGGTTTGATAGGTTCTAATTCGGGCTGAACAAAACGTTTGATTGCTGGGCCCGGCCCAGCTTCAATTCTGGGCATTACATATTTTGCCCAAAGCCACGTAATTGAAAAAGTAGGTGATCCAATTAGGCCCAATATATAAATTTTTGGTATATCAAGAGCCTCAAACTTAAGATCTTTTTAAGGAAGAAGGAGAATAGCACCAGTTGAGTTACTGCTCATTCGCATTAGGCCCAACATATATAACACATGTAGAAGTAATCAAATAAATTGAAAAGGTAAGTTTGACATATCAAGTGATGCGAATAATTCAGTCCATACTTAATCTTATTAATAGATATTATTGGCTAAAGTAGGTATTTAATATTTTATTTTACCATTTCTATACATGATTGTAATTGAACTTCCAAATTAATATTGAAAATTTTTAAATACTACACATAATCAACTCATGTATGTTCATATATATTTACAAAATATTTTACTTAATTATTTGTATACAAAATTAAAATTGATTCCCACTTGTTTAATAAATAATTACATATCGTGGTGCATGAATTATTGTCCATGCAAAAATTCTTCCGCTAGGATTGCATTGAAAACGTTTCCAGTGTGCAATAAATATGTGCCGGAGCCTATAGTCAAGGGCCAATTAGCATTAAGGGTGAATAACTAAGAGTGCGCGCACTAAAAGTAATCATTTTATTCTCTTAGGGACACCTAAGTAATAAAGAGATCTTGTTTAAATGTCTTTTTGAGGTTTCATGTTCGAATCTTTGCATGCACATATATTTCCATAATTTTCGTAAAAGTAATCCTATTTTCCAGGGTTTACTAGGTTTCAGTAATATAAAAAATGAAGATAGTTTCACACAACCAGTCCTAAACAAGAAATATTTACTAGATGGAAATGATGGCAAAATATAGCCACCCTACTTGTGCCCTAACCACATTGCAACATGATTGTTTGAATTTGAAGATTCACGTGGAAAATGAACATCAAGGACAAGGTTGGAAAGATCCAAAACAAAACAAAAACTCTTTCCTCCATCCAAAGTTATACCTTTCAATAGTCTCCTAGAAATCTTCACGTTTCCAATTCCCCAAATTTAGAGATGAAAGGGATAATACAATCTTGTAATTGAGTAAACATTTATAATAAGTCATTCATGTGTAACATGTTGACGTGACTCACTTAGTTCGAAGAGTAAACTCTCCCACAAAGTACTTTTCTTTATCTTCACGTCTTCTTTGGAATAAAACCTATGACACAATTATGCCAAAATGTTAAATTTATTACGGATTACCATAATTTCCGGCCATTGCAAAGGTGACATCATGGATTAACTAGCATAGTCACAAGCCAACGTAACCATTAATAACTAGTAAAATCTAAACAAAACCCAGATGAATTTTAGTGTGAGTTTCACACGTTTCGTCTTTAATTTTATCTTTTTGGCTGGTTAAATGACATTCAATGGGTGCAATTATGCAGCGATAGAAAAGAGTAAAGGCTTGCAATACATGTGTAGTACAGTGAGTTGCGTGCAAGAAGGAATCCTACTCGGGGGACTGCAAGTGGATCCATGAAAAAAGGATAGGGAAGTTGCTTACTGGCTTCCTATCCGTTTGTTTTTGTTGTGATTTTCATGAAAGAGAGAGACAGACAAACAGACATTGAAAAAAGTTCTTGGCTTCCTTGTACATTAAACTAGGCCAACCTCTAAACCACCACACTGTGGTGGGTGCTGCTTGTTGACAAAAGGTCACAAAATCCATGCGCACCCTCTCTCTCTCTCCCTTTCTCTCCAATTCACACATTCCCGAAGAGAAGGAACAAAAATTTAGGACCAAAGATGATTATATACTATTAGGTAACAAATTTCTTGTGTTGAATCTTTTAGTACCCAAGGTTAGATGGTATAAAATTCAAGAGAAATACTACTCATATTCTTAATTTACGATCCCAAACTATACATTTGCGTGATCCCACTGTACATTTACCTATATTGTATGAGTATGCTAAGTTTTTATGATCCCAACTTCTGCATAATTACTTGAGTTGATTATGCTCTTAGATTACCATTTTCATACTCGTGCAGCACCGGCCTAACTCATGAAAAAGTTAAGGTCCATGAGCTTGTGGCATATGATAATTGAGACTGCATTTTATCGCAGTTAATATGAAATTAGAGAAACAATATTTCGGGAGAGGTTTTCATTTTTTTTTTGGTTTTAAAAAAAATAACTATGAAAATTTGTGAAACTTTAGGGCGGTACATACATGATTATTTATAAAACAATAAGAATATTATTGAGAAGAAAATTAGAATTTTCAAAGTTTGGGGGATACCACTTTTAAATAAGACGTTACAAAAGTAGTACTATTGACACCATGGAGAGAGAGTTTATCATCACAACGATTACCAAGTTGAATTATTGCAGGAAGGAATTGTGAAATAATCAATAACTTCAAAGAATGAATTAAGCTAAAAAATGCAAATAATTCACATTTAACAATATTGAATGCGTATTTTTGGAGACAATAAAAAAGAATGATCACTGATCTAGTAATGGCAATCAAGAAGAGCAGACGCAGAGAATACAAGGGTTTGTTCTTTCCCTTTAACGAACGAGAATTTGGATTCTCTATGATCATCTTCGGACGCCGGTGCCGGTAAATTGAGGTCCAGAGAAAGAATAGCTCTAGGCTTTTTGTTCATTTGAAGAGAATCTGAAACCATGCTTGATGAACAACCCAAAGTCATCATTGCTGTCGTATTAGGACTACCCGAAAGAGATGATCTATGCCTTCTCATGTGGCCTCCCAATGCCTGACCCGACGTGAACCCGACTCCGCAAATGGAGCATTCATGATACTTGTTAGCCTTGTTAGCACTGCAAGTAACCTTTGGAGGAGACATAATTTGCAACGAAAGGGTGGTTGTGGTATTTTCAAAAACCTCGTCTTCATTGTCATGATCTTCTATGACGAACTTTGATGACAAAGCTCTTTTCTCTTCTGCAACACGACTTACTTTTTTGTGACTAGCTCTATGCCCTCCTAAAGCCTGAAAGGACGGGAAGCAGCGGTCACACGTTTTACATTGATAAACGTATAATCCGCTTGTTGCGGTTTTGGTATGCTTTTGGTGGGTAGCGTTGCCTTGTGCCAAGAGAATTAGGCAATTAGCCATGTCTTCTTCTTCTGTGCTTGAGGAAAATTCTGCCGAATTGTCACTGAAATGACCACCATCACTAACAACCTCGCCGCTTGATGAGGTTGAAGCCATGGTTAAAGCGAGTGGAGAGGATAATCTCTGTCGCTTTGTTCGCTTGCCTTTGATGATCATAGTGTTGTCCTCCATGATCATTTCTTCTTGATGAGCTAAGTCCATTTTTTGGAAAGATAGTGAGACTTTTGAAGAAAGAAAGAGAGAAATGTAGAGAGAGAGAAAGGGTGGTTGAGGAAGCAAGGTAGGAGAGTGGAAGCTAATCTACAAAGAGATAGAGTGAAAAGGGCAAGCGCAGAGTTATATTAGCAGAGTCCAAAAGCCGACCCTATGAATTTTTATTTCCAACCTTGGAAGTTATATATTAATAGCAAAAGGACGGGGAGGGGATAAAAAAAAAAAAAAAATAGAGAGTGGGGAATGCCAAATGCAAGAATGAGGAGGCGAGGAAAGGAGTGAGATTCGGTTGCTTTTAAAGCAAACTCACCTTTTTGCCAACTATTCGCTCTGGCCCGAATTAGATTGCAAGCCTGGAGCCACACATTTTGCACTTCTCTTAATTTCCACCCTCCTTTTCTCCTCTATTTACTTTCCTTGCCCCAACTAGACCAAATTTTATACAATAATCTATTTCAATATGTATCTATTAACTCTTAATTCAATAATCGACATGTTTAATTAATTTAAATAAATATTTTATTAATAATATATTAAATCTTATTAATATATATTATCATATAAAATTTAATCTTTTTAATGCATAATTCATTTACTCCAAACATTAAAAACCATTACTTGTGGGGATGCTTAATGCTTCATAGTCATGAAAACACAAAGAAAATTACTATTAATTATTTTTGGGTTAATTCTAATTTGTTGGAAAATTAGATATGATGTATTTTTCTTTCTATGCAATGTTTAAATTCATGAAACAATGATACATACGAATTCTAATGCAATCGAGATCAAAACTCTGAGGAATAACATAACCATTATCATTATCTTACCCAACTTGCATGATACGTGGAAGTATTAGTGAGAGAAAATGTGAGTTTATAAATTAATCGGTATCTAAAATCATATTGTGATCAATTTAATTTGAGCATTGTTAGGTCTAAATTAGGGAGTAGTTCTCTTAATATAATTTTTTTTATTTCTAAATTTTCAATACGAAATTTGATTAAGAGATTTAATAATTTTATTCACTAAAACCGATTGTCTATTATTGTGTGTATATATAGTATATAAAATATGGGTACCAGTGGGTTTTAGCCAAATTCCAATTAATGCAGCTAAGGTGTCTTAATTATGGAGATCATGTGGAGTTGACCAACCCATTTCTTATAAGTAATGTAGTTCTGATCACTTGCTAGATGGAGCATAATGCAAAATTTGCGCCGGCTTTATGAATTCCAATTATTGGGATTAATGTCTTATTCTCTATGCTTCACTCAATCATTAGGCTGCTGGCAAATGATAGACTGCACACCATGTTAATTAGAGCGCAAACAATGGTAGATTAGATTACTTGTCAGTACTTCTACTTCTAGGGTTTATACTTTCATTAATCTTGTCCCCCATTCATATTTGTCTATGCGAATAGAAATTTAAGTGAAATTAAAATTTAAAAAAAAAAAAGAAGAAGAAAAACTGTGTAAGTATTCATATGTGTGTGCCCTTTCCCACACGCTAATGACAATTATCCATCCTTTGCTTTTTTAGTAATATTGTTATTTGCCTTTCTTAATATGTGACTTCTATTTTGTTTTTAATTTGTCTTAGGGGTAATTCAAAACCCATAATCTTTTAAGATTTTTGTTATTTTTTCAATAAAAAATGATAAATGAGTTTGTCATATCATTAATGATATTAACGATCTTATTTTTTCATCTCATTGATAATATTAATAGCATTTTGATTGTGTCCAAGTAGTGAATCAAATCTAATTTAAAGTAGATTATGGGAATGACATATTTTTGTGAGTTATTAATCTCTGGACCTATACCATGAAAAACTGTTAGTTGGGACTACTAGGTAAACAGACAAGGTTTGTAATCAATATGTTGTTATAAATAGAAAATTCCTTGTTCCATAATTAAATTAATGCGATACTGAATAATTCAAGTTGTAATGTCTACTCCATGGTAGCTTGAAACTAGTGATTGGAATAAACAATGAAGGTTTAACTATGGCGGCACCAAAATCCCTCGAAGTAGAAATTAAATTAAATAAATATATATTAGCTTGCAGAACATGGTCGGTAAGATTAATTAGTGAATATGTTTATTTGTAGTCAAACATGATGTTCCATGCACATGCTTATCTAGAACAATAGTTTAATGTTCTATTTTTTTTTTCTTTTGTTTTTTTCCCCTTTCTTGTGGTGTACATGGAAGGAAGATCAAAGGAAACTGAGACGCAAATACCAAGTCAATACAAAGGCCACTATATTATTCTTAAGATGTATTTTTTTTTCAGCACAAAGTTAGAAATTAGGGAGGCAACATTATAATTTTTAAAATTCTCAAATGCCAAGTGAATTCTTAAGTGGGGTTATAATTTTTTAAAGATGGAATAATATAGATTTATATTTTTAAAATTATATATATAATTTTTCTTAAAATTTCATGGGATAAAAGAAAACATCAATTTCACAAACAAAATAAACACTACACAAATGATCTTGAATATGGGTACCATACCATTCCCATGGGATCATTAAAGTTTATAAATTATTTCAGAAGGTATAATGAAGACGTGTAGGATTAAGACACTAAAACTTGTGTTAAGTCTAGGTTTAAGGGTGTCTCTATGGCAACTGCCCCTCCTCCGATCCCGTAATTCGGGATTCGATTCTTATTTAAAAAAAAAAAAACTAGATTTAAGGGTCGAAACTTGATAAAAAGGGATTAACAATAATTTCTCATAGGGAACTGGAAAATTTAAAATACAATTATTTTGATAAATTGAAAACGAATTAAGAGATTGTTGGACGGTGTGGGAGAAGGTGCAGAATGAAGTGAAACGAGACGGAGTGGAGGTGGAGATTCTTGGCGTAAGGAATCAAATGAGGTGATAGGGTCGCGAGAGGCACGTAATAAGCATAAACAATAGTTAGTGTGACAAGTAAAGCATCCCTTTGTATTTATTTGTATTTTTCTTGTTTGGGTTGGCGAGCTTAACATGCTTTCCTACCCTCCTCTACTTCTGTTCTGCCATAACATGCGAGAGGCACGTAATGTAGATTATACAACAAAGGCCTTTCTTCTAAATAATAGATGCAAAAGTCAAATATGCAAGAGAGTAACGATCAGAATTCAAATAAAAAATCTTTGAATTTAGTAATATTTAGAGTTTTTTTCTTAATCATTAAATTTGAATTTCATCTATTATTTTTTAAAACAATATCTTCCTACTTAAACCCAAAAAAAAAAAAAAAAGAAAAAATAATAAGTACCCAAACAATCAAATGCTTGGAAATATAAATAACGGAGTAGTACTTATATATTGAATAGAAGAGACTATAAGGTAATGCAATTTTTTTAATCATTAAAATTTTTTGAGAAATGGGTGATAGAAATCTTAACCAAAAAATTATCAAGTCAATTTCATCATTTCTATAACAATTTTTTTAAAATCTTCATCTTTTTAATGAGGATAACATAATATTACCAAAGATGAATATCCACGATCTATCTCTATAGATGAGAGATACCCTTAACTGGGAATGTTTGTACCCCAATGTCATTACATATATTTCATTATTTCTAATTATATATAGATCATAATCTTTTATTTTCAATCTGTGATGAAATTTATATCCGGTATAATTAAAAAAATAATATTTCACCATTCCCAGTTCTGACTTGTGAACTATTTCATATAGAGTCAAGAGAGGAAGCCAGTAGAGAGTAGTTACGTTGCTTTTTCATTGCACCACAGAGACAAACTTTTGAGGAAAAAGGGGTTACAAATTACAATTACGCGGTGTGTTTTCCCAAAAGTGGGAGAGATTATTGGGAAGAGTACGAAGGGGGTCCTCTTTTTGTGGGTTTGATTATCTTTTTGAGAAAACACCATCGGAAGTTGCAACAAATACACATGGGAAGACAGAGAGTAAAATAATGACTTTTTGCCTACTCCAGCCCCACATTTAATTTGCTTTAGTACGGTACAATGTCCCTATTTCTTTTGCATCTATTCATCATCATGTTCCCAGCATGATGCTCAGAGCCACAGACACGTAGAGTTGTTATCTAAGAAAAAGAAGACCCCCCCCCCCTTTAAAAAAAAAAAATTAAAAAAAACACCCCCCTTTTTTCTTTTTTTTTTTTTTTTTTTTATCTCCATTTTTATTTCTAAAAAAAAAATTTTTTTTTTTGGGGTTTGTTTTTTATTTAAAATTTTTTTCAAGAAAACCTTGGGGTCCTTGTGACTTAAAAAATAAAATTTAAGATGTAGGACCGAAGAAAACTTCTAGTGCAAACCCTACCCTTTGCTCTTGTGTGTACTCTGTGGGAATTTTAATCAAGGGCAGGAGGGACGCTGAGGACGGTTTTTAATTTAGTGTGCTGCTGTTCTATCCGGGATGTCCCCTAAACCAAAGATAACACTCGTAGAACAAAACCATTTTTCATGCCATGCCTTCAGCTGGTTTAGTTTTCTTTTTTAATAAAAATATCCGAGACAGGCCACATTCATCCATATCAGAGAGAGAGAGAGAGTCTCTATGGGTTGTCAAACTATTCTTGATATTAAAATAGAAAAGTAAATGCATTCACAAGTCGAAAAGAGAATGATAATATTTTAAGATATTTAATCCCTAACCTAAATGAGTAATTTTGGACAATGGCCCAATCCCATTTACTTGCAAACTAAGATATGGATCACATATGCATGACCTCTCCAGCTCTGCATTGTAAATGTATGTCAACTTAAGAAAGAAAATGTTCGACCTGAAACATCTGGCAACATATGTCGTTGGATACAAGAAAAACAAAATAATGGGAAAGGAAACATTAAACGTATAGTCTAACAAATGGTTCATTCACACAGAACCAAGCATTGAATTGGCAGCATATTTCCAGCTCAACTCAATTCATAGCCAGCATTATACACAATGACAGAGTAACCAATGGCCCGACTTAAGCGAGTTCAAGTTGCAGGCGACAGTGTTGTCATTTACACCTAATCCTAACAAAAATTAAGCAAGAGATGGATGTTTGGAATCCACCATGCCAACGTCTTGGCTTGCATATTCATCTTACAAGAAAGGAATTTGCCTTAAAACCACTTGATTGATCTCTGTAACTTTAAAAGTTGTCCTAGCCTTTACAACAAGGTCCAAAATGATAAAAAGACCTTCATTTGATGGAAGAGATTATTTTAGTTCTACTTTTACAAAGATTTCCCTGTTCTGGTAGCCATAAGATACACAAACATGCCAATCAATGAGGCTTTAACCATAAGATCCGGAAAATATTACTGAACTGGCAACAAACCTATTACAACTGCAAATTAATGCCGACAAATAAAATTATGCAACTAGTAGAACAAAATACTTAAAAATAATAATAATCAGAGTGGAATTCTTTAGCAAAAAAAAGAGATTGATTGACGCCTAATATGGTGGAACTCATCTATCATAGCGTGCTTATAATCTAGTTCATGAAATTGATTATATGCCAGTTACAGTTTTGTTCTTCAAGAGTTAAACTAGGAAAGTAAATTTTTGAGCATTTAAAAGCAATAAAAAGAAAGAAAAAGTGACGCCCAAATTTTGGGGATGATAAAACTTCCATGATATAAGCTTTATGCATGGTGTTAATGTGACTTCCAAGTTGCTAGAGAAGAAGTGGTTTCAAAAGGCAAGAGGGTGAACCCTCTGATTAGATCAATGGGTCAACAAATGATGTAAAAGGAGATAATGCGGCATCTAGTTTGTTTCTGTGCAAAACGCAAAAGGCCTAAAATTTTTTCCCAAATTAATTCCAAAACTATACAAAGTGTTCAAAGGCATATTCTTCAATTTTTTATTTATTTTTTTTAATGTATTTAAGGGATGTTGGAAAGATTAAAGGAATTTGGCAAAACATTTTCTTCACTCCAAAGCAAGTATTGCACTTCTGGAGAAAAATTCTTGCTTTTCAGGAAAGCCTTAGAGACGAATTCTTACATTAGAAGGGCAATACAAAGGCAATTTCCAATAATCTTGCTTGAGCTAGGTCATCTGGTAAGTAGTGTAAGTCACCGGGCTCTCTCATTGAAGTAAGTCCTAAAGGCCATTATAAAAAGTCCTAAACATAGAAGCAGACACTGAGATAAAATGGGTTTCCTGTATTCCAAAAGAACACAAAAAGATCCTCAATCTTGCAAGAAACTCTGACCTTTTTGTTTCTGTTTATTCTAAAAGATAACTCATAGAATCATAACACTCACTCGGCAAAGTGGCAACAATGAAGGAGCATTTGTTGACCTCAATAATGCAGAGAAAATCAAAATTACAATCTCAAATAGCTAGTGAATCGGTGGTCTTGAACGTCTAAGTCAGTTTTGAGCAGATCACTACCATAAGTTGTTTCTCTCCTTAAAGTGACTACCCTCAAGACTCCAGAGGGCTTTCACGGTTCCAAGATCAAACCAACAACTATTTGGGATTGTATAACTCTAAGAATTACACCGCAACAAAGGAATCAAGTTGTATTCAGAAAATGGTGAGATAAGTTGGCATCAGCAATGACCATGATAAACAAAAAAAGAAAAAAGAAATCCTAATTAGGGATGACAATATCTGATTCGATCCAATCCGATGGATACCTGACCGGGGGTCCGCGGGTTTTTCTTCAAAAATCGGGGTTAGGGTCGGGTTTTAATGTTAAAGTGAGGGGGCCCCGCCTGGGGGGGTTCGGGGGCGGGTTGATGTTATAAATAATCCGATCCAAAAATTTAAAAAAAATAAAATTTTATTTTAATATGATATTATTAAATAAAATAAAACAAATTTTAGAATTTGTTATAATTTATAAATTTCATTTTATTTTTAAAAAAATATTATTAAATTAAAAAATGTATTAGATTATAGTTTAGATCGGGTATGGATCGGGGGGGGGGGGGGGGGTGGGGACGGGGCGGTTCGAACGTTTATGAAAAGAAAGGGAATCGGCCCACCAAAAAAAAAAAAAAACCGAATGGTCGAGAACAAAAAAAAAGCAAAAAAAAAAAAAAAAAGAATATGGTTTTTGATTTTTTAATCCGAATCGGGTTAGGATCGAATATAGATATTATAATTAACATTTAGGGTTGAATATGGTATTAATATGATCCGAATCATAATCGATACATTGCCGACCCTAATCCTAATTATGTAGTTTATAATACTGTGTTTTACTTCTACAGAAGGAAACCTAGAAAATTGTTCCAGGAAGCCCCGCAACTAAGCAACTTTTGTTGTTTGGCATCAAATTATTGGAGTTCACAAAAGTGCGCGTTACTAACACAGAAGCAAACCTTGAAAATTGTTCCGAGAATCTCGCTAACTTGGGAAGTTCTGTTGTTTTGCAACAAAATATAATTCAGCAGAAAGAATGACAGTAGACAACATTATTCCATTATTATTATTATTATAAGCTAGTGCATATGCAATTTTTTCTAGTAAATTGCGAAAGGGGGCAAGGTAGTTTAAAGTATGGCACACCACATGCCAATCTTCCTCCTGCATTTCCAGTGGGAAGGCTGAGCTCAACTCCACCTATATACATAAATAACAAATAGACTCATAGAGCATTGGAAACATCACAAGACGGATGTCAAAAGTTAGATCAATGTAAAAGGGATACCCTTTCCAAGGTCATCCTCGAGCTCATGAACCACGAAAGCTCTAACGATGATTGCATTAGGCCCACTAAGAGGTATCTATGAGAAGTTGAGAAAGATTATATATTTAATTCAAAAATTAACAACAAACAACAACAACAACAATTAGTATAATAATAACCTGATTGTCAACTATTGTTGTCTCTGCTATGCCTGCATTGAGCAAAATCAATTTCAAAACTGGGCAAAAAAAAGTAACAAACAGTTGGGTATTTGCATTATCGTGGGGCGTAACCATCCTAACCATCAGCATTAGCCACTATGTTTCCCAGGTCACCCGCATGGCGAATTTTATCCTTAGGAGCTCCATGTTTCAATTTATTTGGATTGAAATGTGACCCTAAAAAAATTCAAATAAACATCATAGTCAAATTTTTAAACAGGCTTAACAATAATAGCATTATTGATATCAATACTTAAACACAAATAAAAATTCTAATTTAAAAAAAAAAAAAAAGCCAAAATGGAAGAACCAGACAAAGAAGTGAAATTAAATTAGAAAATTGAACCAGTTGAAATGCAACCATTGGTGGTGCCACCAAACTCATGCTGCAAATCGCAAGGGTAATATTAAAAAAATAAAAGAGAATGTGAACATGAATTAAGCATAAGACATTTTAGTTTTACCAGATGAAAACCATGAGACCCAGGTTTGAGACCTGTGACTCGGACATTTACTGTAGTAGGACCTGTAACCAAAGACAACAATTAGTCGATGGAAAACCCAATTGAGAGAGATGGAGAGAGACCATTGGTTGGTTGGGAAAGAGAGATAAGGCCTTGAATTTGGGAGCCGCCTTTAATGATGGCAACGGCAGTTTTAGTCTCAGCAGCAACAGCAACTGAAATTGGCGTAAATGCTGGGTTTAATTGTGGATAGAAGAGGAATAACTGTGAAGGGAATGCGGTGAGAACTGTTTGAGCGGCCCTTGCCGCTATTACCGCTTGCATATTCTATATAGAGAGATAGAGAGAGAGAGAGGTTGAATTGGCTTCCGAATTGAAGGTTTATCAATCTGACCAACAGAATTATCCAATATCTTGATGCTCCTTTGTGGTCGTTGTTAGTCTGAGGCTCATCCACAGGTGAAAGAACACTGAAACTGCTGCGTTTTCATGGATGGCGTAGCAAAAAGAAAGAGAGTTAAAAAAATAAAAAATAAAAACGCTGCGTATTATTCCTCCTTTTGATGAGTCTTTCGAAATCAAAACGCAGACAAACATTTCCATTCCAATTCCCTTGCTCAACACGGTCCGTTTAAGCGGAACCGAGAGGATTCTAAGCATGCTATTAAAAATATAAAAATATTTTCAGAAATTATTTTTCTAATTTATTTTTGACTAAAAGGATTTAACATCCCAACATCCAGATTTTAGGAGTGTGTCATTTACACCCTCTCGGCCTACTTTTTAAATTACATTTAAATAATAAGGATGGATCGTTTGATCGTTCAATGTGACCCTAATTGTGTCTCGTCAATTTTTTTTTTTTTAATTGAAATAGTTTGAAAACCAACATGAAAATAAGAATTTTTGATATTTTTAATATTTAGTTTTTTATCGAAAGGAACAAAATTCTAATTTTGGAGTTAAAAATTTAATTAATCACTATTTTAGAATAATGTTCAAATTATTTCTTGTTAAAGTGGTTTTACACTTCACCACTTTTTCCATATTATTTCTTGTGATGATGTTGGACTGGCCAGCATAACCGGAAATAATTTAAAAGTAATATTAAAATCTGGAGTACTCATTCTTTCAAACATTTTGCTCATAAAGAGGGGAGCCAAAAAAATAAATAAATATTAACTTTAAATGAGTGTGGAATGTCCATAAAGGAAGTGCCGAAAGATTCTCTTCCGATGTTTTCAAAAGAAGCAAACTAATAGTCACAATATTTCTTCTCCAATCTGATGATCATGAATTCACATCTCAAAATAACTAAAAAAAAAAAGAAAAAAGATTCTCTCCCAAAACAAAAATGAGTGTAGAATGTATATAAAATTAACTATAAATATTTTTAAAAAATAAAAAAGGACAAAATTGTTCGATTTTACTTATTTAATAAATCATCTAGAATCATAATATTATTATCCAGATTATTTAATTAGCCGAGAGAATCAAATCAAATCGTAGATGAGCCAGGCAGCTACTCTTCTTGCGTGAAGTGAAATGTTGGGTCAGAAAACAGTAAAGTTGGGCCTAGGATCCTGGGCTGGACCTAGTATAGTCCCTCCACTAAAAACGTTTGGCCCGTTATTCCTTTTTTTTTTTTTAAGTAAAAGATGAAAGAATAATTTGCTTTGTGCTCATCGCAGGACTGTCCCGTTATTTTCTTTTCTTGGTATAGAAAAATTACACTTAATATTTTTTTTGTTATAAGAAAATATAATCAAATGAAATCGACTTAAAAAAAAATAATAAAAGTGAAAAAATAATAGAAGTGAAAAGAGTCTATCGTTTTAATTTGTTTGTTAATATTCAAACATCACGCTCTAACAAGATTTAAAAATTTTAATGTTAGTTCTCTTTTAACTATTGATCACGACCTAGCTATCGGATTGGTTCCTAGTCATCAACCTCAACTTGATTTAATAATTAAACATTGATATCCTTAAATAAGTCATTGGATTCGAGTCTTGTGTATGGAGAAACATATATCAGAAGAGTTTTGTTCTTTAAGGGTCTAATTCAACTCGAATCAAATTTAATTCGATTCATCGTAATTATCGGATACCGATAATTTATTAAAAAAAATCTGATGGACGTTCAAGTCCCAAGCAAGCCATTATCATATCTAAATCCAATATAATTGGGTTGGGATTTATAATCGTGTTTTCTTTGAACTCGAGACTTTTACAAGAAATAAAGAGGATGGTGCTAGTTGAACTATAGTTTATTGACATAATCATGCTTTCTTGTGCGTAATTCTTTAATTCCATGAGATAATATATATATTATATTGAAAAAAGAGTAATTTTATAATGGTTAGAAGAACCGTGCTTACCCAGAAATAACCCACATTAGGAAGCCTAAACAAACATGAGAAGAGACTCCAAGAAGACAAGTATCACCCTTCTACGATGAATAAGTGCCCGTTCTTGCTTATTAATTTTATTGATGCACTTTTTGGTGGAAAAATTCTAATTTTGATATTTTAAAAGAAAGACTCTTAATTTTGAAGTTTTTAAAAATTATTTTCGGTATTAAAGATTTGACTTATCACATTATATGGTGTTATATATTATTATTTTTTTTAACTACGTACAACTATGATAATACATTTTGACACAGTACGATATTAAAGTTCAAAGTTCATTTCTCAAACATTTCATATACAAATCTAAAAACCCACTTACAATCATTATTGTAAAACAGTTTTTAGTGGCATGCATTTGAAGAAAAATAATAATAAATGTCACACCTCCACGGTATTGGCATAATAAGTAAAGTTTCAAGATTGACAAATATTCTAAGAAAATCCAAAATTAAGATTTTTGTATTTGTTATCATTAGAATTATGATTTTCTCCTCGTTGGTCTAAAAAATATTGTCATAATTTGCACTTTTGATATGTCATCCTCATCTATCTAATATATGTAAATCGAAAATGGTGATAAATCATCACGTTACAACACCGCCCCCCACACCGTCAATCAAGCCCCGCAAACATATCTTTTTGAACAAGTCTTGGCCATTGATGAATGTTTAAATGTGGCCACAAAATTACTACTCTTTTCTAATTGAAGGGTTCCACGAGAGAAGATACATCCCATTCAACTGGCAATTTTCAGCCATATGCATTGATTTTAATTCCTTTTCTTCTGCTTCTTCTTCTTTCTTCTTTTCTTCTTCTTTTTTTCAGAAAAAAAATTCTATCCATTTGGAAATTATACATTAAAAAAGAAAATGGCTTCGCCACTCATGCTGCGGATAAAACTCAGAAGTTGAATGATTTTTTTTTTTTTTTTGCCACCAGTCTCTTACTTAACATGCAGGTGCGGTGGATCTTTAATTCTTTGCATTTATATCTTGGCTGAAAAGGACCTGTTTTGGACGGAAGCTCATGAAGAAATCTCTAGTCCTTGTCTGTGGAGAGAAAAAGGATGCCGCCCATGAGTGGTTTTCACTTACCATTTGACTGAAACGTTCCTTATCCTTAATGAGGTCAGATCCTCTAATTGATGGGTTTTCTGAATTTACAATCTTGAAATTGAAGCCTTGTTTTCTTATATTTCAGAAATGAATATTGCAGAGAGCCAAGAGAAAAGTTGATGACATCATTCTCACAGCACGCCTTGATAAGGAGAGACCAAATAATGAATACTCGAGTAACAAAGAGAATTCTGGACTCATGGGAAAAGTTTACACATCATTGAGACCCTTAAATTTTTTTTTTTTTTTGATAAAAAGAAATACGACCCAGCAAAATTGAGGAAAAAATAAAAATAAAACTCAAGAAGATTCTATCGCTTGCGGGACAAACCTGATTTTCCCAAGCCCCAAAAAGCAAACATTGGTGATCCACTATTCTGACTGTATTAGAGAACCCCACCCCGTCAATTGGATTACAGAGGTTAATTACGAATGCTTATCCAACCTTTGCTCTTCCAAAAAGCATGCATTCGTAATATGGAATTTCTTATTCACTTTCCTCTACGTTTCAATTCTAGGTGGGACTGAAATCTAAAACGTGAGTTTGCCATAGTTTAGACATACAACTTCTTAGAAATTGTTTATCAATACATATGTATCGGTAAATTCAATAAATATGCATAAAGCTTAGTATATAATAATAATAATCTGAATCTTAATTTCAAAATTTAGGATAAGTCGTTTAAAAGATAAATAGTAAAAAAAACACACACAATCTATCCAAATACATTTATAATACAAAAAATAATAATTTAATTTATTTTAATTTCTTTACAACATTTATTTCTATCCGAAATCAAATTTTTCTGAAACATACACATTTTTGGAAAATATTTGCCGAACATAATTTTTTTCAAAAAAAAAAAATAGGGAAGAGTTTCATTGATCATTTCCCTTTTTCCGATTGGGGATAGCAGAAGAAAAATGGGATTCCCAATATCCGGAGAAAAATATATCGGCCCTCGAGAGTCTCGTTGTGCCATGGTCCCCAGTCAAAAGTTGTGAAAGCTGGGATTGTCTAAAGCCTGTCCATCTCCAATGCAACGGACTCAATTCTTTTTTTATTACTTCAATATTATTGTGTCGACCACCCAATCATAGATGGCCAGCCTGGCACCCATATCCAATTATTTCCCTCCTTTCCGAAACTTATCACTCAGGCCCGGCCCCACACTAACATTTTAGGTCAAATTAATATAGATTTTTAATATTTTAATTGTTTTACTAGAGTTTTAGCAAGTTTATTTTTTTAAAACAGTAATTATAACTAATTTTTTTTTTTATTGATCCTTCACTGTATTGATTGTCCTACCCATTATAGACAAAGCCACTCTCAGTAGTTTTGAAAAAATAAAAACTGAATTAATGTGTATATTTATAATGATATATTAATAAATATTACTAAAAATTTTAAAGATTCAATTAAATTTAAAAAATACCACTGACATTATTTTTTCTTCAAAAGTTATTTATAATCTCTGTCTACTTTTATATCCTATTTTCTATATATTATATTTTATTTGTAAATATAAATTTTTGGCTCTTTCTCACCATTTTTTGGTATCCCCACTTTTCACGTGCTTTGTTAGGAGCCACTTCGGATGAGAGAGATGAAGCTGACTCTACATTCTCATCCCGGCTAGAGGCGCAGTCTTCATCTTCTTTTGTGATGTCTTCTGCTTAGTCACCCCTTTTGTGCCTAACAAGTGGGCACAGAATATCGAATAGGATCAAGAATATTAACATATCTTTATAATGAATCAATTAGGTTGGCCATATACTTATCTCATGCTTCGGATAAGACTGCATGTGACTGGATTCAAGCCAAGGGCTGGAATTTTTTATGTTCTTCGAAGAAAAAAATGATGGCTTGAGCATGTTGTGCTTGTGACGGATGTGAAAAAATTAAATTCATCAAAATGTTATATTTTTTTATATTTCTCTTAAAAATTTGTGAAATTGACAGTTCCTTCGTGGATAAGAGAAAACTGGTTGCCTCGTAAAGTCAAGATTTTGAGCGTGACAAATGTAGCGTCCGAGAAAACTAACCGGAGAAACCAAGAATAAGATCTTGGTTTGCGATGTATTATATGAGTATTTGGCTATCTTTTAGGAACAGTTCAAACGATAGATTTTATTTTTATTATCTTTTTTTTAATTTAATTTTATTTAATTATATCTCCTTATATATATATTTATATCAGGTTACAAATCATTAAAGCGATATCATTAAAACAACTAAGTGAAATAATGCATGAAATCGAAAAGAAAAATCCAAAAAAAGAAAAAAAGAGAAAGAATATATTGAAGAATCTATTTGTCATGCTTGTTTGGCCAATAGAGAAAATTTGAAAATGTTTATTATGTGAACTTGTTTTCCTCAAAAAAGGATACGCGAGAACTGCGTGATTTTGTTTTTATCGTGCATTATGTGAAAATCGAGAATAATTATTATATAGAAATTCTAAAACAGTAATATCATAAAATTGAGGAGAAGATGAACACGAAGTGGGACATCCTTTTGTTGGAGTTGAAAAGATTGGTGAAAATTGAGGTGATTAGTTCTTTTGTTTTCTAACACATTAATTTCATTTATATGCATCTACAGATGTACTTTATTGAATTTGAAAATAAATAAAAAATAGGGTTGATGCAGATTTCATATGTCGTACCAAAAAAATAATTATTTGTGGACCACATTACAACAGTTTTGATATCGACCCTCCATCCAAAATCCAATGGCTTGCTTCTCCAATACAAGTTGGCACGTACTATGATATTCTTACCACAAAATCCTCTCAACTAAAAATTAATAACACGAATAAAGAGAAGGAAAATAGGAGTTTGGAGGGTTTCATTATTCTGTAATTGTAACGTAACAATGAATAATGAATAAAAACAAAACAAGCAAGGAGATAGAAGATTGCACAATCATGGATGACCCTTCAAACAAATGAATTAAAAACCAATTAATCTCATTCAAGGGCACATCATTCCATCCATAACTTATCATTTCCACTTATTAAAAAAAAAAAAAAAAGTATAATATTTTTTATGGTTTTTCTTTTTTTTAAATCTTAAAAATGTAATTTTCACACGAAGCCTATGAGCCGTCCGATCATCAAGAGCGGCACAACTCCGGTGCACCTGACACATAGACTTATCTGGTTATTAAACTTCTGGGAATTTATTTAATTTTCTATAGAGAGCCGAATTAGAAAAAGTGCGTTTCGATCATTCCAGAGACCAAAGAAAAGAGGACAAAAGGCACAGTGGAACCATGTTTCCTGTCCCTTCTCCTCTTTTCCCAAGTGTCATCTATGATCATGTCAGCTCTGCACTTGCTTTGCTGTACGAACACTAATCCCTAATTGATTTCCATAAAAACAAAATTCATAAATTATAAAAATGGGGATAATGTTTATCATGACCATACTTTGGCATGGACGGCTCTCAGTTGCTTGGAGAGATTCTTTGTAAAAAATTCCACCATTTCTGCTCCTCCGTGACAAATTATAAAATATATTATCATAAAATTATTTTATATTTACAGAATAAATTGATCGGTTTAGTAGTGAAAATAAATAAAATTATTATTTTTCTCTTGATAAATTTTGATTTTAATTCAATCAAAAAAATCTTCAATATAACCGTTTATTCCGCAATTTCCTTCCCTTCATTATCTTTTAATAGAGTTCTTCCTTTATGAAAGTATGATTCTTCATGATTAAAGAACTTTTGTGAAATATTAAAGAGTAAATTTGGAATAGTCTATCTTATACTTTAGAATTCTTCCTTCTTCTTGTACTTAAAGTGTTCTGCAATGAATTATTCTTTTTTTAACCTTATAGTTAAAATTAGTATATTGCATTACTTTTGAAGGCACACAGCTTTTAACCATAGGTAAATAAATAGTATATGCATACAGATAAAATGTCTCTCAAAACAATTAGAATTTCGCTACTTTTATCAATTTTTTTTATATTTTATTTAATTATATCTCTTAAAAAATATATATACATAAAATATTAATAATTATGAAGTTTATACAAAGAGAATGATGGAGAGGCGACCTGTCCCTCATTTTAATTTTCTAATTCTATTTTTTAAATATAAATATACTTTCCTCCTTCTCACCCATGAACCGGCCACATCTGGTCACCAAAGTCCCCCACTCAACCAATATAAATACCCTCGCCCTACTCTCCAACTCAAAAATCAGTAGCATCACTCTCACTCCCACTCCAGCAAGAGAGAGAGAGAGAGAATCTCTGTCGTGTGATCTAAATTGGACGACACAAAATGCCGATCAGAAACATCGCAGTAGGGAGGCCAGAAGAAGCAACACACCCAGATACACTGAAGGCGGCACTAGCTGAGTTCATCTCCACTTTGATCTTCGTCTTTGCCGGTGAGGGCTCGGGCATGGCTTTCAACAAGCTGACAGACAACGGGTCCACCACCCCTTCTGGGCTTGTAGCTGCCGCGCTGGCTCACGGTTTCGCTCTCTTCGTCGCCGTCGCCGTCGGCGCCAACATCTCCGGTGGCCACGTCAACCCTGCAGTCACTTTTGGTGCCTTTGTTGGTGGGAATATCACTCTCCTACGTGGGATCCTATATTGGATCGCTCAGCTTCTTGGCTCAACCGTCGCTTGTTTACTCCTTAAGATCGCTACTGGTGGCTTGGTATGACCGGTTGACGCATTTTTCCCCCCACTAATTTTTGTGTTTAAAAGTCAGTAGCAGATAGAAAAGGTCTTAACCATTTATTAAAAAAAAATAAAAAAAAAACCTTAAGAAAAAATGCCCAATCCCGCCGCCCTGTGGTTTTTACAATTTTTAATATGCTGATCTCATTAATTATAATAAATAATTTGAATTTGAATATATCTCTGAAATATTAAGCAAATTTATAATATAGTTTTTATTATGAATTTGATTTCCCTTTTTGGTCATGTTTATAGTTTACTAAATATGATTTTCCTCTTACTTTTAACAAAAATAAACTTTAGAGTTTTTTTTTTTTTTTTTTTTTTTTGGGTATATAGTAAACCGGACGGACACCTAAAATTTAAAAGGAAATACGTAACTTTTATAGAATAGTTTTCAAAATTAACAAAAGGTTGTACTTGATTTGAAGGCTGCGCTTATCCGAACATTGGTACTGTTGGAAACAAATATTTTTCGATTGTTTAATCTTTCATTTAAAAAAAAAAAAAATTTTGTTGCTTAAATATTTTTTGGGTTTTTGGCAGACCACTTCGGCATTTTCCTTATCATCCGGTGTGAGTGTGTGGAATGCATTGGTGCTTGAGATCGTGATGACATTCGGACTCGTTTACACGGTGTACGCGACCGCAGTCGATCCAAAGAAGGGTAGTTTGGGAATTATAGCACCAATCGCGATTGGTTTCATTGTGGGTGCTAATATTCTTGCCGGTGGTGCCTTTGATGGGGCTTCAATGAACCCAGCCGTTTCATTTGGGCCGGCCTTGGTGAGCTGGTCCTGGACCAACCACTGGGTCTACTGGGCTGGCCCTCTTGTTGGTGGTGGACTTGCTGGGCTTGTCTATGAGTTGTTCTTCATTAGCCACTCTCACGAGCAGCTTCCAACCACTGATTACTAGGCGAAAATGTCTGGAACCATTGGATTGGATGGAATTGGACACGGATTTGGTTTGGTGTATTTATTTGGTTTTGAGGTTGTTTTTGTATGTGCATTGTCGACCGTAAATCTTCCCATCATAATCATCATCCTCACCTTTGTACCTTCTCCGAGCCTATAAGCTTGATTGTGTTTTTGTTCTGTTTCGGGTGTAAAATTCGAGTTTTAGTTTCTTTCGCTGGTATTATTCTCCTTTTCATTTCATCTGTTTTCGAATGATTGATTTTTTAATCAATTTTTTAATTTGAAATTTAAAAATAAAAAGGCAATTTTTTAATTTGAAATTTAAAAATAAAAAAAAATATAAAAAAAATTGTTTTTAAAATAAATTTAATAAAAATTTGAACCGAATTAATCGGATTAATCTAGATCGATTGATATTAAAAAAAAAAAAGAAATAATTTGATTCAAATATTTGCCTTAATTCCTATTTTCAAGGGTAAAGAAATTTACTTACTATTTAATTTAAACCTCTTTTATCTTCTGCTTCAAAGGGTTACTATTTTTTTTTTTTGTAAACTGTCTGCACTTTTATGCTTTTTTATATTGAACGATTCGGTCATATTTAATATTTAAAGTTTGGCTGGATTTGGTAAAACAAACTTTATTAATATTTATTAAGGAATTAAATAACTCTATCCATATATCAAATTCATAATATAGACATATTTTTCAAATATTATCTATGTTCATTTTCATGAAGTTTGGGCTTTGGTTGGAGGGCAGATCACGTGAAGTTTGTACAATGGGTCAGGCAGGCCTGAGGAATCTGAATGATGCGAACAAATCCGGAGATTTGAGATTGGGAGGTCACTTCTGTACTTTGGCCTTTTCCTCTTTTATTTGAGTCCACCCATTCATTGTCGAAATTTGTGTGCCACTCCAACCACGGGTATCTAGTTGACGCACGCGAGTGTACGCATCTGAGTTACTGATACTCAAGCATGTGTTTTGTCGGGTGATCTTAACGCGAGGAAATTTAGCCGAGTCCAACTCTTTTTTAAAATTTTAGATGAAAAAAATAAATGATATTTAAAAAAGTTTGATATTTTATTTCCCACCCAAGCTTATGTATTTATTTTTCATGGCGAGCAAAAATGAAAATGGCGACATGTTTAATATTTAGGGAATTTTTGGAGAACAGAAATGCCCTCGTGTGTTTGCAATTCCACTTTCAAATTTTTTTTTTTTAAAAAAATGACGCTGTAATTTCTTTGAAAAAGGAGGGAGAGAGAAAGAGAGGAGAGGAAAGAGAGGGGGAAACAGAAAGAAGAGAGGAAAGAGAAGTAAAATCAGGGAGGGAGGGGAGAGAGAGAGCGATTTTGATTTTTTTTTTTTTAATAAAGGGCATTATGTTTATTTTTTTAAAAAAAATAAACTTTAATTATGAAAGTTCAAGTTTTTTTTTTTTTTTTTTTTTTTCGTTCATAATCTTGAAAAGTAAATAAACCCAAACAATTCCAAATCTTAATTATCGTTTTCCTTTTATTTAAAATTTTATTTTGCCTTTTGAAGCCATTGATTCGGTTCATTTGTGCAAGAAGCGAGAGAGTTAATTTGTCGAGGCAATTTATGTTATTACTATTATATTGTCTTTGTCCTTAAGGAACAATCTAGTGATTAAAAACTCTTGTTCTAATATCTATCCCGAGGTCTTATGCTTGAATCTTCATGGACGCAATTAATTCTGTGATTATTGCGGTCCCTATATAACAAAAAAAGAAAAAAAACTATTATATTATCCTTTAAAAAAAAAATCATGTTTGCCTTTACCTATTTTACACCAGAATAGTTTCTATTATTAATTTAAAAAAAAAAAAAAGAAATCTAAGTGAAGCGCTTACATTAATAGAGGTGATCATGAATTAGTTCAGTGAAATAATGTAATGCTTTGCAAGTCAAAAGAATCAAGGATTAAATAAAATAAAAAATAAAATAGACTATGACATTTTCTTCGGTACTCAACAAACTTTCAATTTCATGTAATAGAGAGTTTTTTTCGGCTCATCGTATTCTTGTAACAGCCATATGTTTTTTCCTTTTTATTGCATTTTAACTTTCAATGTTTCCAAAAATGTATTTCAGTGTGCATGACCTGCATGACACAGTTTAAACATGAACCAAAGCATAAATAATTGCTGAATGAACAAACTGAAATTTGAGCTCTTTGGAAGTTTTTCGAATCTCTCAGGTCTTCAACTTGATGTCTTGGATCACAGAGACGGACATGTCAGTCATTTTTCTGGTTGCAATGGCCTTGCGTTTTCCTCTGCATACTGCAATGGGATCATAATTATATTACGACTTCTTAATCAATACAAACATAAGGATAGATCTTTACTATGTACGGGCTGGGCCAGGTTTCGACAAGCCCAAAGACAAATGTCTTAGGCCCATTCTCGACCCAGGTGAGATCCTAAAACATTTACCTCGAGGGGCAAACTCGTTAATTAAAAAGATGTGAGTGAAATTTTTTTTTTTTTTTTTTTTTACTAAGATTTAGATTTCAAATCTTTAAAAAAAAAAAAAATAGATAATAAAAGAGTTCGTTCTTAATATAAATCAAACCGAAATAGTCGGTACCAATAAAAATGGTTATTGAATAGGGGTTTGTCAAGGGGGGAAAAATATAGATAGATAGATATATATATATATATATATATATATATATATATATATATTTATATAGGTATATATAAGAGTAATAAAACTCATTTTGCTTAGGGTCCCCGCCTAAATAAAAAGATTTCCAAATCCCCAGGGCTAATAGGGTTGAATGGATGGTTGAATCTTTCTGAAGTCGGTAATTTGGCCCAGATTATCCACTACAACTACAACCTCGCATAGATTTTGTGTTCTTGTGGACTTACATCATGAACAGCATCCCGCAATAGCTTCACTTGTGTATGCGAAACTGACCCCATCTGTGTCCAAATCCGCAAATTGATTAAGGCTCAGATGAGAAGCCAAACAATGAGGGGGCCAAAATTAGAACTTAGGTTGGGAAATTGTGATGTTTACCTTTTTGTTGATAGTCCAAATCACACCTTCAGTGCAAGGAGGAACAGTGAGTGAACCCATATATCTGTAAATTTTGCTGCCTCCCAACTTGATCTCTCTTGGATCTAGACGTCCTATGTTTATTTCTTCTTCTTTGTCCACGATGGACCTGATGCTCTTACCCAACTGACAAAAAAATATATATAAAAAAAAATACTGCCAAGTTATTATTTTTCTTTTACCCAATTTAGCCTCTCTTGGATCAAGACCTCCTATGTTTATTATTTTTCTTCCTCTTTGTCCACGATGGACCTGATGCATGAACCATTCATTCTTTCTATAAATTCAAATTTAAGAATAATAGGTATTTAAAAAAAAAAAAAACATTTCTACTGTTGATACAGTGATGAAACGACCTCGTTTTGTGAGGCTTTATCCGAGTAAAACCGCGCACGTCAATAATGGAAGCCCAAGCCCACCCAAAGGGGAGAGCAGGTGGTCCTTTATAAATTGAATAAAAATGGCTTGTATACATACAGGGTTATCTGTTACCTTGGCAAGAAAATGATCAGGATGACCAAATTTGTAAAGCTGTCCAATAACAGCTGTCCTATTGGTCTTGGGGTCCACATGAACCATATGCAACTCCAAAGCATACCTGATTAGCAAAATAGTCTCTGATTAGATTGACTAAAAGATGATCATAGTTGTTTAATTAATTGAGAGAGAGAGAGAGAGAGAGAGAGAGACCTTCTTCCATTGATGGAATGCTCAGTAGGCGCATGCCAATGAAATTGTTGCAGGTAGTACTGAGTGCCATTGATCTCAATTGATCCAGCATCACCATTTCCTTCCCAACGAAGCTGCATATGTTCAATAGCATCATCAATCAAATTATGATAAATCAGTATAAGGTTAGGTCTACCAACCCATAATGGCCAAATACGTGGAGACACATGCTTCTCTTATTTTTATTACTCTTTTCTATTCACATAATTAAAACGATGAAACGCAATATATTCATTTTTTTAAATCCTAATATAGTTTTCCAATCTTGCCCATTTCTAGTTGTCGACCAAAAGAAGAAGAAGAAGAGGAAAAAAAAAAAAAAAAAAAAAAAAAAAAACTACTGTGGGTTTCGAATCAACCAAAGTATTTGATTTTGCAATAGAAATTAGGATTTTGAGGCTGAAAGAGACGAACCATTATATCATGGCCTCTATTTTTGATAGTGGCATTACAAGGTTTGTGTTTCCTCTTTATATCTCCCATCTTTGCGATTATCTTCACTCTTCTGTTTGACATATCTATGGGAGACTGCATTTTGCCATTTTCACACACTTTCCATTCTTTCTTTAACTCTCCCCATCGCTCTGGTCCCTTCTCGCTCCCTTTGATGTAATCAAATTCTCTCTCATCCTCTGCGAGATGAAAATATATACTTACTTTCTAAAAAAAAAATTCCAAATCACAAACTGAAAGGAAAAATCAATAGCAAACTAAATCGGGTGTTACCAACTTCTTGAGCAATGCCTGTTAAAAGCAGGCATAGAAGGCAGATAAGCAGAACACTAAAACTGAAATTGCTCATCTTCAGTGACAAGTTAAACCAAACGAAATGAGTGTGGGAAGCGAAAAAGAGACCAATCTTGTTGTTGTTTGAAGAGGTCGATGTTGGGTATATATTACACTCTCAACAGAGAATATTTGGGACAATAGACGAGGAAAGGAAGAAGAAGAACTCTCCTCCAAGTTTCTCTTGGACTTGGAGTCAAAAAATTAAATGCGTGTGAAGGTAAGAATATGGTACATAAAGGGACATTTGCCGCGTGGGAGGATGGAAACGAGTGAATGAAAAAAGAAAACGGGTCTTACCAACCCATTTTTCTACTTTTGACTTGGAAAAAATTAGAGTTTGTCTTTTTTTTTTCTTTTTCTTTTACAAGTCTTTGCTTTTTTTTTTCCCGACAGAAGTCGAAAATGATTGGTCAATATAACGACTTAAAGAAAAGTGATTGAAATATGTCTCAGGGATAGCCTGGTAATCAACGAGTCCGTCACCTAATCTCAGTTCAAATTCTAGTATAACAAAAAAAAAAAGAAAAAGTGATTGAAATATTAAAAGTCTCGAACCATCCATATGCTTATAGTTACAAAATATTTATCTGGTGTATAGACCACTGTTGGATATATCTTTTATTAGATTATTTTTAAATGAATTATATAAATTATAAATCCAATGAATTAAAATTTACGTACAATTAATTTTAATATATTTGAATAAAATTTTAACTAAATATTAATTTAAATTAATCAAAATAATTAAAATTAAATAATCGATTTAATTCAATTATATAATTTTTATAACCATAATTTAATCGAATAAATTAAAAATCAATCGGTTATTTAACCGAATTAGATGATTAATTCGGTTCAGTTATTCAAATTAACTAAATTATTGAAAATTTTCCTATATATTATTTATATCAACTTATTACAATAAAATGTAATTTTAAAATTCAAAATTCACTTATAATTTTAATTCATCAAAGTCATTTTGTAAACTTCAAGCAAAATAATAAAATATGAAAATTTTGAACTAAATCTATTACTCTATTAATTGTTTGTGCACTTTCCATTTTATATTTTTTCTCTTTTGGAATAATTACGTTGGAAATAGAAAAATCAAATCAAAAATGGAAATTGAAAAATTTTTATTATTTTTGCACTCTCTTTTTTAAATTTTTTCTCTTTTAAAATAGTTATATTAGAAATAAAAAATTTAAATCAAAATGTGGAAATTGAAAAATTTTTATTAATTGTGAACTCTCATTTTAAGATTTTTTCTCTTCTCAAATTTTTTTATTAATTATGATATATTTTTGTAAATTTTAATTATAATATTATAAAAATATTTATATAAAGAAAAATTATCTAAAAAATATATAATATTTTTAATTAATTCGATTAATTCAGTTTAGTAGAAATAAAAATTTTTAAAACCGATGATCATTCAAATAAATCAAATTAGAATTCAGTTTTATTTAAAACCAAACCAAATATCTAATATCCAAAATATAAAAAAGATTTTAAAAAAATAATTTTTTAATTTTAACTGAACAGTGATCACCCTCACGTTTAACTGCCCATGAATTCACTCAACTGGAGGACAGTGGGCCTCGACCTGTCTTCATCCAATTGACCCTAGAAGACCAAATTCAATAAAGGAACAAAAAATGAGCTGTTCAGTGGTGATCAAATGAACATTTCGGAATTGTTTTTTACATTGTTTTCAGAATGAAATGATAAATGATGTTTCTGAGATAAGAAATTTGAAATTATCACCAAACGTTGTCTTTTACGTACCTTTTTTAAAAAATAAAAAAAGTGGATCGTTGATTGCAAATTTGTCCAATTCTGGAGTTGGTTTCTTGGTTGTGATTGTGAACACAAAATATATATATATATATATATATATATATATATATATATATATTTGATACATTCGCAGATCTGAACCCGAATCAAAATATCTAAATTATTGTCCCACGTTTATGGTTGTTGTGCCAAAGTAAAATACCTTTTAGAAAAGTGGGGGAGAAAAAGGAGGAGCATTGCAAAGATTAATGTACGAATGAACCTTCTAGGAAACGAGGAAAAAAAAAAAATCATAATTTGCAACTCTAGGTGATTTTTGTTACTTATATTCTGTTCATGGACGCGGTGACTGCTAAGCTAGGTGTTGGCGCAATTTTGAAATACTATTTCACAAGTTAGTCTTCAATAGTAAAATCAGTATTTTGTTTACAATAGATTGTGTAAAACTTCTGATAAAAAGGTCAAATACATACAAAAATATAAATTTCAATTTCAGTTATTTTACAGGCGCAAAAACTTTGTTTGAAATTCATGTAATTGATCCAGTATACACACAAGAACAATTACATAAATTTAACAAAATAAATGAATTATATTTTATTCAATTTTTTTGCGAGGTACCCAGAAAAAGGTTGGATCCCTCAATCTGGAGTCCTGTAATGGACCATCCTCACCTTCATAGGCAACCGAGGGAGGCTTTTTCAACTGAACCCTTTAGAATGGCTGGACAAATGAGTTTGACTAGTCGGGACAGTAAGGCCTCGTGCTCTGAGGCCCATGGGCCGTTTGTGAGGTCACCTGCTCACTGCACTGGCTATTACGCATCACAATCAAGACTGGTAATTTTGAATTTTTTTATTACTTTATCTTATTATGATTCAATTTGAGAATTGGAGCTTGGATTTGAACCTTATTACAAAAGCTTTCCTAAAAAACTTTCAGATAAGCATTTGAGTCCTTTTTTGCGGTCCATGCTATTTGAGAATTGGTGCTCAGATTTCTAAAAATTGTACACAACAAGATTGTGCATTTAACATAACTTAACCATGCACATCCACATCTGTTCCATCCTTAGATGGACTATCATCTGCCTCTCCATGTTGATCTTGGCCTTGGTCTTCCCAAGCACCAAAAGCTTACCTTGGAATATTACGGTGATTTTTGACATCAGGTTGTTCATCTTCCAAGCTCTTCTTCACTGCAGTCTCCTCCCTTTCATTGCTCGCTTTCTGTGCGCGATCTTCACTCATCAACATTTTCCTAGTCTCAACACAAGCCACCTCGGTTGTCATCACAAGCAGAACCATTGACAACAAAATTGTGATGTTGCTCACCATGATTTCAGGAGTGGTTTTCTTCTTTGCCCAAATTTTTGATGCTTTACGAAGAAGAGACTGGAACTTACTTATAGTGGGGATGAAAGAGAGAGAGAGAGAGAGAGAGAGAGTTTGGTGAAGAGAGAAAAAAAAAATCTGATTGTGGACTTTCCACCAAGTTTGGATGGGATTGTTGAATTGGGAGTTCATAGAGTGCAATGATGCCTTCAACATTTTCTCCACGCACAAAGGAGGCCACCTGCATTCATTGCATTGGTTTTTAGTTAATAAACTATAAATGTGCAGAATCCAATTATTTCACAATATTAAAAACGAGAAAGAACTACCACGCCCCCACCCACGCAGAACACACACAAAATGCGTAAGCATGATTTATTAGGAGTGTAGGCAGATACTAATTAAGATAATTATTTTCCTTGTTTGAATTTGTGGTAACATGCTCAAACCGAGCTGAGCAAAAGCCTAAGTTCTCGAATATGATTAGGCAGCCCCACAAAGATCAAGTACAGCAGGGGCCCGCGCCAAGGCCACGGAGGCTTTTCCTCTCCTACACTCGACACTTTTCTATCTTCATTTCCAACATGAGGGAAAGGAAGTAGAAGGAACATGTCTCTTCCAGGATTCATCTGTCCCTGGTTGATTTCTGGCTTTATCCAGCAGTAAAGGCTTGCTCGTAAAAGTGCGAATGCCATTAAAACAGATTTGGAAGCCCGATTTTAGTCACTTAACTTGGGATTCCGCCATTGCCACCCATCCATGGGAAGAATTTAATTTATATGCCCATGAGTAGCTCATAAGTTTTTCTAAATGTTATGTACGTCTTTCTAAATGAAATCCAAACTTTAAATAACAATGAATATTTTGCAAAAGCTTTAAACCTGCTCAATATGTATGATTTATGAGTCATTATATGTATTCATGGATGTAATAATTTGTACCAAAGTCATTTAAAATAATCCAAAAAATAGCTATAAATTCTTTAATTTGTAGATGTAGAAGATAATTAATTCATCAGAACAATTGTTTAATTTTATATATCTCCACATGTTTATACATATAAAAGTAAATGTATTAATCAAGGCTTAGGTATTAACATTAGGACGCATGGATGCGTTATCCAATTGAAATCTATTTGCTGAAATTGAGTGGATTCTCCTCTTTGTGAACCCCAGCTAGAGGCTGCCATATTTTCAGCCTACTTCGCCCAACAAGGGATACTTTTACAAGTTCCAAATAAATCATGCCCCTGCCAACGAAAAACTCTTTGTGGTTGCTTCATTTTGGTAAAATGAGATGCAATTAAATAGAATTAAAGCGAAACAAAAAAATGAAAGTGAAAATATTCTACCATTTGAGTTGTTCTTGACCACTTCATTAATAAAGGTTTTAAGTTACTGAAAACGCCACTTATGATAAAAGGCAGAAGTCAATTCTTACTTGCTTCATTTTTTAAGCCAAAAAAGGCAAATAATAGTTATAGCTCATTAAATTAAAAATAACAAATGGCAAATGTATCCTCAAAAATGAATTTATTTAACTGAATTTAACTTTAGATCTATAATGAGAGAAATGTGTAAGTTTATACTAAGACTACGAGAACTCTAAAATAATGAAAAAAAAAAAAAAAAAGAAATCCCCTCTTTTTTATGATGCTGAATTTAGTTTTTTGAGAAAGAAAATTTTAAAATAAATATATTTAGACAAAAAAATTAATATAATTTAGAAAGAGAAACTTAATATTCTTAATTTTAAGGGAAGAGAGAGAGAAAAAAATTAATTTGATTTTTCAGATAGAGAAAGCTCAAAACAACTATGTTTAGAGAGAAAAAAGAGTAGTAAATTGTTTTTCTAGACAGAGAAAGCTATATGGCTTTTTCTAGAGAGAAAAAAAATTAAAAACTAACAAAATTTAGCATAATTTAATTTTTTAGAAATAGAAAACTAATATGTTTAATTATAAAGATTGAAAATTTAATTTAATTTTTTAGAGATGAAAACTTAAAATAAATGTGGTTGATTTTTTATGAAGAAAAAATTAATATGTTTAATTTTAAAGAGTGAAAAATAGATATAAAACTTAAAATAAACGTGTTTAGTTTTTTAGATAGAGAAAATTAATATGGAGAGAGAAAAACTAAATTTCTTTTTTTAGAGAGAGAAAATATAAAATTAATGTCTTTGAAGAGAGAAAACAAGAATTAAATTAATAATATAAAAGGGAAAAATCAATGTGTTTATTAGTAGAAAGAGAAAAATAAAATTTAAATTTTTTAAAGAGAGAAAACTTTAAAAGAATGTATTTGAAAAAAGAAAATATAAATTAAATTATTCTTTTAAAAAGAAAAAATTAATGTGTTTAGTTTAATATACGAAATAAAATATTGATTTTTGGTTCTTTCATAAATTTAAAATAAATGTGTTTAAAGAGAGAAAATATGGATTAGATTGATTTTTTTTTCCCTTATAAAGGAATGTTTTAGGGAAAAATTAATGTATTTATTTTTATAGAAAAAACTAATTTTATTTATTTTTAGAAAGAAAATTTAAAATTATTATGTTAAAAGAGAGAAAATATGAATCAAATTAATTTCTTTGCGAGAGAAAATTAATATGTTTTATTTTGAAAAGAAAATCTAAAATTTTTCTTTTTTTCCATAAGAGAAAAGTTAAATCCAATATATTTGGAAAGAGAAAGCGTGAACTAAGTTAACTTTTTTAAAGAGGAAAAATTATTGTGCTTAGCTTTAGAAAAAGAAATTAACTTTTTCTTTTAGCAAAAAACTTAATCAATATGTTTAGATAGGAGTGACCACTCTTCGGATCGAAATGTGAGCCAACTTGGAATCGGATGTCTAAAAATAAATTAGAATTGCCTCTTTGATTCCGATTTTTGAAATCGGATGTCCAAAAACCAAACCAAAACTATCTTTTTGGTTCCAATTTTTGAAATCGGATGTTCAAAAACTGAACCGGAATTGCTTTTTTAGTTCCGGTTTAAAAATTGAAACCGAAACTGAAAACTTATGATTTAGTTTCGGTTTCTAATTTTTGGAAACGGGAACCAGAGTCGAACTAGAATTGGGATCAGAATCGAAACTAAATATTTTCTTTTTGTTAAAACCAAAATCGAATTTTTGAAAACGTGTGATTTTTATTTTTGAACAAACACAAAAATCATTTAAAATTCAAATTTTTATTGTTGTGTTACAATCACAACAATAAACATGCACAAAAATCAAAATTATTTAAAATTCAAAATTTTCATTATTATGTCGCAACAATCAATATGGACAAGGATCAAAATGATTCAAAATTCAAAATTTTTATTATTGTGTCACAATCATAATAATAAACATGCACAAAAACTAAAATCATTTAAAATTCAAAATTTTCATTATTGTGTCATAATAATTAACATGTTTAAAAATCAAAATCATTCAAAATTCAAAATTTTTATTGTTGTGTCACAATCACAATAATAAACATGCACAAGAAATAAAGTAATTTAAAATTTAAAATTTGTATTATTGTGTCACAATCAAAATAATAAATAATATTGTTGTTTTATAAAATTCAAATTTTAAATTTTCATAATTACTTTTATATTTTTCAAAATTAGTTGTTATATAACTTTTAGAAAAATAATTTTAGTCCCTAAAAAAATATAAAACCTCTATAAATATCATTTCAATTTCATTTCCCTTCACAAATCAATTCTCAGTTCTTACTTTTTATTATCAATATACTTTCACAATTTCATTCTAATTTATACTTTCAATTTTTCAACTCTCAATTGATATTTTCAATTTTTCATTCCCTCTCATATTCAATCGCTTACTTTTATTTTAATTTTGTTTAATTTCATTTATCAGAAAATTATGTCGAGTGATATAGGTAAGAGTAAGGTTGAGGAATCTTCTCAAAATAAGTAATTTTATCTTGAGAATTTTTCTACATAAGAATCTCAATATATCAACATTGGAACTGAAAATACTGATCAAGAAGAG
The DNA here is from genome assembly GCA_037126225.1 of Dillenia turbinata. Taxonomy (NCBI): domain Eukaryota; kingdom Viridiplantae; phylum Streptophyta; class Magnoliopsida; order Dilleniales; family Dilleniaceae; genus Dillenia; species Dillenia turbinata. The sequence continues at coordinate 26,107,467 of JBAMMX010000004.1, forward strand.
ATGTGTAAAAAAAGAAAAAAACAAAAAATATTGAAATTTAATATTTTTAAAGTACATTTCAAAAAAAAATTATTTACCAAATGGTTTAATACAAGTTATTTCAATTACTGTGGGTAACAATTCAAATTAAAAAAAGGTGGAGGATATGAGACATTTAAAAAGTATTTGAATAACAAATAGCCAATAGAAAGTTGCATTGATAGAACACAAAATAAAATATCTAGATTTGCATCTTCTAATTTTTCTTCTCTTTTTATTTATTTCGATGAAAAAAAGAGAAAAATTAGTTAAAATAATTGTTATTAAATATTTATCTTTTAGTTTTAGTGAAAAATATGATTTATTAATTATTTGTCAAAATGTTTTAAATTTTTCTGCAAAACGTGTGCTTAAAACCACTGTTATACGTACAATTCATAAACTTTATAATAGAAAGAAAAATAATTTACAAAAGTTTTTTAAAAATTTTAATGAATGAGTTTCTATATGTAATAATACTTGGAGTGATCATTGATAAAAATATTTATATATGATTATTACATGTCATTGAATTGATAATAATTGAAATATCTAAAAACGTATCATTACATTTAGAGTTTTTGATAAAAGACATATAGTTGAAAATATTTATAAGATTATCAGTTCAATTTTAAAATAATATTATTTAGTGAATAATTTTTTTATTGGTTTTGATAATAGTTCTACTAATACTATTTTTATTAGCGATTTAGAAAATATTTGTAAACTTAATTTTAGTGGTAAATTTTTCATATAACATATTTATATCATGTATTAAATTTATATATTCAAAATAGATTAAGATATCTTGAAATTTATCTTACACCTATTAAAAAGGTAATTTTTTATTTATGAACTCATCCACGACTAATGAAAAATTGGGTTAGATTTTGTAAGGAAAATAGAAAAAGAACTAAAAGATTTTCTTAAAATGTTCAAACACGTTGGAATTCAACTTATTAATTATTAAATGAATTATTTTCTTATAGACAATTATTATGTGGTTTTTTCCTTAACCGAAAGATACTATTTTTTAGCAAAAAATCAAAGCCATTAAAGTGTTTTGACTTTCCTTTAGAATTAATAGTTTGTTCGATGGACCAATGGTTGAGTACCTGATCGGGGAGATAAATTCCATTCCGCAATTCTCATTCGATAGTCGGGGCAACTACGACCCTATCGTTTGGGAGACGGGGTGACTAAAGCCATTCGATAGATCATTAAATAGAGAGTAGTCGTTTAAGTTTACTCATCGGTCGGTAGCTGTCATTTATGGGCCTTCCGTGTGGACCCTTTAAGTGTTGACCTTTCCAATTGGGCTTAGGATTATATCCCATCATTTACCCTCGACTCATAACGCTCTTTTTCGGGAAATGCGGCAAGAGTTATGACTATTAGAAAAGGTGCGAAGATTTTGAGCGTGACCTTTGTCATTTCGATTTTTGGGAACCATTTTCTGTACGCTTTATAAAGATTCACGTTCGTCAGGGTATCGCATACCCTAGTATTCTTACCTGTTACTTTCTTAATCTCTTTGCAAAAAATATTTTCTGCAAAAATGTCGAAAGGTTATTCTTCGTCGCGAGGTATAGGCAGCATATGGAGCACGAAGACTGAAGAGGAACTAATGGAAGTCGGGGGGACATGTCGCTCGGAAGTGATTTCGAACTAGTGTTACCTGGTGAAGAGGACAGAGCGAATCATGCCCCCGACGGTTGCGTCCCAATGTATAAGTAGTGTGTGAAGTACAGTTTAAGGATCTCATATACAGGTCCACTGGCAGAGGTTTTGAGATGTTGGAATATCCACCCTTCGCTGCTCATTCTTAGTGCTTGGCGTTTTGTAATTGCCTTGATTTCCTTATTAAGACTTTTTCGCGTTCATTTTGACTTGAAAATCTTGGAGGCCCTTTTTTTTCTTGGTGCGGTGCAATACCCAAGGTTTTACCCATGGTTGGTATCAGCTACAAATCTGTCGGGAATCCCTCTAGAATTCTTTTACAGTGAGTTTTAGGATAAACATTAGAAGCAGAAGTTCTTTTACGTGAGATTTTTGAATAAGGATCTTCTTCTAATACTTCCAGATGCTAATCAAGCACATTTTTTGAACATGAAGATCCTAAAACTCCTTCGTCATTCTCGTCTTTTGCAATTTGTTGGTTATTATTGTGGGTCTACCTATCAGAGCATTTGGGTAGATTTTTGAGAACCAGATATTGCTATTGTCTAGCTTGCTGGTGGACGAGATGAGACAGATTACAAAACCTCTCTTACTGGAACAGCAGAATAAGGAGTTGGTTGATTTTCTGCCATCTGTAAATACTTTTCTTTTAGAGGATGTCTCCACTAAATGAGAGATACGACTGAATGCAAAGAGAAATGCGGTCAATACTTCTCTTGAAACTCGGTTGAAGAGACCAAGGGTTCGATTGCTTGACCAGCTTGATGGCGAGGAGGGACTAGTAGAAACTGGAGAACACAAGTCTCCTTGGGAGCATGTGGAGATGAGAGAGGGCTCGTTGGTCACTTGTCCGATAATTGTTGATACACCCTTCAGAGACAGGGAGGAGGACATTCCGGACGAAGAAGTCCTCAAGACAACAAGGAGTGCTTTGGTTCCGAATCTACAGCAACAGGAAGAGATTTCAATAGCACACGTTTTTGCTCTAGTTTTGGGAGAAGCCCCCGAACGGTCACCCAAAACATCCCGATGTCTCCTGCAAGATGTAAAAGATGAGACTGGTGTTCCACCTTTTGGTTGAATCGTTCAACGGAGAAGAGGATAATTTAGAAGAAGGATTGGTAGCGGTCTGTGTGGGGAATCGTCAATATAATTTTATTGATTCGCGGGAAGCACTACAGCTGGCCGAACGGTTCGAGTTTCGCCCGAAATTCACGCTCCATACAATGTTTTCGGACCATATTAACAAGGCTATCCACTCTCTTTGTCCTACGGTAAGTGTTCTTCGCACCTAGGCCCTGTCCAGATTTGTTATTATATGACTCTGACTGTCAAGTGTATTTTTTCCCAGATTGCGGCCTTGACCAAACTCCAAAGGCACCGGAGGAAAGAGCGCGACGGGCAAATTGTCCGTTTGAGTAACCAAATGGCGCTGAAGGACACTCTGGAGAACAAGGAAAGGGACATCGAATAAGAGAAAGACAAACAGATTAAACGCCTTCAGTTAGACTTGGCACCATCCCAGGAGCATTGCAAAAAGCTAGAAGCTAAGGCACGCGTACGAGAAGCGAGATTAGCGGATACCAAGACGTTAGCTCTTCTTCGGGAGGAATCCCTTCAGAATACCAAATGGGAGATGGCTAATCTCAAGGTGTCTGTTGCCACTGATATTGCCAATCTCCAGCTTTCTCAGCGTAGGTTGCTCGAGCGTTTAAGGTGCGCCGAAGAGATTCTCTGACAAGTTGGCCGATATGAGACTATACCTCCTCTTGAGGGGACAGTCGAGAGAGTGATAGCGGATCAGGACTCTATCCCAGTGGCCTCCGTTGTTCCTTCTAACCCCTTGTAATCTTGTATTGTTCCGATAATGAAAAGACATTTTCCAATGAATGTCTACCTGGGAATGCCGTTCGAGCCATTTGTCCAATGCTCCATTGAAGTATAATGATCTTCTGCGAAGAAAACTTTTAAAATGTTATGCCCCGCTTGGGGAGTCTCGTTCGTTTGATAAGGTTAGAGTGACTCAGACTCGTTGCACAGTAGGGAACTTTAGATGTGTCCTGCCATTTGAGAAGTTTCATCTGTTTTGATGACCTGTTCGATCGATAGGAACTTGACAATTTAGATCTGCTGTACGATAGGAAACCTTTAGATAGAGGGGCCGTATCCACCCGCTCGGAAAGTTCCATCCCATTTTGATGACACGTTCGTTCGGTAGGATCAGAGCGATTGAGACCCGACGTATGATAGGAAACTTTAGATGTTAGAACCGTGTTCATTCGTTCGGGGAGTTCCATCCCATTTTGATGATATATTCGATCGATAAGATCAGGGTGACTAAGACTCGACATACAATAGGAAACTTTAGTTGTTAGGGCCATGTCCACCCGTTCGGGAAGTTCCATCATATTTTGATGACATGTTCGATCGGTAAGATCAAGACGACTGAGACCCGAAATATGATAGAAAAACTTTAGATGTTAAGGTCGTATCCACCTGTTCGGGGAGTTTCATCCCTTATTGATGATACGTTCGATCAGTAAGATCAGGTCGACTGAGACCTGACATACGATAGGAAACTTTAGATGTTAGAGTTGTGACCACCCGTTCGGGGAGTTTCATCCAATTTTAATGACACATTTGATCGGTAAAATTAAAACGACTGAAACCCAACGAACGATAGAAAACTTTAGATGTTAGGGCTGTGTCCACCCGTTCCGGGAGTTCCATCACATTTTGATGACACGTTCGATCGGTAAGATCAGGGCGACTGAACCCTGACGTACGATAAGAAAACTTTAGATGTTAAGACCGTGTCTACTCGTTATGGGAGTTCCATCCCTTATTAATAATACGTTCAATCGGTAAAATCAGGGCAACTGAGGCCCGATGTATGATAGGAAATATTAAATGGGAGGTGATAAATTACTGAGGATCTTGTGTTGCGAATTACCATAGGAATAATCACTAAATGACGGGAGGGTGTAGAAACCTTTCTCAGGGAAAGAGGGCAAGAAACTCCGGGTCATATGCCGGACAAACGCTAATGGGAACATAGGGTTCATGCCAAATGTCTTCGCCGTGAATTTGGAAGATCACCCCTCTTAACTCGTCGTGTGACAGTCTTGGGTCTGGTCGATTAGGCGGCTCATTTTCTCGTGGTGCATTTCGTCCATCGGGGGAAGGTAAATTCCTTCATTCCGTACTGATGAATCTCTGTAGTTTACCACTGCGAACCAAAAATTCCATCTCGTCTCTAAACCTTTTTGCACTCATCGGTCATGTGACCGTAATTCCGATAGAAGTGACAGTACTTGAACTTATCTTTTTTGGGATCTTCCTCTATAGGACGAGGAGACCACCTGATGTAGGATTTGTTTTTGATTTGATATAAAACCCGGCTTGGGGTCTCGTTCAGCAGAGTGTAGATATTGAACCTTCGCGAGGGTGGAACCCCTGGTTTACTCCTCTTTGGAGAAGGCTGGTGAGGCGATCGACTGCGTTCCTTTCTGCTATGACGGTTTTTTTGTCGATCGAGTGCCTCTGCTTCTTTTGCCACAATGTACTTCTCAGCTCGGGAGTAAAATTCTTAGATGATTGCAGAGAGTTTCTTTGTAATTGAGACTTTCATGTCGGAGGAGTGCAAACTCGTTAGGAGAGCAGTTAATGCAATGGAATGGTCTAAAAGCGGGAATCTTTAACATCTCTGTTTTAAATATCTCTAGAAAATCTCTCAAAGACTTGTCTTCCCGTTGGCGTAACGATAGTAAAGAAGTGAAATTTCGCTTGGCTCCTCAGCTGATTATAAATTGAGTCTCGAACTGTTGGCGGAGTTAAATGAAACTCTTGATACTGAATAGCATGAGAGAATTAAACCACATTAGGGCATTGCCCTCGAGTGTGGTGGGGAAATGCTTACACATCGCTGCATCCGACAAGTTTCTGGAAACCATTACCGTTATGAAGTGGGCAGCGTGATCACGGGATCAGTTATTTCATCATACCGCTTCATGGGTGGTAGGAGGACGTCTCTTGGTATCGGTTCTAGAAAAATTTTCAAATCGAAGGGTGATATTCTCGAAGGGTGGAGGGGGTCTTCCTCCTTCTTTACGCATGCCTTTTTAAGCTTGGCGGCTACGAGTTGCTCAATTTGTTTTTTCAAATTCTCGGGGTCATGACGAGAGGTTACTGATGGTTTATAGTTCGTAGGAAGTACTCATCTCAGTGGACATTCATATTCGGAATCCGCTACAGATGAGTGGCTGCTTGGCCCAAGGGTACGACTGAGTTCCTCCAATTGTTTGCTCATTTTTTGGAGTTTTGACTCTAGTCTTTTCATCTAGGGATGGCTCACATGTTCTGGCACTAGGGCCACGACCGGCTGTTCTTAAGCTGCAATTTGTAAGACTTGCTCCAAATGGGATGATTGGAGAGAAAACATACGATCATGAATTGAGTGATTGGGTGCCAGAGGGAGGACAGATTCGACGAGTATAGGGGTGCACCCTTTTACAGTAGCGGCGACCTTCGAGAATGCTCCCGTTTTTGGAGGCATGGTTGTCAGACTTGTGGAAGTTGCTCTAGTCTGTTCTCACAAACGGTGCTAATCTGTTAGAGGTGTGTAATGAATTCACAGATATCGACTCCTTGTCGATTCGAACCATTGCCGTCGACTGGATGTGAAACCTGCAAAAACCGCTGGAGGGTGCTCTGGTGGGGGAGGTTCCGACGCTCAAGTCAGAAAGAACGGTTTTCGAATGTAAGAGAAACATGCAGAGAGTTTAAAGATGGAGAAGTTCTCTGTGATTTGAGTGTCCAATGTGAAAGGCTAAGAAAGGGTATCTGATTTAGAGGGTTTGAGGGTATCTTATACCTGGAAGGGTCATATATTTTTGAAGTATTTCAACCCTACTTTTCTTATCGAGTCGATCCAGAAATCTCAGAATTTTGATATTTTGAAATGATCATGATCTTTATCATATGAGAAATTTTATTTTCTAGGGAGATCTTTTCTTTAATCGAAAAATGATGTTCTTAAATAGGAAATCAAAACTGTTAAGGTGTTTTGACATTCTTTTAGAATTGATAGAGTCGTTGGCTATCGGTCGGTTGTTTGGCTAATGGAGACCCTTTGTTTGTTCGATGGACCAATGGTTGAGTACCCGATAGGGGAGATAAATCCCATTTGACAGATCTCGTTCGATGGTCAGGGTAACTACGGCCCTATCGTTCGGGAGATGAGACGACTAAGGCCATTTGGTAGATCAGTCGAATAGAGAGTAGTCATTTAATCTTACTCATCGATCGATTGTTGTCCTTTATGGGCCTCTCGTGTGGACCCTTCAGGTGCTGACCCTTGGGTCTAGAACTATATCTCATAAAAAAGTATTGATAGATCTCACCTCTTAATAAACTTGATAATAATTCGAATCGAAATAGTCGAAATTAATAAATTCATTATTAGATATCAATTGATTAAGAAAAAAAATAGATATACAAAAGTCTAATGCAATTTTGATTGATTCTTTATTTTAGTAAAGTCTAATGAGGTCAACGCAATATCAAACGGCAGAGAATTATAGTTTTGCATGCAACTGTATGTATGTCTCTTAAGTTCTTGAAGCAAAACCCTTAAATTGATTTTTTTTTTTTTGACAAAACCGGGTTTAAAAAATCTGTAACACGACGATGCTGATGATATTTCATTGCCAAAGTGCAGGTTTTTTGAAGCCAATCAATGTCTAGAGATTTGTTAGGGAGAAGGGGAATGGCGATGGCCAGTCATTGACGGCTAAATTTAAAAGGGAGGACGGGGGAGAGATTTTTTGTTTTGGGGTGGTGGGGTGGAAGGGAAATTAAGAAACAAAAGGAAAACACGTGTTTTTTTTTATTTATTTATCTTAATTTTTAATTTTTGTAAATCCTCAGTGGCGACGGGGCATTTTGCTGATGTTGCAGGCCACGGAGGCACCTTGCGACTTTTGAAATCTTCGGATTTGTATGAATTATCTCTGCTAAACATTTCCGCATTCATTCAAATTAGTTTTTGAGTCAAGTTAATGTTAATGACAAATGTTGAAAATAGATCTTAATCTAGAATATTTTTCAAATGAATTTTTTCCTAATTTCATTTCCAAACAATTCAATTTTAACTGATTAGTCTATGATTATTTTACTGATTAATAATATAGATATAACCTATTTGGAAGCAAAATATTAATTTTAGGTATTTCTATTTTAAGAATATTTTTAAATTATTTCTAAACCTAAAAGTTTAACCCCTTTTACCAATGTAATATAGAATTATTAATTTTTTTTAACTTAAAATGGTTTGATAGTATATTAACATGATATTGACGTGAGATCGGTATGATTTTATCACGATCGGTTTAAATTTTTTAATAAAAAATAATTTAAAAATAATTTGAAGGTAATACTAAAATTGAGATTAATAATCCAAGCAGTAGAACAAGTGGCATAAATATAAACTAATCCCAGTAGTAAGCCAGTTTTTATGTCTCAAGGTTCATAATCTAATCTTTCCTCCCCCAAATTTAGAAGATTTTTCTCCCATTTTCGCAACCCAAAAAAAAAAAGGACGCAATCTCTCTCTCTCTCTCTCTCTGCAATCATTTCACAGCATTTCCGCCCTTTTTTCCCTCTTTATCTCTCTCTCCTTTCTCTCTCACACCTCATGTCCCAAGCCTTGAGCTTCCTCTCTCATTATCTCACGTAATCATCCTCCACACACTCATCACTCACTCTCTCTCTCTCTCTAAAAAGCACTCGCACGGTTTCTCTCTCTCTCTAACTTCCTTTGCAAATCTTTATATTAACCGCCGGAGGAGAGAAGTGCCGTGCATTCCGATGGCTCGCGTCTCTGATTCATTCCTCGTCGAAACACTCGGCGATCTGATCCCCCAAACGGCCCCGTTTTCCCTCCCTCCTTCTTTCGTCTCCTAGATCCAAACATTCCAGACCTAATTTAGGGTTTGTTGACTTCGTTTTTCGTTCCCTCTCATCAATTTCGAAATTTCCCAATCGACAATTAGGGTTTTTGATCGGAGAGAAAAAATGTTTAACAAGATTATGAAGCGAGGGCATCGAAAAGGCTCGAAATCGGATGCTCACGACGTTTTTGGTTTGAATTCTCGGAATTCTGGAGCGGTTTTGACATCAAATGTCGTCGTCAATCACGCCTCGAGAACGACGTCGGTCGCAATCTCTTCTATACAGCCTACGGTTTCCCCCAGCGGAGCAGCGGCGCCACCGCCGACCGGACCGATCGAGAACCTTCCTTTTTTCCGCGAGGTGCCGGTCTCCGATCGGCAGAACCTCTTTCTCCGCAAATTGCAGATTTGCTGCGTCCAATTCGACTTCTCCGACTCTCTGAAATCGGTTCGCGAGAAGGAGATTAAGCGGCAAACCCTAGTCGACCTTGTTGATTTCGTGCAATCGGGTTCTGGTAAAATAACTGAACAAGTTCAAGAAGAAATGATCAGAATGATTGGTATGAACATTTTCCGGTGCTTGCCACCGGCATCGCACGAGAATACAGGGTCTGAAAACACGGACCCGGAGGAAGAAGAACCCTATTTGGAGCCTTCATGGCCACATTTGCAATTAGTGTATGAATTGTTGTTGAGATATGTTGTTTCATCAGATACTGATACCAAGGTTGCGAAACGGTATATAGATCACTCGTTTGTGTTGAAATTGTTGGATTTGTTTGATTCCGAGGACCCAAGAGAGCGTGAATATTTGAAAACTATAGTTCACAGGATATATGGGAAGTTCATGGTTCATCGCCCGTTTATTAGGAAAGCGATTAATAATATATTTTATCGGTTTATATATGAGACGGAGAGGCACAGTGGAATTGGGGAGTTGTTGGAGATTCTAGGAAGTATAATTAATGGGTTTGCTTTGCCTATGAAAGAGGAGCATAAGTTGTTTCTGGTTCGGGCGCTTATACCTCTTCATAAGCCAAAGCCAATTGCAATTTATCATCAGCAGTTGTCGTATTGCATAGTGCAGTTTGTGGAAAAAGATTACAAGTTGGCAGATACAGTCATTAGGGGTTTGTTGAAATATTGGCCTCTCACTAATTGTCAGAAGGAAGTTCTCTTTCTTGGGGAGTTAGAAGAAGTCTTGGAAGCCACCCGGCCTGCAGAGTTCCAGCGCTGCATGGTTCCTCTTTTCAGACGGATTGCTCGTTGTCTTAATAGCTCTCACTTTCAGGTTTGTAAAATTTTTCATTTTCCCTGTTCTCATTACAATTTCATGGCCACTTATATGCTAGTATTACTGTGCGTGATCTTCCAAATGTGTATGATTGGGTGGGAGTTGGTTTTCTGCTTTTAAATTATATGGAAATTTAAATTTTTTTGAGCTGTAACATAGCCATTGCTGAAAGTTTTCTTTTCTTTATTTGTACCATTCTTTGTCAGTTACTTTGACACGCCATTTTGATGGTTATTGCTCATTAAGATTTGCTTTTCTCATTTCATGAGTAACACTTACCGACTTATTTTCTTCACTCATTGCATAATGTAATTAAGAGGCCCAATCTTGGCGTAGTGGTTGAGTTGCTCCTTTGTGACCTTGTGATCACGGATTCGAGGTGTGGAAACAGCCTATTTGCAAAATACAAGGGAAAACTGCGTACATATATACCCATCCTCGCCCTACCCCCACAAGCTGGAGAGCACTTTGTCCACGGAGTGAACTTTTATTGCATAATGCAATTGTCTCTGCTTGGGAGTCGTCCACAATTGGTGGACATGGCTATTTATTAAATTTTATGATTGTGTCATGTTCTTGTACCTTCGCTTCATCCAATGCACCATGATATAAACTGCCCTTGTAAGTTTCTGTGGACTTTTCTAAACACCAAGTTGATTATGTGCTATTTAGTGATTCTATCGTTCATTTTTCCTTTCAGTGGTTGTTGGAAAGGATTCTTTATGACTGTGCTTCATTTTGGTTGATGATTTGTTTATTTTTATTGGCTTAGCTGTCACCTTTCCAATTTAAGTGATTTTTTTTTCTTTACTCCTTTTTCTGATGAGCAGTAAACAAAATCATTTACATGTTTCTCCCATAAGGGAAAGGTACAGTCTCCATCTCTCCAATTGAATTTCTTTTTTTCCCCCTCCTTTTATGTATTGTGTAGCATTTTGGTAAGCTCCTAATTTCTGCTCATCACAGATGGCAATGTACAAAATAGGAAGATCGGTGGGTGAAGAAGCCCATTCTTTACCTAATTGTCCTCTTTCCATTGTTTTTTATATATATATATTATAAATGAGCTAAATACAAAGTATCTTGGTTAAAATTCTTTTCCAACTCATGGCAGATCCACATGGAAGCTTGTGGTGGTAGTTTCCCTGCTCAACTTTTTGAACTGGCTCTTTAGATGGTTTATATTATCCCCATTTTTGTTTCTGTTTTTGGGCCTGAAACTTTTTCTAGAAAAAATGGGTTTCCTACAAATATTTTAGTTAAAATTTTGGAAAATTTTGGCAACGCTAATGCAAAAATCTGTATTTTTTTATACCATTTGATAATGGTTCAGTTATTAGCTTTATTGCACATGCATGAGAATTATGTCTGTTTGTGTATGTGCCTGCATGTGTATGTTAATCTTTTAAGTCATAGTTGCTCAATGAGCAGCTCCTACATTTTTAGCCTATTATTATTGGCCATACGACCTTTCTAAGGATATACGGCATCTATTCTTTTCTAGTTTAGTTGTGATGTGCATGTGTTCTTGATATGCTCCTATGATTGTCTTCTAAGAGCATCTGCAACATCCTGTAGACATAAGAGCAAATGGAAAAGTTGAGTCTTGTGGTTGGTTTTCTACCATGCATGGGGCTACACTTTTTTTTGGAATTTCTGACTTGGTACTTATGATGCTTTAGACAAAAATTAATTATTTCTAGCTTTGATGATGGATAGGAGCAAAGTTATGGGCAATGGTCTTAAATATGAAATCAAGTTGTGATATTTCTAAACTTTTATACAATCAATGCATGGTCATAATTGCTTATTTTTCTAGATTAGTAACTTTATGTTGTGTAAGAGGCTAAGGATATGGACTAAAGCATTGATTTTGACATGAAGGCCTCAGAGAGAATATAAAGGCAGATATGGCATGCTTGCCTAGGAAGAATGCAACATGTGAAGTCTACAATATAAGAGCAAGAGAAAAATTAGATAACTGAGCCTTTTGATTTCTCTTGATGTCCTCTGGAGATTGAACTTAAAAATGCCTCCAACGTAGAGCTCCTTAATGATGACATGAAGACAGTTATGTCATGTACAAGATAAGCTTTTTGACCTTTTTATGGTTAATTTGGAGAGAATGCGATAAATTGGTTATTGAGAGAGAAAGAGGAATGCCTCCTTTATTGTGTGTGCTCAAAACTTAGCATTCTTTGTGGTAAGGGATCTGGCATGCACTTTGGTCATTCTCTTTGTTTTTTAAATTTCGTGTTGTACTTCCCAACATCCTTTTGGTGAGTTTCTGATGATATTTTCTTTACCCATTTAAAGAAAAAGCAAAGGTATTAAAGACAGCAAGAAACCTCTTTGATAATTGTTATGGCTATAGGAAATGTTTTACAATGCGTGGGGGAAAGGTACAAAAAGAGGAAAGGAAATAAGGAAACTGAGGCAAGTGCTCCCATTAATTCTACTTTGGCATAGATGTTGTACGGACATAGCTTGAACTATAGAAAGCAAACTACTAAAATAAGGTCTTATCATGTGTGAGATAAGGTAGTCATAGAAGAATAATAATTTTATCTTTTGGATTTTTTTATTTTTTATTTTTTTTGTTGGAGAAACATACTTGCTAAAAAGTGTTAAGGAGGTGCAACTCTGAGTTGATACTTCTAATGTAGCAAAGCTCATTAAAGTAAAATATTTGGATTAGATTAATTGATGTGGGATGTGAATGCATGAATGCTCTCCGTCTCCCTCTCTTTTTCTTTTTTCTTTTGAGTTTTTTTGACAGGAAGCAATCGGTTTTGCTGTACTCCATGCCATCATCAGGAAATGCATCAAAGTTGGGTGATGTGGGGAGTTTGGGTGGTAGAATTTGGTTATTAAACAAACAAAAAACTAGTTCAAAGGATAAGTTAGGTTGACAATTGAAGAGAAGAAAAAGAATAACAAAGGCAGTTTTACTTAACAAATAAAAACAAGATGACTTGTAATTAGGGATGGCTTCGGGCATGTTTGGTCTTCCCCTCTGTCCTGGTGGGGGAAAACACCTCCCTGCCCCCCAGCCCTGGCAGGGGATGGTTTCCTCTTCCCGTCCCTGTCTCCTTTGGGGCTCATGGCAGTGATGGGGTCTCGTGTCCCATGGTTTATAGAGAGAGAGAGAGAGAGAGAGTCGGAGATGATTTTAGATCCTCGATTTATGATAGCAAATAGATTAATCTAGTGATTTTAGAAGATGAAACTTGCTGGGCAACACAAGTTTTGGTGGCAACCGAGGGATGGAGAACTACTGCTTTGAGACACTACTGAAGAAAATTCAAGCATGCTTAGTTGATTAAGCATAACAGATCTAAACTTATGTATCTTGTGAACCCTGTTACTCTTTCCTTGAAGAGAGAGAGAGAGAGAGAGAGAGAGGCAGTAGATTTGAGGATCTGCCTACGTGGGGTTAAAAAAGATTCAGTGGACAAGAGTAGTTTCAATGAACTTGATTGGCAGCTGTTTCTATTACCTTATGCTAGATTTTCCAGAACAATATGTGTGCCCTGCATGTTACAAATTTTCAATAAATCATCTCTTTGTATATCTTTTTTCTTTGGCTAAGTATTGTCTTATTTGATTAAAGTGGGGAAGAAATTGGGCTGCTGGCTCAATGCTAGCAAATGCTTATTCCTAGATACTTTTACTGCATTTATTTCCTTTTTCCTGGGTGTGCTTTGGGACACAAAGTTTTCAATTGCTAAGTCTTATACATCCGTGCACTATTGCTCTCTCAATCTCGTGTCTGTTGCAAAGTGTTACCTCTCCTAATTGCCACCTCCCTTGTCAGTTGTGATTGTCTATCAGGCCTAGTGTGGTTTATTTTATCAAACAAGTTAGGCGCCTTCTAGAAAGGGAGAAGAATGATACAAGCCAAAGAATAAGAACTTCTGTTTTTCAAAAAACAGAAAGGTAAAAAAAGATACAAAAGACTGGCAGTAAAACATAAAGAAGTAAATGAGGACTGCAAGAGTCTCAAATCTATTTTCATGTACTGTATGTTTTATGTTTTGAAAGCCCATGTCATGTTGTGGAACCATAAAGAAGCATAAAAAACAAATTTGTCCCATAAGACATTGGAATGAGCTAATGTTTGAGAATCCTTGCATTTCTTTCCTTCCAAGTGTGGCGGATTAAGGACTGTGGCACTGTTCCATAATAATTTAGGTTTGTTTCCACTTTCGAAACCTCTAAACTTTGTCATGAGTAGATCATTCCCTCCTCCCAGAAACCCATGGCTCACCAAAAGGTGCAACTTCTTTTGGCAGATTCTTCCTTCTACACCTCATTCTGTCTTATATGTTCATCCATATTGTGGAGTCCATGCATAGAAAATAGACAACTTGGCAAATTGAAGTTGTCTTAGTAGCCAGAGGAATATACTCGTCAGAGGAGCTGCCTAGATTGCGAAAACAAGTAGGTGGGAGACCAATACAGGTAAGAAAACAAGAACTAGAGTAGAAAATTTTACCCCACCTTTGAGTGAAAATTTCATAGCAGCCTCATTTGACATAAGTGGTGGATATCAAGTTCCTCAGAGAAGGTATATGTTTAGAATTTTGATAGTTGGACCAACAAAAATGATTTGTATTATACCCAAATTACTCACTGTAATTGTGCAATAAATTTTGCGGATAGCTTGAAGACTAATGGACTTCAATCACCAAATTGCGCATAGTAGGGATACATCTATTCAAGAACTAGATTAAAGTATTTCCATTTATTGAAAAGTTTGTTAGTATTGTGCCTCCCTAACCAGTTTGTGGGTCAAACTGTAGAATTTGGATTAAAATTCTACAAATTTGTGGGGTAAAAGATTCTAAGACTATATATGCTGAACAGGCATTTTGATGATTTTTTATGTTGAGAAGATGGTTATTGAAATATACATTCAACATGTAGGAACTTGTGATTTCATGACAGACGAATTTAATTTTTTACAGAATCCCAAGGAGATCCTATGATTTTTTACTGCAAATAGGTGAGATAGGATCCTATTTTAGTAACTTGGATTGATGAGTCCTTATTCCTCTGAATGTCAAATCTTTTGTAAGTGGTGATCATTTTATGATCTAAGTTTTACTCTAGTCTAGGAGATTTTTGGAAGGTATTGAATGTGAACAGGGTAATGAGGTAGAAATATATTTATTTTGTTGAATTCACTTAGGGATATACTTTAATAGAGTGAAATTATATTGAAAAAGTGTCAAGGTACAGTTTTTTACTCCAGGTGCATTAAATATCCAACTGTAACGTTTATGGGAGAAACATGGTAGATTGGCAATCATGATAAGAGATGTCAGGAAACAAGAGAGGGCTTTGCAATCATATGTGCCTTACTGCCAATTTGGAATTATATTATAAGATCTTTCACAAAACAATAGATGCTTAGAGAGGTTATCGACTGATGAGTTGTCTTCTAAGGTTATAGAGTTCCTTTTAGTTGGGCCTTGCTTGATCTTATGTGTTGTCTGAGTCATTTCTATTAGTTGATATTTTCAGCCTGCTCTGTTAAAACCATCTTGACATGGATTTCTGAATACGGAAGTTATTGGTCACATGGCATTAGAGACATCCAGATCGAAGTTTCAGGATTCAAGCATACAGTTGACTTATTTATATTTTAGATTTTTGAATCTTGTGAGCTATGTACTCTCAGCACTTTCACCCTATTCACCCACACTAAGTAGGACTTGAAATGAGCTTTGTCACCCTGGCATGGGTCCAGCTCCAATAATGACCTTCCTTTGTGCTACAAAGGTTTTGCTACTTTGTCTGTCTGTCTGTCTGTTTATTTTGTTTTGTTTTTTGTTTTGTTTTTGTTTTGGGGGGGGGGGGGGTTCAATTTGTTTTGTTTTTGTTTGTTTTTGGGGGGGGGGGGTCAATGTTTCTGCTTGTTTTTCTTTTTTGCTTTCATGTGTTCTTCGATTTGTTTTTGGTATAACATTGTATTATGAAAGAGCAACAAAGTACTCATTGTTTGTTGATCTGCACCAGGTACAGAGAAATTCTTTGTGAACCTATGATTGACAGGTTTCCCTACATTCCATATCTTGAAACTAGAATGCCATCCACCGTGGCTATGGATGCAATTTTCCGAATTGATTGGAATGATTGTTTGTTCCTCTATAATTATTCACAGGGCCTGGATCCACTTGGTTGGAATTTTTTCAAATACTTCTCTGAATCAACTCCATATTTCAGGTTGCTGAACGAGCACTCTTTTTGTGGAACAATGAGCACATTGTCCAACTAATTGCACAGAATCGGCCTGTCATTCTCCCAATCATATTTGATGCGATGGAGAAGAACATTCAGTCTCACTGGAACCAGGCGGTCCATGGGTTGACCGTCAACGTCCAGAAAATGTTCATGGAAATGGATCTCGAGTTGTTTGAAGAGTGCCAAAAGCAGTATGCTGAGAAAGAAGCCAAAACCAAAGAGTTAAAAGAATTACGAGAGATGACATGGAAGAGATTGGCAGAAGCAGCTGATGAGGGAGGGATTGAAGATATGGTAACAGCCTAACTTGTAGCCAGAGATGGAAAAGGGATACATCAATACTAGACACGAGCATAGACACGGACACAGAGAAAGAGAGAGAGAGAGAGAGAGAGATTTGTGATGGGTGGCTGTGGTTTCCCTCCATTTTGTGGGGTTCTCTTCCCCTTTTCTTTTACTAGTTTTGTTTTTGGCTTTTTAAATTTTATTTTCTTATTTCATATTCATAAAAAAAAAAATCTTGAATCTGATTATTAGAAAGATATCGGGAAAAAAAGCAGCCGAGTGATGTAAGTTAAAAGATGTAATGGAAAATTGTGAGTAGTATGCTGCAGTTTAAAAATTATTTGTGGTGTATTCCTTTGCATTGTAATTACCACTCTCACCCCTGTTTTCTCCCTACTAAAAGATAATTACGTAACTGGTTATCCACAGAGACAACGATTTGTATTTTAAAGCTTTGAATCGTGACCACTCGAGATTTGCAGATTTTATCAAACTTTTGGCTGAGAGCTATCTTTATCCTTTGGAGATTCTGTACATGCAAGTTTCCTGACGCATGAATGTGCAGGTCTGAATTGCACTATTTCCTGGAAAATGCTATACTGAAGTTTTTTTTATGTGGAACCCATTTCATCAATTGAGGGATGGATGGCGTTTTTCTTTACTTCTTTTCGCTTCTTCCCCCCCCCCCTTCCTTCTAAGAAATGGAGAGAGTACATTATTACTGCCACTCTTTCGTTTTGTGGGTGTCTTTATCCTTTTACAGAATGTTTAACTTGAATTGGGATTATTGTTTTTAGGTTGAGATCATGGGGGAAATGGTTGGATAGATGATGTATGTTGAATGCCAGAAGCTGAGATCTTGCGGATGATAGCTTCATACAAGCTAGTGATGAGTTGTTTATTCTAAGTGCTGATGGTATCGCAAGATAACAAGAGCAAGCTACGTATGATTATGCGATTTATCCTCCTATGGCTCCCTGGCCCTTGTATGCTAGACAGACATTTCCATGGTTGAACTGAATGCAGTTGTGGAGGCGGAAAAAAAATCAATAAAATGAGAACATGCAAATGACATAAGGCATGAATTCCATCCAGAATATTAAAAATTTATTTCTAAGATGAGAGAAGTAAATAACATCTTATCTGGAAAAGGATATGCGCCCCAGTGGGGTGGGTTTAAATTATCACCGGAAATATTGTACTTCGTAGAAAAATGATTTACATAAGAAGACAATAATACCAAATATTTGTAATTTCCTTGAAATTTTTTTTTTTAAATTTAACAAATATTTATAACCAAGATGCAATCTGAGCTGAATCCACTAATATCACCCAAACTTTTTGGGCCAACCCAGGTTAAACGTTTCAAAATAATCATAAACCCAATTCAACCTTCAACAAATTATGTTCGAGCTTTGAGAACCGGGCCAAATTTGAGATCCCAAGCCTGCCGGCCAGGTGCAGGTCTCCTTTCTTGTATCATGCCATGCGTATTACACTACAAGTCGGGGTCACGCGCGACAAATAATTCCAAAAGTGAACTATATATGTCGATGTATTTTAAAAAACCAATAAAAAGTTTATATCGAATTTTCAAGATTCAATATATTTGGTCTTTTCAAAATCTTTCTTCTTGTTTTTTTTTTTATTATACAAGAATTTAAATTTAAAATTTTTAAATTCTTCCTTTTATTCTTTTTCAATTTTTTTCTATTCTCTTTTTCTTACATGCAATGAAACTTTAATCCTAAGCCTTGTCAGAATAATCCGGTCACTATCTATGCATTCCGGTGGACACTATAACCTCCGGTGATTTTGTCGTGCAACCTCCGAGAAGACTCGATAGCCACCATCGACATAGAATATATCGAGCATTAAAAATTTGACATAAATTATTCATCTATTTTTTAAAATATATCAAATTTTTAAAATTCAACGTATCTTATTGAGTTTCAAAATTAGATATATATGGGTCACTTATGAAATTATATCCCACAGTGTTATTGTTATTATTAATTTTTTTTTCCTTTTGATACTACTTCCATGCAAGACTCTACTAATCACTCCTGCACGGAAAAAAAGGAACAATTATTCATAAAATTCCAAAAGCCCTAATCCACTCGATTGAAAAATTTAATCAAAAGGACCATAAGAATAAGATCCCACATTTGGCATCTTGTTTCTGAGCCTCCCATCCTTCTTCCCTCTGCCTTCCCCATATCTCTAATCTGATTCCCCTCTATTTAAAAACTGTTTTCCCTTTTTTATTTTGTGGGCTTTCTGTACTGGATATTATATTAGTATATGCTGATACCTATCCTGTGCTCTATTGAGAAAAAAAAAAGTTAATTAATTCAAGGAAATAAACTGGGGGTGGTTGTTTTTACAAAAATTTCTTTCGTGGGATTCTGCTAAAAGCTAATTCGTAGTGGTGAGAGGGTGGGATTCAATTTTCAATTGCAATGTCCAGAAAGGGAAGTGGTGCTGTGCTTCAAAAGGATGTGCCATGGAGGGCTTCCCCTGCCGGAAAACCCATTCCTAGAATTCATCAGTCCCCTGTTCTTCGCCTCCCCCAAACCCCTTTTTCTAATTTTGCCGTTTCTCTCATGAAGGTATTCTCTCTCTCTCTCTCATGTTTCTTTCGTATTGGTAGTTGGATAGTTTGATGTGGGTATATGATTGTTTTTGCAGCATCCAGACCCAATTGGAGATGGGTTAGCAACTGCTGCTATTGTGGAAGCAGCAGGGCCTGAATGTGTTGTTCCTGGACAAGCGACCCCTATTAAATTATTGGGTTTGAAGGTATTTCTTTTTGTCTCTAATCTACCCCCGTTTTCAGTTTCCTGCTTCTTTTGCCATTAAGGATTTTTTGTGTCATTGAAATTCCTTTCTGGGTTGATAAGTTTTAGGTTTATTATCCTATTTGATCATATTTTAACCTGTTCCGTCTTACCTTCTTATTTTCTTTGTTGAATTGCATTTTCTTAAAGTTGATGAAAAATACTGGGAGCCCTCAATCTTTAAGTATTGCATAAGGGGTGGCAGCGCTGTCTCTTTTGTAGAGTAAAATGATTAACGCACAAAAGTGAATTACAATCCAGGCTTGATAAGCTTAGATTTTGATAATTGTTTGTTAGTTGTTATGACGCCTATTGCTGGTCAAATTAGTTCTAAAGCTTAACCATGAGAAAAGATGATTTCTTATTCATGCGAAGAAGCTTGTTGCAAGTGGATCCCATTTGGTCAATTAGATGCCGTACACCCTGATTGGCATGTTATTTGGAGAATCTTAATTTTGGAAAATTATTTCTTGGATTTGGATGAGGAAAAGACTACTCAATGTTTGCTTCTGCATTGAGCCTTATCTCTGTATCATGGTCATTGATGATTATGCTGAAGTTTATATATAGTGTTATGTATAGTGTGCGAGACTGAGATGCAATATTACACTTTCTGGCATATCATCACTCCTAAGTCTATTTTGATCCCTTCTACCATAAACTGATTCTCTTGAACTCTAAAAGATTTTGATAATTTTCGTCAAATATAAAGTTGGAGCCAATATTTGATGAGTTTGTACAAGATGACAAACTCTTCAATAGAACAATTGTCCTATTCTTCTTTAAATCCCTTATTTCCCTTCCCATTTTAGCAATTAAAGATTCCTAAAAAATGAATTGAGAATTGTGGTAGTTGTGTTGAATGCACAAGGAAGGGTGATTGTGTTGTTTGTGTTATCACCATTTGTCACGCAATTGAACAAAATAGGAACTAGAATTTGCAAACTTCTATTGGTTGAAATGATTATTTTGATGTTTCCAAGGGGGCTCCAATGAAGCATGGATACTTCAAGGTGGAGTTATTTGTGTGCAAAACATTTGATATGATGCTTGTTAAATGTTTCTGATATTGATAATGGCAATACAGATGCTTGGTAAAAGTTTTTCTGATACTCGAGAAATGTTCGACAGAGTTAGCATGACAGAGATTTTGATGTCTCCCTCATTGAAATGTTCCTTAGAGGATAATTTTCAATATTTATCTTGTGAAAACTATTTATTAAATATGATAATTACTTTCATGGGAAACACTGTTAACACCTATGATCCGGCTCAAAATCAATGTCTTCCTGTGTTTTAAATATATGATGCCTTAATGAGATCTGTGTAGCACCATCTCACTTCTGTTAAGGAAACTTCAAGGTTAATATTAATTATTCTGCATTTTGTCTCCTAATACCATTTTACCCCTTTGGTTTCTAAATTGACATTTAATTCCAGTTTGAAAGTAGAGCATGTCTATTTTTTGTTGGAAAAATTGGAGCTTGACTTCATATGAGGATGACAAAACGTGAGGGGGCCAAGTGACATTATCTAAGCCATATGGATTCTACTTGATTTTGCCCCAAACCTCTTCAGGGTTGTGAATTTTCCTTATTATATCATATGCATAAAAATTGTTCCATTCTATTGATGTATTGTGCTGTATCTTCTTTATTTCTTGAATCCCACCATTTTTAATGTCTGCAACATTTCATATCCATATCTGAGCTTCATATATTGTTGCGATAATTCAGTTGGGATAAGTTGATGCTACTACTTTGGATCGACATTGGAAACCCTGCTTTCCAGTGTGAAGATTCTGTTAGTATTTGGGGCGGCAGAGGGGCCAACTCCTCCCCAGATATTTTAAGGAAAAAATTTTAAGGTAAGAGTGCAAAAATACCTTCTAAACTATAGTCGAAATACAAAGAACCTCTAAATTAAAAAAAAAAAAAAAAAAAAAAAAATACAAAAACCTCCCCTCAACTATGTAAAACTGCAATTTTAATCCGTCCATATAGATCCCATTAAATTTTTAATGGTAAATAATAAAAACAAAATTATTAAAAAATTAAAACCAAATTGAAAAACAAAATCTCTCTCTCTCTCACACACAATCCATCTCTCTCTAAAATCTATCTTGAGCTCTCTCTCTCCCCAAGATCAAGATTTCACTCTCTTCCACCCACTTCTGAAATCACCACCCACACCAATGCCCTTGTACTGCCTTTGCGAAGACCAAGATGAGCAATTTCAAAAAATTCTTCATATTTCTTCACCAATTCGTTTTGCACTTAAAAACCACAAATGTCTCATCTTCTTTGTCTCTGCATATGTTGGTCAATCTCACCAATCTCT
This sequence comes from Dillenia turbinata, assembly GCA_037126225.1. Taxonomy (NCBI): domain Eukaryota; kingdom Viridiplantae; phylum Streptophyta; class Magnoliopsida; order Dilleniales; family Dilleniaceae; genus Dillenia; species Dillenia turbinata. Next base: position 26,129,123 of record JBAMMX010000004.1, read on the forward strand.
GTTTCAACTTCACCTTTGTTCATTATTCAGCCTTCAATTCCACCGAATTTGCCAATTCGCCATTCTTCTCTGCCGTTCACTGCCAATCTTCAATTCTTCTTCAGTCTTCTTTGATTTTGCTGCTGCAGATTCATCATTTTCGACCATCATCCGACTTCAATTCCAATTGCCAATTGATTAGTCTTCACAGTCGCGCGTTTATCGACTTCATTTCCACCACTGTCTTCAATTTCATCCATTTTCAATTGCCATCTACACCCTTTCACCATTCAATTCCACCGTCGTCTTCATCACTCATCACCGAGGATTCAGAACATTGATTCAAGCTTGGTGCTAGTATTTTCCGCTGCTCGACCGCTGCTGCATCTTCTTCACCGTTCAAATTTCAGCGGTTGGTGCTAGTTCAGTTCATCATCAGCCACCATCTGTTTATTGTCTTCGTTCAGTTGCTGCTTCAACTTCGCCATCACTACCTCTTGTTCAATCGCCTTCGATTTCTCAGACCATTCTTCATTATCACTGCCGTCTGCTATTGTTGAAGCTTCAAGTTCAGACCATACAAGCACCAAGATCCTTTCTTTTGCTTCTAAATAGTCTTTCCAATCTCCCGAAAAATTTTCATGCAAAAAAATCACAATTTTATCATCTTTTTCTCCATGCAAAGCCCCACATCTGCCATTGAAGCTTCCTGTGAAAACCTCAAATCTTGGTACATTAATTTCAATTCCCTCCAATTCAATTTGAAACTTAAAGTTTAACACTTCTAAAGCATTCTTAGAAAGAAATTTATGTTTTGACAAAAACCGATGGCTTCCAAAGTTCTGTTATGAAATTTCATCATTTGCCATTCTGAGACTGCGCCTTCAATTGTGAAGACTTGGAACAGAATGAGAAAGAATCCAGAGATGGAGGGCAGGAGGCGGAAGGACATTGTGAGGAAGATACAGCTGGAGGTTGCTCCAAAGAGGATGTAGTTGCAGACTAGGAACATCTTATGTGTGTGACAGTGGGTCCATTGGTGCTTCAAGTGAAAGCCCCAACTGTCTTTCAATTTTAGATTACTTAAAAAAACCTGTGATTGTGGGTATTGTGGATGACTTGAGAAGCTGAATACATGGAGAGAGAGAGAAAGAGAAAAAAGGGTGAGAGAGAAGGAGAGAGAAAGAGGGAGAGTTAGAGATATATATATATATATATATATATTTTATACCTTCAATTTCTTACATAAAAAGTTAAAATTTTAATATTTTTTTTATTACTTTAACCTTTGGAACTACACAGAAGGATTAACTTATATATATTGGTAGTTAAGGGGAGATTTTTATTACTATTATATTTTCTAAGTCGTTTTATATACTATTATTTGAAGAACTCAAATATTGTCGGTCCCAAACTCGGGTAAAAGAGTAGAGTTGCGATAGATCGACAGCCAGCGTAAAATATATTGTCAAAACCAAAAAGGGAGACAAATATAAGAAAACCTTTTGGGTGTTTCCCTTTAGCGACACGCTATATCAGATCATGGGTGTAGTGATAAGTTAGTAAGGGATCTTAGGGTGCAGATAAATAAGTTAGTGCATGAAGATAGGATTCGTCTAGTCAATTGGAATATGGGATCCTTAAAACTGGAAAGTTATGAGAGATATGAGAAGTAACGAAGAGACGTAAAATTAATATCATATGTTTTCAAGAAACTAAGTGGGTGGGGGAGAAGGTTAAAATAGTAGAGTCTTATGACCATAAGATTTGATATACAAATAGAGATGGATCTAAGAATATGGTAGAAATAATTATACATAAGGACTTACTAGAGGATATAGTAGAGATAAGAAGGAAGGGAGATAGAATTATACTTGTCAAGTTAGTAAATGAAGAAATCGTAGTCAATATAGTTAGTGTGTTTGCGTCCCAAATAGGTATAAATGTAACTAGTAAAATATAATTTTGAGAGGATTTAGATAAATTTATATAAAACATACCTAGTGGAGAAAAATTATTTATTGGAGGAAATCTAAATGGACACGTAGCAGAGAAAAATGTGGGACTGTACATGCAAACTTTGGCTTCAGTAGTAGGAATGAGGTGGGAAACATCATTTAGAGTTTGTTACAGTATTCGATTTAGTACTCATAAACATTTTCTTTGAGAAAAAAAAGTCACACATAATTACATATAGAAGTAAGTCGAATATTAACCTAAATAGATTTCTTTTTCACCAGGAGGGGTGATAGAATGACATGTAAGGATTGCAAGGTTATACCGGGGGAGAGTATAGCAACTCGACATAAACTTCTAGTTTTAGATGTATGTATGCTTAAAAGACAAAAGAAATATCGTCCATTTGTAGAATCAAGAATTAAATGGTGAAACTTGCAAGAAGAAAATGTGACGATTTTTAGAGACAAATTAATTCAAATAGTAAATTGGAATGATGATTCAGAAACAATATGGAAAGAGATGTCTAATAATATTAAGAGTATAGGTAGGGAGGATTTTGGCGTATTTAAGGGTTGGCCTGCAATAGGTAAGGAGTTGTGGTGGTGGAATGAGGAAATACAAACGGCTATCCGAACCAAACGAAAGTGTTATAGGAATCTTAAAAGTAATAGAGATAGGGATGTATATGAAAAATATAAAAATGCAAAACAAGGGATGAAAAGATTATCCACGAATCAAAGAGTAAGGTGTATAACAAACTATATAAGAGATTAGAGACTAAAGATGGAGAAAGAGACATTTACAGAATTGTCAAACTAAGAGAGAGAAAGAGAAAAGATTTAAATGGTGTTGGTGTATTAAGAGTGAAATCAATAGTATATTTGTAAGGAGCGAAATATAAGAAAGTGTTGAAAATACTATTTTGATAATTTATTTAATGTTAAGAGCACAATAGATATAGAAAATATCATAATACCTGTAGAAAAGATTAATAGAGATTTTAAACGTAAGATTTATCTCCATGTAGTAAAAGAGATTTAAAGAGAATGAAAAATAATAAAACTATAGAACCTGGTGGTATTCCCATTAAGCTATAGAAATGATTGGATGAATTTGGTATAGTGATGTTAACGAAACTCTTCAACAAAATTTGGCAAACCAAGAAAATGTCCTAAACATGGAAGGAGAGCATACTTATACCACTATATAAGAATAAATGAGATATACAAGATTGTTTCAATTATAAAGGAATTAAATTTATGAGTCATACTATGACATTATGGGAGAGGGTGATAGAATATAAGTTGAGATTGGATATAAGCGTGACTCATAATCAGTTGGGTTTTATGCCAGAAAGATCTACCATTGAAACAATTCACTTGTTAAGACATTTGATGGAGATATTTAGAGTACAGAAGAGAAACCTATATATGATATTCATTGATTTTGAAAAAACATATTATAGGGTTCCTAGAGATTTATTGTGGTGGGTATTGATGAAAAATGGGATCACTTTGAAATATATTAATCTTAGTAGAGATATGTATGAGGGAATGGAACCAATGTAAGAATTTGCGGAGGGTCTGAGTGATAGTTTTCCTATTAACATTGGACTCTATCAAGATTTCACATTAAGTTCTATTCTTTTTACAATAGTATAATGATAAATGAAATTACAAAAAGTATTCAAGATGAAATACCATGGTGTATGCTTTTTGTAGATGATATAATATTAATTGATGAAATTAGAGAGAGTATTAGTGTTAAATTAGAGTTATGCAGGGTCACACTGGAATCGAAAGGATTTAGATTAAGCAGGTAAAAAACGGAGTATATGAGATGTAGGTTTAGTGGCAATCAACAGAATTATGAAGAGACAATTAATTTAGAAGGAAAAGATATATAAAAAAGTAAATGTTTTAGATATTTTGACTTCATCATTCAGAACGATGGTAATATAGATGGGGATGTGAATCATAGGATTCAAGCGGGTTTGATGAAATGGAGAAGGGTATCAGGAGTTCTTTGCGATCACACGATACCTTTGCATTTGAAGGAAAAGTTCTATAAAATTGCAATAAGGTCCGTACTATTGTATGATACTAAGTGTTGAGCCAGTAGACAACAATAATAACATAAAATGATTATAGCAGAAATGAGAATAGTTAGTTGGATGTGTGACAAAATTAGAAAAAATAGAATTAAAAACGAAAAGATACATGATAAGTTGGGAGTTAATTCAATTGTGAAGAAGATATGAGAGTATCATTTGAGGTGGTTTGGGCATGTGCAACGAAAATCAAAAGATGCACCGATTAGGAAGATCGAGAATTTAAATATAGGAAGTTTAGTAAAACGTAGAGGTAAACCATTGAAAATTTGAATGTAAATTATCCGTAAATACATGATAGTTAAGGATTTAAGTGAACAAATGGTCTTAGATAGGAATGAGTGGTGATACATCATCATCATCTTGATTTTTATTTATTTATTTATTTATTGTTTCCTCCATATTTATCTCTTAAATGAGTTCAAAATATGGGATTAAGATCTAGGTTGTTGTTGTTGTTGTAAGGGGAGATTTTTGTATTTTTTTGAAGTTTTTTTTTTTTTTGGTGGGGGTTGTATTTCGTCTACAGTTTAGGGGGCATTTTGTACTATTCCCAAATTTTAGTACGGACACTTTTAGTGACATTTGTGCAAAAAGTTTAGAAAGGCCACTAGACATCACAAAAACACCACTGAAAGCCACATGCTGGTGAAAGTTTTTAAAATGCCATTAAAATCTTTCAAATGCTATTTGTTCCGTAAGAATTATGGCATTTCCCCCTCCACCCCTTGCCCCCTACATTTTGCACTTTTCTCCCTAAGATAAAATTTTGGCTCTGCCCCTGGGGCTTGATTATACTTGTCCTTGAATCCGTAAATATGAAATCTGCATATTCCTGCCAATGGACACAATGTGTAATGAATCAGTTCTTGTGGCGAGAGTATTAAGGGAATGAATCAGAAATTAAGCTTAATGGAAATGTTGTTTTGCATCGCAAGTTAGCATTCAGCTTGCGTGAGATGATAAAGTGCATGTCAATTTAGTATCATAAGAGATATTTAATGGCCTGTTCACAGATTAAAAGGAGATGGATAACTATTCACGAACTTCATAAATTCCAAACCTGTCCTTGCTGCAAGGTTTCAACTAGACCAAAGCTTCTTTGGAGGCACCCAAAAAAAAAAAGGTATCAGAACCTAATTTGCAGTAGTAAAGGTTCTAGATCAGAAGGATGGACCTTCCTGTTGACTTAAAAGGGAATGTCCAGTTTTTCTAGATATGCACCTGGAAAACGTAATCCCCTATTTGAGTTCATCATTAGTTCTATTTAAAGTTGGAATAGGGCTTGACATTTTAGATCTGTAAAAATTTCTTCTCCTTAATCTGAATTCATACATATTAGAGACATTCCATCTCAGTTTTGTTTTATAAAATTTATCAATTGTACGGCTTCTCCCACATGGAGATATGACAAGCTTATTATATCTGCATCATAGACGTCGACGCAAACATCCGGATTTGACCCAGCTTAAAGGAGCCTGCATAATTTCGATTTCCTACTTGTTATCGCACTTCACTTTGGTTCAAATACAGTGGAGCTGGAATTCAATATTCTAGTATCAAACTGTTATAATCCTTTCTATGGTGGGTTTGTCTCATATTTAGTTGTTATCTTGTACTCGCTTGAGATTAAGCAAGTTTGGAGCAAAATTGATGTCATCCAACCTTTTCTCTTCTGCCTTTTTCTCCCCAGAAGCTTACCTGCTTCAATCAGGCCATTTATGGTCGTTAAATATGCTTCTTTCTCTTTTAAAGGCCCAACCTTCAATTTGTTCTAGTTCTTTGTTCTTTTATATAACCATATCGAAAATTTGGAAACGTCAGAGAGAAAGTATCTGTGTATGCTGGTTGAAAATGTAGCTTTGCTTGCGGTTTACAAAATTGAAATGGCAAGAAAAGATGTAAATCATGTTTTCTTTTCCCCTCTCTGAACTTGTCCATCAAGTTTCAACTCATTTACTTCACTCAGTGGAGATTCGCGTTAAATTTAGTTTCATATTCCAGCCATAAACTTATAGCCTGTGCACACTCCTGATCTAATTGGCCATTTGCAACCACTGTTATCAGTTGTCTCCTGCACCATCTTGGAGGAGAAATGAATTTTGCCTCTTTTTTCATAATTTCTTACTGAGGTATCATGGCTTTGTTAAATCTCAATCTTGTTGCATTGGCTGCCAACTGAAATACTCAACTTTTGGATACATTAGGATCGATCCTTTTTGGGCATATACCTTTCAAGACAGATTCAGTCCGTTGATATTTTTCTTTTCTGCTTTATTCATGTTGCCCTCGGTGGTGGTGATGTTCTGTCTTTAAGCCTCATCTAGTTTATGCATTCCTGACATTCTTGATTTTGTATGTACAGGTATGGCCTATTGATGTCAACTTAAAGTTTATGGAACCAGTTGGACGAGAACTCAAGTCAATCGGGAAGGTGAAGATCTTGGTTTGATAGTTCCTTTTATCCCAATATTATAGAAATGCTTAGGAAGGAGAACATTATTGGCAAAAATGTCAAGTTGATATCGTATTTGTCTGAATGAAAGTAGATTTGCTCAAGGGTGAACATTAAGAGTGCAACTTTGCTATAGTCAAAGCAAAGCTGGTCATGCCCTGTAGCCAATGTGGCAACTGGGTCGGGGCATCATGTCCTTGACCGTAGGTTTGAGACCCAGACGAGTTCCCCAAGAATAAAGAACTGCCAATCATGTGGGCTGCAGCGATGTGGTACCTTGGTGATTGGTGTCCGGAGCAAAGCCAATTCCAAACATTTGTGCAAGATTAGCATTTAGGATGATATATGCACAACTTTATGATCGAGGCTGCCCATTTGTCAGAAACAGGGAGAGCAAACTAACCTTGTTGAAATTCGGTTGATTCACTCCTCAGCCCATAAACTCTAGGGAGAGATAGAGGGAGAAAGTAAAAATGTTTGAATAAGACCGATTCATGGCCCTTTAATGGAAAACTCCTCTATTAGTAGCAGTAATACCTCTGAGATCTGTCATTTTGATAATCTATCTTATATGAAGAAATATAACAGTTGTCAACATCCTCCGTTCTCTTGTATCCTATTTGTATTCATTCCAACCTGGTAGTATATTTAAGAAAAGTAAACTAAGAAGCCAATAATGTCATATGATCGTTTCCCACACCAACTGTTCTATACGGTCATCAATTGCAGGTTTAATTATACACTCATACATAGAACTTATGGTGCTGTTCACCCAATTATTTTCTCTATGTGCAGTTCATGGACAATGCTGTTGATCTTATGAACAAATCATTTATTGATCGATGAAGCTTGGTGGAATTTTGTATTTCTTCTGGTAGAATCTGCTGCCCCCTTTCTCTCGACATAGTTTTTTGCAGTTCTATATAATAGATTTTCCTTCTATGTCTTGTGTATTGGTGTCTCATGTACCAACATAAACATGGATGTATTCTACTTCATGGAAATGAAAGTATTGTTTTCACCAGTGCCTTCTAATATTTGTTTACTTCTGCATTCGTTGATCTTGCTAGGAAATGGTAAACGAACAATGTTCTCCACCATGAGTTCTACTCTTCTTTGCATACGAACTGTGTTCTGTGGTTCACCAAAATTCTATCTGTGGTTCTTGAGCATGTCCTCTGAATCATTCATTAAAGTATCAGAGATCTGGGGTATTCTTATTCTAAATTAGTAAGTAATAGCATTGGCCTTTCCATCAGGGAATGTTGTCCCAATGATTAGGTCAAAATGTTAAAGAGCACTGATAGTCATTGTTTCTACTTTCATCCAAACTCCTATCTCGATCCCTTTTTCCTCCAATCATATCCTAAATTATACCATTATGGGGCTTGGAAATATTATAATGAGATCAAAGAATTATAATTCAACTGACATCATTCTCACTTTTCCTTGTAAAAGTCTCGAGTTCGAATCTTATTATGTAACAAAAATATATATATATATTATAATGAGCAGTACATAGATATTCTAGAAACTGACTGGAGTAGCTACCTGCCACTTGAATACCTTAAAATTAGCTAGCTATACAATAGCTGAATTTGAGGATTCACAAACGATTCAAACTCAAGTTTTTTAGCCGAGAGAATGAGCAACTTGTTGCCGTTTTGAATGAGTAGCTATCCATATGATCCCTGAAACCTTCCTCCCTCCCTCTCTCTCTCTCTCTATATTCCGTGCATAGAGGTGGGTTTTCATCCATTATGGTATAAACTGAGCAAATAATTGAGTAACTTTACGTGGACACATACTCAAGTTCATTTTTCTTTTTTTTTTTTTTATTGTATACATTGAGATTCGAATCCGACTCTATTACAAGAGGAAGAGGAGAGTTGTCACTTGAAGTTATTAGCATACGCAAGTTCATTGAAGAGGATAATCAAGTTCCTTTTTAATCTTCTTTTTTTCTTTTGGGGGTGGGGGGATTGCTCAAATTGCAGGCTTAATAGTCATAAAACAAAAATTTATACCATTCAGTCAAAGTTACTGATGATGGAAAACCCATTTCCATATTTGAGACATCACACGTATTTGGTATAGGGATGGAAAACCCAAAAGGGCTCGTATCACCATGCCCATAGGTAAAAACCCGAGATTCTCTCTCTTCATCCTTTTTCCAGTTTTTCTTCATAATTGTTAGAAAATACGAATATAAACAAGTTTATATGTAGAAATAAGATCAAAGCAGAAAATAGATTTAATAACCTGATTTCTTTTTTAATTTTCTGGTTAAAGATAATGATGTCGGCAGTGCACGAAAACAAGAGCCAAAACAACCAGAATAGCACAAGGATTGGGTAAAAGAGGGAGACTGCTGCCAGACATATCATCATCATACTCCACATCTCCATTAGAACCAGCCATCCACTTGCCCTTGCCTAAGTTGTTGTCCCTACACAGTTCCATTATCTCACATTAAATAGGCCCGATTTTGCGAATCAGCTCGACTCTTTTGGCAATGCTATTATAAGTGGGGCTGGGCTAGATATGGACTTTGAGTGGGCCTTAAATAGATAAAGCAGAAGAACCCTTTTTTTTTTTTTTTTGTGGCGGGGGGATGAGAAAAGAGATTGGTATTTTAATGAGATTTACGTGAATAATTTTTATAAGTGAACTAAATATGAAGATGTTAAGTACTTGAAATAATTGAATTCGAGGTTACTAAGGGACTATATTTCAACTAATGATATCTCAACCAAACAAGTTAAAGATTAAATAGTTTAAAATTTATGTGGTAATTAATTGAAATATTTTAATCAGATACTTATTTGAATTCTTTAAAATATATAATAATTTAATTAAAAATTAATAAAAATTATTGAAAGAGACTATCATCTAGAATAATCCACTTAATCATTGACTCACCATAAACTCAAAGTGGCTTGACCGGGGGTTTAGATTTACTTATCACCCAAACAAATTTCGGGGGTTTCAAGTTTTATTATTTATTTATTTATTACCATGGTAGCATGCGGAGTAATTATTATTACCTAGAGAGTATTGGAGAGGTGAAATAAGTGAATCCAAAAGTGAAAAGTAAGATAAAGAGAGAGAAAGAAAGAAAGAAAGAAAGGTGGGGGAAGGATTAAGTTACCTGCCGCCGAGGACGCCGGCGTTCATGGTAAGCTGGTCTATAAAAACAGCAGACTTGGGCTCCACACTGTATGCCTTTTCATATTTGACCTCTAGACCCTCTCCCGATGCCACAAAGAATGCCCCATTTACCATTATATCCCCTTCACTTCTCCAATTCCAATCCCTCCATTCCTTTTCTGCGGTGCTTACTCTCTTTGTCACCTGCACCAATCATATGGATCACAATATATCAAAATACCAAGGAAACATATATACAACTAGTAAATTACATGAATTGAATTTTATAGTTCAATTAATATTAATATGCATTGATTATTGATTTAAATAAATTTTTTATTAATAAATTTTTTAAAAAATATATATTAATATAAATCTTTAAACTTTATAATTTATTTGATTTACATAGTATTTTTTTTAAAAGAGTTTTATTTCATATTTTTAGTAAGAAATTTTAATATGGTTTATTGAGTTGCAACAATTTCTCTGACACGTAGACTTGTTGGGTCATTTTCGACCAACTCATGTGTCATAAAATTCAAGATTGGGTAACATGGTTTACTTAAATGGGTGGGTTTATGAGATTCTCTCCAAAGGCCCTACATGAAAAGCTAGGCACTTTGTCTTGGGCACTGGATCCTGCAAACACGCTTGATCCACCCCACCCCGCCCACCACTACTTTTTTATTTTTATTTTATTTTGACATATTAAGATTTAAATTCTAACCTATTATATCTATTATATGGAGGGACAAAAAAGGTCAGTTTCTCTTTTCTTTTTTTTTAAAAATTTGAATTCAAAATTATTATAAAAAATGAACGTAAAGGTACCATTTGAATCGAAACTCATGCATTATTCATTTTTGAAACCCGAGGTCTCGTAATTTTTTCTCAAGTGTTCTGCTCACTTCATCAAATGTACCACCATTTTATCCTTCCTACACACTAGGTTCCTTGTTTTTTTTTTTTTTTTAAATTTACAATATTTCATAAATTTATTGTAAGATCACATATTTTTCCTTAAGAATTTTGTTTAAACTAAATGACATGAGTTTTTGCATACGTTTTAACCTCTGTATATATATTTTTTTAAATTTCAATAAAAACTTAAGAATAATTTATTTTTAAGGAAAAAAAATACCAAATTACATATGGCATACCTCTTTGGCGTTGCGATCGGCAGGGGCAGTGTAGCGATTTCCCTGACTATTGATGGTAGGGTTACCGCTACCACCAATTGCATACATCTCCCATCGTGTGAAATCATTATTCACCACGTGTATATACCCTCGTCTACACCTTGGCATTCTTTGTACCAACCCTTTTCCGAAGTGATTAAATGCTATGGTCACCTGCATTGCCGAGTCCGGTAGGTACTCATCGCTGTGCCCCAGCAACATCACTTCATCGTGATGAGAAAAGTAGTTATTCGAAATTGTGATCCCAGTGGACCCCATCACTGCATCAATCAACCCATCTTTGCAATGGGACAACGAGCAATGATCAATCCATATGTCACGTGATCCGAATATGGAGATACCGTCACCGTCAGATTTGGTTCTCCACCCGTAGTGGGTTGGACTCGACCGCACCATAGTATTTCCTGTCGGTGTACAAAAATTAAAAAAAATTTCGAAGTTCGTACCAATGGCCTTATTTGGGAAGCAGGTAGCACAATCCTACTTCCCATACAAAAAACTCATATTAATCTATTTTTTAAATTATTTTTAATTAAAAAATGCAATATAAAAAGTTTTTAGAATAATTGATTTTACCAGATTGGTAACAGTGGTGAATGTGGATGTTGTGGATGATAATGTTGGTGACGTATTGGAGGGTGATGCAGCCGCCTCCAACTATGTGCACGTTAGCACCTCTCCCATCCAAAGTCTTATAGCTGTTAAAAATCAGCTCTTGAGAGAGGTGAATCAGCATGTCGGCTGAGAACACTATCCATAGCGGCTCCTCTTGGATGACGGCGTACCGCAGAGTTCCTGGCTTGGGCGTAACGGCGTCATCGTCAGAAGAGTCAGTAACGACGTAAATGGCACCGTTTTTACCTCCGAATGCGTACTGGCCGAAGCCGATTGAGCAGCCAGCTAGGCTTTGTCGGTTTTGGCTCCAGTTCGGGTCGCACCGCCAACAGTCATCTATCGGGTTTCCGGTTATGCATGATGACGTAGAAAACGAGTCGGTTTGGGCCGGTGTTTGGAGTTGTCTCCTTGAGAGTGACTCGTTTACTTTTCTGTTGGGAGAGAGGTATTTTGTGATACAATTTGGGGAGAGAAAATAATACATACCCATAGACAAAAATTTATTAGAAAACCAAAATCAAATACATATTTTTTTTTAATTTTTGAAAAAAAATTACTTCTTATGTAGAATAATGCTTTCTTGATACTCAAAGGGAGGAAAAAGCCAAATAGAGGAAAAAACTGGGGAATGCAGATAAACCCAGATAAGATAACCCAAACGAAATGACACGTGAACTAATTTTAAGCAATTTTACAAGGTAAGATACTCAAATGCTCAAAAATGAAAGTGAAAAAGAAGCTTCAAAGGAAAAAAAAAATTGTTACACAATGCACTCTTCAGCTTTCAAAATGTACCTTTGAACATCTTGAACAACAGCTTCAGGGTTGGGGTGGCGAAAAGGAAGAGTTAGGTTGTTGAGAATTGAAGAGGAGAGAAGAGGATATGAGAAGAGGAGAGAGATTAGGACAATGTGGCTCCTTTGGAGCATCTTTGATTCGAGAGAGAGAGATGTGGTGGGGTTAAAAATTTCCTTCTACAATGCACACACTTACATAAGCTGCATTGTTATGTGGGAATTAAGCTGTGATTAGTGGGATAATTGTATGGTCATTAGGAAGTGAAGTGAGAGTGAGGAAGAAGATAACTGACTCTCTCAATCTCTCTCTATTTCTCACTACTTCAGCTCAAGACATTCTTGCCCTCTTTTTTTGATTTATAATCATTATTGTTGGACTCCTAGAATCTAACTTGTTGGGCAAAAGGTAAAAAGAAACGGGCGAGTATAACATGTGTATAATATAAAGTAGTGGATAATGATCTTTGCCCTACTACTCTTTTATTGTTCTTTTTTTTTTTTGGGTCCTACGTATTAAAGTTTTATTGGTTTGGCAATTGGGCAATGAAATAGTTCCTTCATGGAATATATATATATTTTTGGTAATGGATGGACCGGTATCTGGATTTCATTCGATTAATTTGGCCCGGGTACTGTGAGGCTCATTAAGGGTTGGCTCTCCCAAGTCTTTTTTCTCTATTCTCAGGAGTCGAACATGAGACCTCTGATTAAAGGAAGGTAGAGTGCCCGATCACTCAACCCAAATGAGTTTGGTAGAAAAAAAAAATTTATTTTGCCTCTTTTGATCTGAGAAGAAATTAAGTTATTATGTGATTCAATATGTTTTAAAATGTCCTCAATACTTTTTGGTAGTATCATTATCCTTCTATGGAATTTGCCATTAAAATGCTTCGCATTTTTGATCTGATATTACTTAACCTCACTGTGGCTTCAAAAGTATATCAACTTACCCCTGGTGCTTTATATCGTTTGACGTTGCTTGGGCGGCGGCGAACATTGTTTTGTTAATATCCTGATCAGTGACTTAAATTCAAAATTCATGTTATCTATATTGTTAACTTGGGTTCTGTTAATATCTTCCCTTTCGTTCAGTTTTGGTGGCAGGGAACATTGTTTTCACACCAATTTGAAGTCACAATGAGTTTTAATTCAAGTGACACCTTTCTTTTCTATTTTTATAATAAAATTTGAATTTGAATTATGAAAAAAAATAATAATAATAAATTAGGAATCAGCAAATATCAAGAAGGGGATGATATTGGACAAGTTGGGTTGGGAAAATGCCTTGGCCCTAATAGGCCTGAGCCCGACTCATTAGGCCCAAATATAAGTTCCTGTTTTTCTAAGTCGGGCTAAAATAGCACTTTTGAAGTCTAACCTGGTCAAACCTGACTCTATGGGCCTAAAACCCTAATTCCAATAACTTTTTTGTAATAACTTTTTTTGTGTTATTCTAATCGGTAAATCAGATTTCAATTAATACAATTCAAACGCTTACGAAGTCAATTACACAAAAAATGTCAAGCCTTCTAAGTTGGCACCGTCCAACAACCCCTAAAGTATCATTGCACTCATGGCGAGACTAAATTAGGTTTGATTGAAAAAGTTATGCTGATCCAAAGTAGCTAATAGCAAAATTTTTAATTAGTATTCCTATAAATCGCACACGTCCCAGATGCAAGTCTTTTTGTTGCGACAAAAGGTGCAGAAAATTTGAAACGGATGCCTCAGTTGCAAAAGTGTGTACGGTTGCATCTAGTCAGAACTGAAGCTCCTTCAACACTTCTTCATAGGGCTTTTTGCCTTTTGGATAACAAGATTCCAGACAACTTCAACCTCCTCCATTTTCTTCTCATAGTCTTCCTTCACTGCATTAGGGTTAACGTCCAACCATTCAAATGCTTCTTCCAGTGTAGTCTCTATCCGTTTTTTTCCTTGAGAAGAAATTCTATTTACTCGTAATTTCATGTCATCAATTATGCTCTTCTTGTCATATAGATATGTTTCTAACTCATTCTTTGAATCAATTCTTTCCCTAGCAATCCTGTCTTCTTCTGCAAACTGCTCTGCCTCTTTTACCATCCGTTCAATCTCCTCTTTGGTTAGGCGCCCTCTTTTGTCGTTTTTATGACAATTGACGCTGAGTTCTTTGTTGCCTTGTCCACTGCCCTCACATTTAGTTTACCATTTGCATCAATCTCGAAAGTAACCTCCAATTTTGGCACACCCCTGTAAGAGAGTCATGAACAAAATAAGGGATCAACGTATATTCCTAGTCTGACTTCATAAGCTAAATCGCCACAAGTTCTCAAGTTTTCAGGAGCGTCATGTGTAGGCTTGTAAATGAGGTTTTATAACATAAGTTCATGAGGAAATCTCTACCCATTTTTGTTCACAAATTTCTATAGCATGCTTTCTTTTCATGTTCTTTTTTCGTTAACTTACTTTGGTGCACATTGGATGCCTGTTAGTTGGAATTGCCCAAGCTTGTGGCAGTCCTTTGTCGAGCTGCTTTCACCTTCGAACACCTGAGGGTCATAAAGATTGCTTTAGCCACACAAAGGCTCCAAATCAGAAAACAATCATCTGAATCATTGTAAAGCATCCATAATTGCTTTACCATAAAGTCTACAATAGTCTGGTTGTCTTCGGTTGTTGTGAAGATTCCATGTCTCCTGGCTGGGATAGTTGTGTTCCTCGGAATAACCTTGTCCCTTTTTTTACCAATCGTTTCAACTCCAAGGCTAAGAGGTATAACGTCAAGCAAAAAGAATGTCTGGCAAACAAATAAAAATTTCCATGTCAATTTTTTTTTTAATCATATAAGTTCATTAACTTCTACATAGTACTTACCTTTAGTTTGCTTGCCACCTTCACCACTAAGGATTCCACCCTGAACTGCAGCACCATAAGCCTCAGCCTCATCCGGATTAATACCCTTGTTGGGCTCCTTCCCGTCAAACAAGTCCTTCAAAAGCTGTTGTATCTTAGGAATATGAGTGCTCCCTCCAACTAGCACGATCTCATCAATATCCATTTCTTCAAACTGTATCCTTCAGTGCCTTCTTCAGTAGTTCCAGTGTCTTTTTAAACAATTCCATGTTCAGTTCCTCAAATTTTTCCCTCGTCAATCGCTCCGAAAATTCAATATCATCAAAAAGAGACTATTTCCACTTGAACTTGGTGTTGACTACTCAGTGTTTTCTTTGCTCTTTCACATTCCCTACGAAGCTTCCCTAGTGCCTTGCTGTCTTCATTGATATCTTTGCCGTACTTCTTTTTTATAAGCTTGATGAAATAATTCATATCTCTGTGATTGAAGTCCTCTCCTCCCAACTGGGTGTCTCCACTTGTGGCTCGAACCTCAAAAATGCCATTCTCGATAGTCAAAATGCTCACATCAAATGTACCACCACCAAGATCATAAACAACAATACTTTTCTTTCCACATTTCTTGTTCAGGCCATACGCTATGGCAGCGGCTGTGGGCTCATTAATTATCCGGAGAACATTGAGTCCAGCAATAGTTCCAGCATTTTTAGTAGCCTGCCTTTGAGCATCACTGAAATAAGCTGCAGAAAGGGAAAACCATCAATGCATACAAGTCCGTGACTGTTGAAATTAACTAAACCTCAGCAAACAGCTGTATTTGGCCTAAGAAACAAGCTAATCCATTATTAAGAGGTATATCAAGTTATATTTATTGAATCAACAACTTATGTGAAATTCGGAGAATGATTGGTGTTTGAATTTCACATGGAACAGTGACCACAGCACCTTCAACTTTTTTCCATAAATAAGCTTCGGCTGTTTCCTTGATCTTCCCTAATATCATAGCACTGATTTGCTCCGGACTAAAGACCTTCACCTCAATATAAGGACTACCATCCTTGTCAACAACCTTGTAAGGCAAGAAATTGATATACCTTGAAACCTCATAGTCATCAAACCTACCAAATAGAGAAAACAGGAAGAAATGGCGAAACAACCCGAAAACACAATTGAATGTAGTTTGCTATCTTTTCTATTATATTGTAACATTCTCCCTCAAAATTTTAATGAAATTCACACACGAGAACGCAAAAGCCAAAAGTTGTTTCAACTAAAAGCTGGGTATTGTGCAACTTACATCCTTCCAATAAACCTTTTGACATCAAAGATTGTGCGTTGCGCATTGGATGCTGCTTGGTTCTTCGCGGCCTCACCAACAAGACGCAGGGTGTCAGTGAAGGCAACCCAGGAAGGTGTGATTTTGTTGCCTTGATCATTTGGGATAATCTCAATTTGACCATCTCGATATGCTGCCACACAAGAGTAAGTTGTTCCTAGGTCTATACCTATCAGGCTATCACTGTCTCCACATTCCAAGACCCATGAAACAAAGACATTCTGATCTGAATTTAAAGAAAAAAAAAAAGGAAATTTCAATTCTGAAATTAATGATTCCAAAAATATTGTAGAGAAAGGAGGGACATTATATATAAACTCTAACTGCATCTATATGAGAGGTTGTATGCAATTTGAATGGAAACCAAAGCCATCAAGATTTTACTTTAAGATACAGACCGCCTTTTTCCAGATCCGAAACTCAATGATGAATGTACCAACAGAAACAGAAACGAAATAGAAAAAATTTTCTAATTCAAAACAACAAAATTAGAAGCTGTAATTACTGTAATTCTTCACAAAAAGAAAAAAACAATGTAAATCAAAGTAATATTTATCTTGCCATTTAAAAAAAAAAAAAAACCCAATTCAGAGAATAAATTAAAAATCCAAATTTAGCAAAAAAAAATCGACATTGAAATTCGTACATGAAGAAAACAAGCTTGCAAAAAGTTAAACCTAAGTGCTTTGCCTCTATAATTAAACCATGTTTGTGGGGAGATTACTGACCTGAGACTGATTTAATTAGAGAAAGCAATGCAAGTAAAACAGGGTTATACGAGTTGGGGGGTGGGGGAGGAATTCGAAACCAGCGCGAAAATTGAGTGGTGGGGGGGTTAGAGATCGAAAGGACGTAGTCCTGGGTTTCTTTTTCCTCTCTGCCCAGTGCCGAGATTGGCCGGAGTATTCTTAGTTAAAGCTGGGCCAGGCTACTTGAGTTTCCTAGAGGAAACAAAAAGAGTTTAAAATAAAAATTAGAAGTTTCCTTTTTATTTTTTTTTGGTTAAGAAAATTTGAAGATTTGAGTATAAGAATGCACAAAAATTAAAAAAAAAAAATAATGCACATTCTCCTCTACTTATTAAATTAAGAAAACGGCAGTATACTATTTCTCTTTTATTTTTATTTTTTGATTATGCAATTAGTTTTTTTTCCCCCTAATCAAGACAAGGGTATTAATGTGTGATGCATGAAAAATATAAAAATGAAAGAATATAGAATTTTGAAAAAGTAATTTGAACTTGGAAAAGGGAAGGTAAGAGTATTCACCCCAAAAAAAAAAAAAAAACCCATTTCGTAATTTTTTAATAAATAACAATTAATAGATTATTCAGATATTCAAATTCTTAATTTGTATTATTATTTTCTTTCCATAAAAATATGGGTAACTAACGGGTTTTTAAGAAATAAAACATCGAAACATTTTGAATTACTACAAAATTATGTTCCTTCATTAACATTAATTGCTATAATAATCATGTTTTGTACAAGATACTGTCATCTCTTGTGTTGTGCAAAAACAGAATACTATTTTATTCCACAATTCAATAATTTGTTATGCCAAAATTATTACGTTCTGCAGTCATAACCATCTTTGCATGCAAAGTTTCAAGCTTTGGACCAATACAAAATAGGGTATTGAAAATCATAATTAAGCCTTCTACTTCAATATTGTTTAAACTTTTGCCTTAGCCCTTTCTTTTGAAAATTATTATTTGGCTTAGATGTGCGACAATGCACGATCCAAATAAAATAGAACAAAAAAAAAGGTAGAAATTCGACAATACTGCTTGACCTTTTTCTTATACGCATGATATATTAAATTTTAGAATAAAATAAAATAAAATAATCCTGACCAATTTGGGCTTCATCTTATTATTATTATTATTATTATTATTATTATTATTATTATATCATCGGTATCCAGAGTCTAATTTGATTTGGATTTACAGTGGTCCATTCTAAGGGCTATCCTCTCAGCGTAGTTTTCTTTATTCCCAAAATTTGAGTCTGAGATCTTGATTAAAGGATTTAACATCACTTCTTATTAGGCCGACTATCTATTGGTTTGGACTTGTAATAAAAAATGATCACCCCTAAGGGGATAACCTAATAGTCATAACTTCAATCTTTTAACCTGATGATCTCAAATTCAAATATCGATATAAATAAATAATAAAAATAAAAATAAAATAAAAATGACCCTTTCTTGGTACAACAAATAGTGTCAAAAAATGACAAATCCATAATCTTGCATCATCTTGTAATTTCTTAAAAGTAGAGAGAGGCTAGTTGTTACAATTCTTTATTTTCAATTTATGATATGAAATTCAAATATCATGCGTAACAAAAAAAAAAAAAAAAAAAAAATCTGAGTTTGACAAGGGAATTTTTGGTATTATGGAAAGAGTAATATTAAATAAGCTACATATATTAAATTTTATGTAATTTTTTATATCAGTGTAATTTAATCGATTATTAATTCAATATTTATTTGAATTGATCATAACATTCTATTAATTTGAATAATACGTGGTAATATAATTTTTTATTATTAATATATTTAGAGGTGAGCATTACAGGGTTATGAACACGCACTTGTAATATTTGATATATTTAATTTATAATTCATTTAATCTATTTAATATTATTCACGTATTAATAGAAATATTCCTACAAACATGTTATTTTGTTTGTGAAGCCAAACAACATTACAAATCCGCAGCACCAGCTGGGATATGTGTTACTGTATACTGGACAGGGAGGCAGAGCCGAGTGTGCTGACCGAAATGCTATCCCTCCCATGGAAAAGTTTGACAGAAAAATCCAATTTCAATCCGGACAGCGAACACAATTTTCCTCCCTCAATGTTGTGATCCGAAATTCAAAACAAAAAAAAAAATGAAACATCAAATTTTGAATCTTCCACTTTCAATAAAATCCTCCGGAAAAAAAAGCTCAAGGGAAAATTTTGTGGTCCTCCTAAATTGATTAAACTTGAAGGATGGTTACCTTTGTATATGAACCCTAAGGAATCGAATTTATAGATAGTTCTCCAGAACACAAGGCCACGAAACGAATGGATCAAGCTGCATTGTGACTACTAATTTTATGTGCTTGATTATATTAGGAAAAAAAATTGTTTTTATTTTAAAAATTAATTATTATGAAAGATTTTTAAATTTACATACCACGTTTTGAATATTGAATTAATCGATATAGAATTTAATAAAATAGACATGTATAATCAATTAAAATAAATTACTTAAAAATGGTGAATAAGATATGACAAAATTGATTATCAGAGGAATCAATGACATTAAAATCATCTTCTCAGAAATCCAATGGATGTCCAAAACCTTCTAAACAACAATCAAGTAAGTGAGAAATGTTGTGGGAATGATTCAAAAAAGTTTAGGTAGTATCCAATTTAATTATTGGCTTGGTAAGCATTGTTTTAGTGAACCCTCAAGACCATTCATGTGGGGATGGGGAAGGGAGGGCCCTAGTTGGTAAAAAAATCCCGTGGGCCATTCTCCATGCTCAATCCATTAAAAATGTTTATTAAACAAGTGAAATTTAAATAAAAACTTATACTTATTTAAAAGATATTATTAATATTTTTTAAAAGAAAATGAAATTTATTTAAAGATATTGTTAATATTCTATATATAAGAGTCATGAGGATGCTTATGGCCAAGAGTGATGAATGCACATTAATGGGGTCAACAAGCCGATTAGATACACACGCAAACTCATATTTTTGAACTTTATATGGCAAAGGGTGTGGAAAAATAGATTATGACTTGAGCTATTTTGGTCACTCTGCAGAAAAGAAGGTGCGAAATGAGCCCAGCTAACCAAGATACATGGTTTTATCATCTGGACCTTGTGAGGATGACAGATTTAGCTGAGAACAAATGACAAGTGAACTTGTTCTCTCAAAATTGACTTGTATTTTGTGTGGACTATGTTGAGTGTTTTGAACCAAGTGTGAAAATTCCATGTTAAAAAAAAAAAAAAATGGAAGATTGATCTATATTGGTATGCCCATCTTTCAAAGAGTGTTGATCAATCCAAGTTGCAAGAAGTGAGTGTCTTACATCAATTTCATGCTCAGTTAAAATAATTAAGCATCATTTAGGATTAGCTCAGTTGAATTTCTGCTACAAATTTTTTTAATAACATGGAGCATAATGGTAGATTTCCCACTAAATACTTTTGGGATCGAAAACTATTATCTTTTTGCACCAGTTGTTCGATCATTGTCACTTCGCAACGTGTTGTCCTGTCATCAAGGTCATGGCGTCCAAGCAGCCGGTGTCCTCCGGTCATAATCCACCTTGCAAGGAGTCACCAGGTGTTGCAAATGCATTGGTGATGAAGTTGTACAGTCAGCCGGGTTCGTCTAGTCATCATCCACGTGATGCAGAGTAAGCCACATGTTGACATGTCATCAAACACATGGTGTCGAGTTAGCATGGGTTGACATGTCATCATTCCACGTGGCCATCATCTCCACGTGTCTCACACATTGGCCATAATGTGTAAGGTCAATCGATGTCGTCCAGTCATCGACGAAGGTCGACATGTTTACAACAAACCAGGCAAACAGTCGCTAGGTGTTGCTAATGCATTCGCAATAAAGTTTTACAGTCTGCCGCTTTTATTCGATCATTGTCACGTGGCGTTGAATAAGCCACGTGTCCCCTTGTTATCAACCAGGTGGCTTCCAATTAACCCATGTCATCCGGTCATTAGAAACGTGGCATCGAGTAAGCAAATGATGACAGCTCAGCATACCACCCGGGCACCACCCAGTCAGCTTTGATGGACCAGTTGTCAGCCACATGTTACCCAGTCATCTACCACGTCGCATCCAGTCAGTTGATGATATCCAGTCATTAGAATGGTGGCATCAAGTCAGGATACAACGTGGCCAGCTGTAGCCATGTATCGAACCTATATTGGCTATGATTGGTAGAGTCAACCAAGGTCGTCCAATCATCATCCACATGGTCACCAGTCAGCAGAGATCGACCAATCACCAGCCACGTATTGTCGTATGGTTAACACGTGGCATCCAATCAGACGAGGTTGACAATTCATTGTCACGTAGCACAAGGTGCCATGTGTCTATCAGTCATTGCCATAGGTTGTACAATCAACCAAGGTCATCCGATTATCGACCATGTGGTGTCCAGTCAGCAATGGTGGACCTATTGACAGCCACCTGTTCTCCAGTCATCAACAACGTGGCTTCCCGCCAGCCAAGGTTGTCTAGTCATTGAACACGTGTTCACGGTGAAATGGAGTGGACAGTCAGGATCCCACGTAGCCACCACTCACCAGGCGTCACACAATCATTAGCCATAAGTTTTACAGTCAGCTGAGGTTGTCCAGTCATCAATTACATGGTGTGCGGTAAGAAATGGTTGACCAGTTGCCAACCACATGTTGTCCTGTCATGGCCACATCATCAGCGATGTAACATTTTTTTATTGGGTCAAGATCTGCGGGGGTAACATTGATACACCGGTTTGAGTCGCGATTCGATTTAATGCAACTTTGTTAGACCAGTTCATCCATTTTCAGTTGGGTTTTTCTCCAACTAGACCGGTTTTTAAGATTTTCAGGTGTTCTGAATTCATTTATGGGTTCAGATTGGCCTAATTCCAACTCTACAGGAAGGATAGGGAGCGACCGGTCTATGCAAAACCCCATTATGATTAATATGTAAATTAGTTAAACCGTCCCACATTTGTTAAATCAATTAGGAAGTACTCTTCTACCCGTGCTTTTACTATGCATTTTCCCCTGTTTTGTCCTGAATTCATCTGCCGAAAACAATAAAAAACAACCATAACACAACCATAACAAAATATCTTATCAGATTCACAATTTCTATCATGCGCCACATTTCAAGGTAACAAATTTAATATTATGGCTCGAATACAGTCCATTTTTAGCGAGTTATCATGTATATCAACACCCTGCATGGAGAAAAATTATGGGCACAGTTGCTGAGTCCTGTATATTAGGACCAACCTGTCATCCCTCTTATCGGCTACGCGAGAGAATACCAACTAGCCATTGCAGGGCAGCATACGTTCATTGCATAGCCATTCGGAGAACATGAACCATTCAGCTGAAACTCACACAAATTCAAAAAAGTTATAAAGAAAGGTGCTCCTGTTGGCCTCCCCAATGGGGTCTATACAGCATTAAAGCGGAACTGAGTACAACAAAAATGGATAAGCAAGACATCAGACAAACAGAAAAAGAACCAATGAATGCAAGCGAGAAGTTATTACAAATTAAACCTGGATATGACCATTTCTCCTGCAGCTTATCCCATCTTCATATTGAGTCATACGCAGCAGAACCAAAAGTAAAAGATAAATCCTTTCATCATCTGATTTTCTGGCACATCTTTCAGCAATTGTTGTTGGCAGCACTGTAAAATATCTCCAATTTGCATTCCCATGACTAACAAAATTTCGACTTCTTTGAAGCTCCAAATCAATAGGCCATGCATGGATTAACAGCCACACTGACCTCCATTTCAATTGCAAAAGCACCTGGTTTTAAAACATTGCAAGGGAAGCAAGAGAACTTCTTTAAAGGTGATTCGTCAGTGCTCAGGTTAGTTACAAAAAGGACCAACATGAAAGTTTCAAATATATACTATAGCATAGTGGCAAATTGAGGCTCGACAAGTCCTCACCTAGTAACGATCATAAGATGGACGGCCCTCTCTCCTAGGCCGGTCATAAGGACCAACTCTGTCCCTGTAGCTTCCTCGGTCAAACGGGCAGGCCCACCACTTCCATATCTGTCACCAGCACCCCCTTGGACCTCCATCTCTTTGATAATCTCTTCCTTTGTCAAATCCGTTATGAGGAATTCGGTCCATGTATCTGCCATCTGAAAACGATCCCCAGCAGGAAGGAACCTCTCATTTTCATAACGGCCACGATTGTCATACCTGTCGTCCTTGCCATCAATTCGATCCCTGTCTCCGTACCGCCCCATGTCATATCGGTCTTCATAACGATTAGCCCCATAGTGATCACTAAAGCCACCGGTGCCACCGCCACTGCCATTAAACCTAGACTGTGAAGAAAATCGGCCACCTTCACTACTACCACCACCAGTCCTACCACTGACACCATCACCACCAACTACTGAATGGCATTCACGAGCAAAATGGCCCAAACGTCCACACTTGAAGCATTCTGACCGCCCACCTGATCGATCATCTCCTCTATATCCACCCCTACCACCAGAAGTATGATCCCTACTGTAGCCATAGTCAGGATCATCACCAGCCATTTTAGGCTGTGCCCTGTTCACTGAGATTGTCCGACCATCCAATTCCCTACCATGCATCTCCCTGATAGCATCATCCATGGCCCTGACGATCTGCAAAAAGTTATAAATCCAAATCCACGGGAGCGGCCAGTATCTCTTTCCACCATGACCTATATAATTGTCAGATTAACCTGACTGTAAAACTTCCAACATAGCTATAGTTAAATAACTTTCGGGTAATACAAAAGACACATGAACATTATTGCAAGAAAATCTCACCGTTTATATGCACGTGGACCATTACATTACAAAGATTTCATTATTACAGTGATAAGATGTAATAATGGCACTAATTTGCAAAAAGGCAGCTTTGCTCAATACAAATACACACTAAACACTTAACTAAATGAAAACAATCAGACAATGAAATGCTAGCAACGCCAGTAGTGTGATAAAGTGCCAGGCCAATCATCTAAAATATATCACACTAATGTTCATGACCACTAAAATGCAAAGAGAAAAGGAAAATCCATGACCCCTGAACTTGATCATCAAATATTTACAACAATTCAGGTATTTCAAAAGAAATATCTTACAGCACAGCCAGCATACCATCCAACTTCATCTCTGAAATGCCAAGGAAAGACCCAAGACACTTACAGGTTGAGAGACATGAAAGCCATAACATGCCATATCTTTCAGTATCAAATTATTCCAGAAAACTGAAAATATGACACCACCCACAGATAAGGCCACCCTGTACATTGCAGCATGGTATTTCACAATGTATTTGTGCCATAAAAAGGAAGAAGCCAGATCTGTAGCACTTAAACTCAAATCATAGGGAGGCCTAATGTCCTAGAATCCTTAAATGCAAGCCCTTCTATGTAAAGGACTGAAAGTGCAAACACAAAACAACCATTTACAGGAGATTTTGAAAGGCCTTACTATGAAAATTTTCTGGATTTAAAGGGACAAAATGGCATGCCAATCCCTAATAAGCAACTGGCTACTAGAACACTTTAGCCTCTGGCATGTTTTCTTCAACTTCAACTTCTGAAGACCAAGCATGGAATAGCTAGTTCATATTTCTGATGCAAGATCATGCATACAGAAATGCTTGCCAGTGTTAGTCTTAGTCCACTAGGAGCAACATCGCAATATTTCTTGGCTAATGAAAAGGTTTCATGAAAAAGAGCTGGATGGAATTCAGCAATCACAAACTACCCTCATCAGCAAATGTGTGTGTGGACACCCACACCATATATAGTCTGAAATAGGAAAAGTAATAAACGCGACCAATGACCCTCAATGAGTATCCCCAAAGTGTACAGAGCTGCATAAAGAACAAGAGAACCAAGAGTTGCCAAGCCAATACAACAGAGTATGTCTAACTGAAGATATCACAATGAAAAAAGGGACCACAGAAATTTAAAAACAAAAATGCATTGCCTTGGAAGTGTTTAGATGGTATAGTACGAAAATAAAACTTTAACTCTAAAATGAAGAAATCCATCAATTTTGTTACTATGACTCTATGCAGCACAGACAACTGTGAGATGCAGGACAGATGATACCACATGACATCACGACCAAGAAGTACCGGATTATCTTTTGGATAGGCCCTGACAGAAGGAAGGCTGGAATGCCAACAGGCGTCTATTATTGAATTCATCCGACCCTACCCATTTTGAGTTTTGAGAATGTCTAGTGCCATGGGTAAATAAGTTAGAAATATGTATATATTTGAAAATAGAGTTCTATATAAATGTACAATATCAACTCATGCTCAGACAATAGTAAGTATGATATCTTGTACATGTAACATACCATTACCTGTAGAAACCTTATTTTCCTTCAGTTTGTGCTCAATATAGCTGTACTTTGAAATTTATAAATTCACAAATATACAAATAATTTTGCCCATCACGTGATTCTAAAAGTGTAATGGAAGTGTCCTAGAACTGTCTAGTTGAAAATGAAATGTAAATAAAAACAAAAATAAATAAAAAAATGCCACCACAGTTGAAACAATTCAGTGCATCTCTTCAAAAGGCCCTATGAGAATCTTGTCAAAGGACAGGGCTCATTTCCACAGGTGTCAGTGTACAAAGATTGAGATTCACATCAAGGAAACCCCCAAGAAAATGAAGCAAGATAATAGTTCGGGTTTCAACCAATATCGATCATATCTCTTCCATTTCATTCTAGTTAGCATTGAATCAAAGAGAAAAATAAATAGATAAATAATCCCCTCCAATAGGCAATCGAAAGAAATATTCCTAGTCCAAATTTTGATGACTAGTGAGAAAAGAAAACCACCTCGATGACTTTCCTGCTTCTACAAAGAAAGCTAGAGCAACTATACTGTTTCATCTATCATGCAACAGCTTTTAGAAACGTTTGTACCCATAAATAGTCATGTAATTAGTTCATTGTGGCAATTCTCTCTGTAAATATATTCAGTGAAAGGATCCTAGCTCACTCGTATATTCCAAAACTCGTATTGATTAATCATCTTAGTAGCCAATGGCTGATAGTTTCATTCCCCTTACTCTTACAGGTAATATATATTGATACAAGGAGATACAATCAAACGAGATCAAATCAAGGAAGGGAGGATGAAAGTAGGGAGATTCTACTGCTTGAGCTGTCCCTGAAGGACTAGGTAAAATGAAATCTAAAGTGATAGCCATTTTGCAAATCGGTTTGAAAACATTTTTTTGTCCTAAAAGTTCAAACCAAAAATTTAAAACAACTCTTTTTGCTTTATGATCACATCAAGATATCAGACAAAATTTTTGTTGTAACTAGAAAGAAGACTAGGGTACAACAACAATAACAACAACAACCTAGACCTTCTGTCCTAAGATTTGGGATCGGCCATATAAGTGACAAATAATAAAATCGTAAAAAAAAAAAAAAAAAAAAAAAAAAAAAAGTAGTAGAAGAAGAAGATTTAGTTTGTGCGGAGTCTCCTACGCCACTCATTCCTATCTAAGACCATCTCCTCAACTAAATCCAGCACTATCCTATCTTTACGAATGCATTGCATCCACGTTTTCAATGGTCTACCTCTACGTTTTATTAATTCTTCTATATTTAAGTTCTCTACCTTCCTAACAGGTGCGTCTATAGGCCTTCGCTGCACATGACCAAACCATCTCAGACAGTATTCTCGCATCTTGTCTACAATTGGACTGACTCCTAGGTTATTATATATCTCGTCGTTTCTAATTCTATCATTTCTAGTTTTGCCACACATCTACCTAAACATTCTCATTTCAGCTATAGCCATTTTTTGCTCTTATTGCTGTTTAATGGCCCAACATTTAGTGTTATATAATAGAGTAGGTCTTATTGCGGTCCTATAGAATTTTCTCTTTAGCTAATGGTATCGTGCGATCACAGAACACTCCGGATGCCTTTCTCCATTTCATCCAACCCGCTTGAATTCTATTATTGACATCTCCATCTATATTGCTATCATTTTGGATGATAGAACTAAGATATCTAAACATTTTGCTTTTGAAACTTCTCTTCCTTCTAATCTAATCGTTTCTTCAATATCTTGATGGTTGTCGCTAAACTTACACTCATATACTCAGTTTTAAATCTACTCAATCTAAATCCTTTAGATTTTAACGTATCCCTCCATAACTCTAATTTAGAACTGATACCTTTTTTAGTTTCATCAACCAAAATTATATTATCTACGAATGGCATACACCATGGTATTTCATCTTAAATATTTTTTTGTGATTTTATCTATCACTATTGTAAATAATAAGGGACTCAATGCCGAACCTTGATATAACCCAATGTTAATAGGAAAGCTATCACTCAACCCCCTGCAAGTCCTTACATTGGTCATAACTCCTTCATACATATCCCTAATAAGATTAATATATTTCAAAGAGATCCCTTCATTATGAGCGCCCACCACAATACGTCTCTG
This sequence comes from Dillenia turbinata, assembly GCA_037126225.1. Taxonomy (NCBI): domain Eukaryota; kingdom Viridiplantae; phylum Streptophyta; class Magnoliopsida; order Dilleniales; family Dilleniaceae; genus Dillenia; species Dillenia turbinata. The sequence goes on from JBAMMX010000004.1 coordinate 26,156,826, forward strand.
GAAACTCCATCATATGCTTTCTCAAGGTCAATGAATACCATATGTAAATCTTTTTTTATACTTTAAATGTCTCAATCAATTGTCTTAGCAAGTGAATTGATTCAGTGGTGGATCATACGGGCATAAATCCGAACTGATTTTGAGACACTTACCTCCCGTCTCAATCTATGCTCTATCACTCTCTCCCATAACTTCATCGTATGACTCATGAGTTTAATTTCTCTATAGTTGGAGTAATCTTGTATGTCTCCTTTATTCTTATATAGCGGGACAAGTGTGTTCTCTCTCCATAGGTGAAATATTTTCTTTGTTTATCAAATTTTGTTAAAAAGAGCCGTTAATATTGTTATTCCGAATTCTCCCAAACATTTCCACACCTCGATAGGAATGCCATCAGGTCCTATAGTTTTGTTATTTCTCATTCTCTTTATAGCCTCATTTACTTCATGAGGGCAGATTTTATGTTTAAAATCTCTTCTATGGATATCTCTAAATTTTCTTTATTTGTTGCTCTCAACATTAAATAAATTATTAAAATATTACCCCACCTCTTTCTTATATCCTCGTTTCTTACAAGTGTACTATTTGTTGCACTCTTAATACATCTAATCTCATTTAGATCTTGTCCCTTCCTCTCCCTTAATTTGGCAATTCTATAGATCTCTCTCTCCCCGTTTCGAGTCTCTGGTCTCTTGTACAATTCGTTATACACTTTATTTTTTGATTCATGTATTATCTTTTTTACGTCTTTTTTTGCCTTTTTGTATTTTTCATAAGTCTCGCTACTACTATCATTTTTAAGATTCCTATAGCATTCTCTTTTTATTCGGATCATGCTTTCTATTTATTCGTTCCACCACCATGACTCTTTGCCTCTTGGAGCCCCGCCCTTGGATACTCCAAGAACCTCTCTATCTATACTTTTAATATTATTAGACATATCATTCCACATCGTTTATGCGTTATAATTAACAGACCAATTTGTTATTCCAATTATTTTATCCCTAAAACTCGTCACATTTTCCCCTTTCAGTTTCCACCACTTAATTCTTGACTCCATATATGATTGACATTGCTTTTGTTGTTTCGGCACTTGTACATCTAAAACTAAGAGTCTGTATTGAGTCGTTACACTCTCCCCCGGTATGATCTTACAGTCCTTATAAATCATTCTATCACCTCTTCTAGTGAGAAAGAAATCTATTTGACTAACATTTGACCCACTTCTATAAGTAACTATGTGTGACTCTTTTTTTTTAAAGAACGTATTTACTAGTGTCAAATCAAATACTACTGCAAACTCTAAAATTGTACTTCTCGCCTCATTCCTACGGCCAAATCCAAAGTTTACGTGTACGGTTTCGAATCCCTCGTTTTTCTTTCTTACATGTCCATTTAGATCTCCTCCAATAAATAACTTCTCATTACTTGGTATGATTTGTATACATTCATCTAGATCATCCCAAAATTGTTTCTTACTAATTGCATCCACACCTATTTAGGGCGCGTACACGCTAACTATATTAATTACGTTTCCTCCATTTACTAACTTGACAAACATCATTCTATCTCCCTTTCTTCTTATCTCTACTACCTCTTCTAATAGATCTCTATGTACAACTATTCCTACCCCATTTTTAGTCCTATCCCTATATGTGTACCAAAACTTATGACCATAATACTCTATTACTCTAGTCTTCTCTCCCACCCATTTGGTTTCTTGAAGACACATGATCATAATTTTTCTTCTATTAATTACTTCACCTATTTCTCATAACTTTCCGATTAGAGATCCTATATTCCAAGTAACTTGTTAAAATTACAATTGCATGTCAAACTCCATATTTAACTGGAACAATGCAAATATTAGAAGGATACAAGGTCCAAGACTACAAGCTCATGGTAAGTGACGTGTTTCAGGATCTGTGTGAAATTTAGTAGGATAAATACCTATATTTGTACTTGAAAATGTTAAAAGAGGTTAAAAGGTAATGAAATGTAACAAGTAATCCAACTGGAAACATTGCTAGTGAAATCACATCTCTAGATCAATGCTTTTCCTCACTTTCCTGTCATGTATCTCAGATCCTGGCATAGTTCAAGCACAAACATCCGAGTAGAATAAACGATTTTTGTCCTATGTCTCCAACTCTCCATAACTCAAGAGGGCTTACATACAGTAAGGTGAGTCAAAAATAATGGTCAGGACTAGGATAGAAGGCTGAATTGAAATTCAATATCAACATCTATGACATAGAAAATAAAGAGAAAGGTTATTTCATTAAGTTGTAAGGAGCTCGGAATTCCTTCCTTGACATCTAAATACTACTAGATGGAACTAAACACATTGGCTGATGTGCCTGCTACATCTCCCAAATACACACACAAACACAAAGGATATTACAAGAACAGGATAGGAAATCCCCATCTCACCCCCCCCCCCAAAAAAAAAAAAAAAAAAAAAAAAAACCCAGACAACCGAGATAAAAATGGACACTAAAAGAGAACTGGTCATTAATTTAGAATCACTGAGGGCACTTGAAGCATGAGACCATAAGTTAGTATAAAACAGAATCCTGTCGCATGGAATGCCCATCCTATCCCCTGCATGGAATGCCTATCCTACATCCACCAATTACGCCTCAAAGACAGTCACGTAAATGCCAACACCAACATCAAAATCAACTATCAAAATCCACAACCATGAAACCCTAGAAAACAATTTGACAAAGAGAATAAACAGGAACCAATTTCAATCACAACGATTCTCTGTATATATTATGGGTACGAGAATGCTGGCATGAAAAGAACTTCGCAATTCATTTATTTGAAACCCGAGAGAGAGAGAGAGAGAGTATACCAGACATTCGAGAATTTTCCCATAGCGACGAAATGCATCGTCAAGATGCCTCTCGGTGGTATTCCACGCCAAACCCCCAACAAAAATTCGATTATCTTCCCTTCCTGCCATCTCTACACGAAAACCCTAGAAAGATTAAACGAATCAAATACAATTTACTTGATCTTCAACTCAAAAAAATAGGCAAAAGAGAGAGACACGAGTTGTCTGCTCACAGTTCTCTCGAGAAATCAAGAGAGGGTGTTTGGTTTAGAGTCGAAGAAATTGAATAGGAAGGGTACGAAGCAGAAGCACGCGTGCAAATTGGAGCGCATGCTTCGTGTGAATAAAACCTAGAGTAGACTTAAACGCGGTTCCGAATCTGGTGACTCATTCACCAAGCGGTGCCAAGCCAACAGAGCTGGCTAGTGTTTGGAAAATCTCTCTCAACTTCCCTTGATTTATGTTTACATTTACTTTATTATACTTATATTATCATTTAATTAAAATGAAAAATTTTTACAAAAAATACAAACTTTACAAATAAAAAATTCTCTTAGTAAAAATTAAAATTATATTAATAATTTTTTACATTAAAATTAACTAAGTCCAGCTTTCAGCAATTTTTTATTTTAAATTTAATAAATTTTTAACTTTTTGTTATTCTCTAATGATCTAATTTTAGTTTTAATTGAGACAAATAATATATATTTAAAAAAAAAAAAAAACTGACCAGGTTTTTGTTCCTAAACCTGACAAAGATTTTACAAGAATGAAACTAATAGAGCATGTTAAGTCTTGGGGGGAAAAAACAATTTTTTTTTTTTTTTTTTTTTTTTGCTTCTAAATTCAACAATGTATCTGCCTACAGAATTTTCATGATTAAAATGATTTTTATTTGTTAAGTAAGAGATCCAACAGAGCGGTCATTACATTAAGGTTACATTGGGGAGGTGTTTGAAAAATATTAATTTCTCTTAATTTACCCTAATTTGTTTCTATTTTAATTTATTTTATTGATAATATTTTTCAATTAAAGTAAAAAAAAAAATTATAAACGTTAAGGTTTTCTAAGTAGTAATTAATTTTCCTTGAAATAAAAAATTCTAAATCGTGGCATGATAATTTTTTATGTTTTATAAGTTACCTAATTTCAATTTTACTTGATTTCAATTTTTCTAAATAAGATTTGAAAAAAAAAAAACAAAAAAAAAAGTTATTCTCATACCCTAATTTCACGTCACTACTCTCTATAAATAGTAAATATAAAAGATCACTTTGATCACGATAAATAATAAATCACTTCTCCATGATATAAAAAATAAAATCTAAAACCTCAAAAATTTAATTTACTCCTTGTATTTCTTTTTTTACCTTTTCAAAAATCAAATAATTATTACTAATGTCAGAAAAATGGACATCAAATGTGATGGGACTGATCTAAAGACTATCAGGGAGATCCCGAGAACCCGGAGACCAATACCAAAACTCATACGATGATGGACTCATCTCCCCGCTAAAATAGGTAACAATTAA
>JBAMMX010000004.1:26161700-26266700 GCA_037126225.1 Dillenia turbinata
AAAAATAATTTACAAAATTTTTTTAAAAATTTTAATGAACGAGTTTCTATATGTAATAATACTTGGAGTGATCATTTTTAAAGATATTTATATATGGTTATTACATATCATTGAATTGATAATAATTGAAATATCTAAAAACGTATCACTACATTTAGAGTTTTAATGAAAGATATATAGTTGAAAATATTTATAAGATTATCAGTACAATTTTAAAATAATATTATTTAGTGAATAATTTTTTTTATTGGTTTTGATAATAGTTCAGTTAATACTACTTTTATTAGCGATTTAGAAAATATTTGTAAACTTAATTTTAGTGGTAAATTTTTCATATAACATATTTATATCATGTATTAAATTTATATATATTCAAAATAGATTAAGATATCTTGAAATTTATCTTACACCTATTAAAAAAGTAATTTTTTATTTATGAACTCACGACAAATGAAAGATTGGGTTAAATTTTGTAAGGAAAATAGAAAAAGAGCTAAAAGATTTTCTTAAAATGTTCCAACATGTTGGAATTCAACTTATTAATTATTAAATAAATTATTTTCTTATAGAAAATTATTATGTGGTTTTTTCCTTAGCCGAAAGATACTATTTTTTAGCAAAAAATCAAAGCCATTAAAGTGTTTTGACTTTCCTTTAGAATTAATAGTTTGTTCGATGGACCAATGGTTGAGGACCGATCTGGGGAGATAAATTCCATTCCGGCATTCTCATTCGATAGCCTGGGCAACTACGACCCTATCGTTTGGGGGAGACTGGGTGACTAAAGCCATTCGGACAGATCATTAAATGCAGAGCAGTCGCTAAGCTTACTCCACTACCAGAGTCGTCATTTATGGGCCTTCCGTAGACCCTTGTGCGTTGACCTTCCAATCGGGCTTGTGGATTATATCCCATCATTTACCCTCGACTCATGGCGCCTTTTTCTAGAAATGCTAAGAAGAGTTATGACTATTAGAAAAGGTGCGAAGATTTTGGAGCGGACTCTTTGTCATTTCGATTTTTGGGAACCATTTTCTCGTACGCTTTATAAAGATTCACGTCACTGCAGTATCGCATACCCTAGTATATTTCATCACATTTTCTTAATCTCTTTGCAAAAACTTTTTCTCGCAAAAATGTCGAAAGGTTATTCTTCGTCATGAGGCAGAAAACAGTGGAGGTCAAGATCAAGAGAACTAATGCAGTTTGGGACATGTCGCTTCTGGCGATTGAACTAGTGTTACCCGGTGAAGAGGACAGAGTTTAATCATGCTCTGCCGACCTGGCCGCGTCCCAACGAGTAAGTGTGTGAAGCATGGCTTAAGGATTCATAACATGTCCACTGCGAGGGTTTTGAGATGTTGGAATATCCACCCCCGCCGCCATTCTGAAAAGCCATGCTTGTAATTGCCTTGATTTCTTGTCACACTTTTTCGCTCATTTTGGACTAAAATCTTGGAGGCCCTTTTTTTCTTTGAAAGTGTGCAATACCCAAGGTTTTACCCATGGTTGGTATCACCATGCAACTGCCTGAACCTCTAATTCTTTTTTACATGGAGTTTTAGGATGTACCATTGCTGCAGTTCTTTTTTACGTGAGATTTTTGAAATAAGATCTTTCATTACTCCTGTATGCTAATTCAAACACATTTTTTGAACATGAAGATCCTAAAACTCCTCAATATTCTCGTCTTTTGCAATTTCTCATTATACAGGGTCTACTCATCGAGCATTTAGGTAGATTTTTGAGAACCGCATATTGCTACTGCTCAGTCATTGTGATCTAGACGAGACAGACATAAAACCTCTTAAGGAATTATATCAAGGAGTCAAGCGGATTTCTCGCCATCTCAGAATACTTTTCTTTAAGAGGAGGTTCCCCACTAAATGAGAGATACGATCAATGCAAGAGAAATGCGTCAATACTTCTCTCAAACTCGCTGAAGAGACTATGGTTTGATTGTTTGACCAATTTTTGATGGCATGATGAGGGACTAGCTATAGATCGGAGAACACTTAGCCTTCTTGGGAGCATGTGGAGACGTAGAGAGGGCTAGTTGGTCAATGGTCCGATAATTAATATACACTTTCTCGCAGACGGGGAGGAGGACATTCTGACGTAATAGTGCTCAAGACAACAAGTGGAGTGCTTTGGTCTCAATTCACAAGAATAGGAAGAGATTTCAATGGCACACGTTTCGCTTCCTGTTTTGGGAGGTTTCTCCTCGAACGGTCACTTCAAACATCCCGATGTCTCCCGCAAGATGTAGAGGATGAGACTGTGTTCCACTATTTTGGTCGACCGTTCAATCCGAGAAGAGGATAATTTAGAAGAAGGATTGGTAGCGGTCTGTGTGGGGGATCATCAGTATAATTTTATTGATTCACGAGAAGCACTACAGCCTGGCCGAATCTGCCTCGAGTTTCGCCCCGAAATTCACGCTCTCTCCATACAATGTTTTCGGACCATACGACAAAGGCTATCCACTTCTCTTTTGCCTTACTTGCAGTGTTCTTCTCGCCTGTGCCCCGTCCGCATTTGTTATTATATGACTCGATCACAGTGGTTTTTTAGATTGCCCCACACTACAACCTTCAGTATATCAGATAGTGATATTATAAATTATCTATTTGAGTAACTAAATGGCGCTCAAGGACGCGAGAACAAGCAAGTGACATCGAATAAGAGAAAGACAAATGACAACGCCTTCTGGGCTAGACTTGGGCACTATCCCAGAGACAGAAAAGCTGGGGTTGAAGGCACGCGCAGACGAGAAGCGAGATTAGCTGACAATTACCGTTAGCTCATCTTTGGGAGGAATCCTTTCAAATACCTAACGGGAGATGACTAATCTCAAGGTGTCTGCCAACAATATTGCCAATCTCCGCCTTTCTGGGCCGTAGGTTTGCCGAGCGCTTTGAGGTACACTCAAGAGATTCTCCAACAAGTCAATCGAGCATGAGACTCCACCTCTCGAGGAGCCGAGAGAGGATAGCGCATCGTGGACTCTATCCTGAATGCCTCCGCTGTCCTTCTTCAACCCCTTGTAATCTTGTATTGTTCCTAAAGCACGAAAAGACATTTTCCAATGAATACCACTGAATACCGTTCGATCCATTTGTCCAATGATCCATTGAAGTATAATGATCTTCTGCTAAGAAAACTTTTTAAAATGTTAATAGCTCCCGCTTGGGGAGTCTGCCCGTTTGATAAGGTTAGAGTGACTTGCATCACAACAAGAGGGAACTTTTGACGTGTCCTGCCATTTGAGAAGCTCTCCATCTGCTACTTGTACTGCTCGATCGATGTGAACTCGACAATTTCAGACCGGTCAGACGATAGGAAACCTCAGATAGAGGGGCCGTATTCACCCGCCGAAAGTTCCATCCCATTTTACGACACACGTTCGACGCTGTAGGATCGTAGCGACCGAGACCCGAAGGATGATAGGAAAACTTTAGATGCTAGGATTGAATGCCTGCGTCGGGGAGTTCCATCCCATTTTGATGATATATTCGATCGGGAGAAGACTGGGGTGACTAAGACTCGACATACACAGAAACTTTAGCTGTTAGGGCTAAAGTGTCCACCTGTTCGGGAAGTTCCATCATATTTTGACGACATGTCTGACCCAGGAAGATCAAGACGATCGAGACCGAAATACGATAGAAAAACTTTAGATGTTGGGGTCGGATTCACCTTGCTCGGGGTTTCATCCCTTATTGATGATACGTTCGGAAGGAAGATCAGGTCGACGAGACCCCGACATACGATAGGAAACTTCTTGACGTTAGAGTTGGACCAACCGCCAGAAAGCCATCCAATTTTAACGACACATTTGGATCGGGAAATTAAAACGACCGAAACCCAACGAACGATAGAAAACTTTAGATGTTAGGGTCATGGTCCACCCTGCTCCCGGGAGTTCCATCACATTTTGATGACACGTACGACCGGTAAGATCGAAGGCGACCGAACTCAAGTACGTATAAGAAAAATTTAGATGTTAAGACCGTGTCTACTATATGGGAGTTCCATCCCTTATTAATAACACGTTCAATCGGTAAAATCAGGGCAACTGAGACCCGATGTACGATAAGAAATTTTAAATGGGAGGTGATTCCTTCATAAATTACTAAGGATCTTGTGTTGTGAACTACCACAGGAATAATTACTAAATAACGTTTAGAGGGTGTAAACCCTTCTCGGGAAAGAGGGCAAGAAACTCCGGGTCATATGCCGGACAAACGCTAGTGGGAACATAGGATTCATGCCAAATGTCTTCGCCGTGGACCGGGAGGATCACCCTCTTAACTCGTCGTGCGACGCCTCGGGTCCGGCTCATAGGCGGCTATTCCTCTCATGGTGTATTTCATCCACCTGGGAAGGTAAATTCCTTCATTCCGCATCGACGGACCTCTCGTAGCTTACCAACAAGCGAACCGAACTCCATCTCGTCTCCTAAACCTTTTGCACTCACCTACTATGTGACCGTAATTCCGAGAAGCGGTAAGTAATGGAACTTATCCTTTTGGGATCTTCCTCTATAGGACGAGGAGGCCACCGCGATGTAGTACGTGCTTTTGATTTGATATAAACCCCGGCTCGGGGTCTCGGTCACAGAGTGTAGAGACGGGACCATCGAGAGGCGGAACCCCGTCAACTCCTTTTGGGAGTAAGGCCAGGAGGCACATCGACGTGCCTTTCGCGAGACGGTTTTTTCTGTCGATCGAGTGCCTCTCGTCTTTTGACACAATGTACTTCTCGGCTCGAGTGTAAATTCTTAGATGATTGCGTAGAGTTTCTTTGTAATTGAGACTTTCATGCCTGAGGAGCGCAAACTCGTTAGAGAGAGCAAGTAATGCAATGGAATGGTCTAAAAGCGATTAAATCTTTAACATCTCTCGTTTAAATATCTCTAGAAAATCTCAAAGACTTGTCTTCCCGCTGGCGTAACGATAGTAAAGAAGTGAAATTTCGCTTTGGCTCACCGATTATAAATCGAGTCCTTCCGAATCACATGAAAGTTAACTGCTAAACTCTTGATACCGAATAGCATGAGAGAATTAAACCACATTAGGTACCGTCTCGAGTGTGGTGGGGAACATGCTTACACATCGCTGCATCCGACTAAGTTTCTCGGAAACCATTACCGTTATGAAGTGGGCAAAGGGTGATCAAGGGATCGCCGTATTTCCATCATACCGCTCATGGGTGGTAGGAGGACGTCTCTTGGGTGTCGGCTCCAGTAAAAATTTTCAAATCGAAGGGGGTGATATTCTCAAAGGGTGGTGGGGCCTTCCTCCTTCTTTACTCATGCCTTTTTAAGCTTGGCAGATACGTAGTTGCTCAATTTGTTTTTTAAGATTCTCGGGGTCATGACGAGAGGTTACCGCATGGTTTATAGTTCGTAGGAAGCACTCATCTCAAGGGACATTCATATTCGAATCTGCTACGTATGAGTGGCTGCTGGCCACAAGGGTACGACCGAAGTTCCTCCAATTGTTTGCTCATTTTTCGGAGTTTTGACTCTAGTCTTTTCATCCAGGATGGCTCACATGAATGGGCACTAGGCCAATGGCCTGGCTGTTTTAAGCTGCAATTTGTAAGACTGGCTCCAAATGGGATGATTGGAGAGAAAACATACGATCATGAATTGAGTGATTGGGTGCCGAGGGAGGACCGACTCGACGAGTATAGGGTGCACCTTTACAAGAGCGACGACCCTTCGAGAATGCTCCCGTTTTTGGAGGCATGGTTGTCGACTTGTGGAAGTTGTTTTAGTCTCCGTTCTCACAAACGAGTGCTAACTGTTAGAGGTGTGTAATGACCATTCACGTACATCGACCCTTGTCGATTCGAACCATCTGCTGTGCCACCGGACGTGAAACTCAAGAACTGCCGGAGGGTGCTCGGTGGGGAGGCCTCGACGTCCAGTCGAAAGAACGGTCTGCCGAACGTAAGAGAAACATGCAGGAGAGTTTAAAGATGGGAGAAGTTCTCTGTGGATTTGAGAGTCCAATGTGAAAGGCTAAGAAAGGGTATCCCGATGTAGAGGGCTTGAGGGTATCTCATAACCGAAGTGGTCATATATTTGAAGTATTTCAACCCTACTTTTCTTATCGAAACGATCCGAAAATCTCAGAATTCTTGATATTTTGAAATGATCATGATCCTTATCATATGAGAAATTTTATTTTCTAGTGGAGATCTTTTCTTTAACCGAAAAATACTGTTTTAAACAAGTAAATCAAAACCGTGAAGGTGCTTTGACCATCTTTTAGAATTGATAGAACCGTTGACTACCGGCCGCTTGTTTCGCCAATAGAAACCCTTTGTTTGTTCGACCGATCAATGGTCGAGTACCCGACAGGGGAGATAACCACACGGCGATCTCGTTCGATGGTCGGGTAATCTACTGACCTATCGTCGTGACGAGACGACTAAGGCCATTTGGTAGACTCGAATAGAGAGTAGTCATTTAATCTCACTCATCGATCGATTGCTGTCCTTTATGGCCTCTGGAGTGGACCCTTCTGTGTCGACCAATTGAGTCTAGAACTATATCTCATAAAAAAGTATTGATTGATCTCACCTCTTAATAAACTTGATAATAATTTGAGTCGAAATAATCGAAATTAATAAATTCATTATTAGATATCAATTGATTAAGAAAAAAAATAGATAGACAAAATGATTGTAATGCAATTTTGATTGATTCTTTATTTTAGTAAAGTCTAACGAGGTCAACGCAATATCAAACGGCAGAGAATTATAGTTTTGCATGCAACTGTATGTATGTCTCTAAGTTCTTGAAGCAAAACCCTTAAATTGATTTTTTTTTTTTTTTGACAAAACCGGGTTTAAAAAATCTGTAACACGACGATGCTGATGATATTTCATTGCCGAAGTGCAGGTTTTAGAAGCCCATCAATGTCTAGAGATTGTTAGGGAGAAGGGGAATGGCGATGGCCAGTCATTGACGGCTAAATTTAAAGGGAGGACGGGGAGACTTTTGTTTTGGGGTGGTGGGGTGGAAGGGAAATTAAGAAACAAAAGGAAAACACGTGTTTTTTTTTTTATTTATCTTAATTTTTAATTTTTGTAAATCCTCAGTGGCGACAGGGCATTTTGCTGATGTTGCAGGCCGCGGAGGCACCTTGCGACTTTTGAAATCTTCGGATTTGTATGAATTATCTCTGCTTAACATTTCCGCATTCATTCAAATTAGTTTTTGAGTCAAGTTAATGTTAATGACAAATGTTGAAAATAGATCTTAATCTAGAATATTTTTCAAATGAATTTTTTCCTAATTTCATTTCCAAACAATTCAATTTTAACTGATTAGTCTATGATTATTTTACTGATTAATAATATACATATAACCTATTTGGAAGCAAAATATTAATTTTAGGTATTTCTATTTTAAGAATATTTTTAAATTATTTCTAAACCTAAAAGTTTTACCCCTTTTACCAATGTAATATAGAATTATTAATTTTTTTTTTAACTTAAAATGGTTTGATAGTATATTAACATGATATTGACGGGGATCGGTGCGATTTTCTCACGATCGGTTTAAATTTTTTAATAAAAAATAATTTAAAAATAATTTGGAGGTAATACTAAAATTGAGATTAATAATCCAAGCAGTTAAACATATAGAACAATGTGGCATAAATATAAACTAATCCCAGTAGTAAGCCAGTTTTTATGTCTCAAGGTTCATAATCTAATCTTTCCTCCCCCAAATTTAGAAGATTTTTCTCCCATTTTCGCAACCCAAAAAAAAAAGGACGCAATCTCTCTCTCTCTCTCTCTCTCTCTGCAATCATTTCACAGCATTTCCACCCTTTTTTCCCTCTTTATCTCTCTCTCCTTTCTCTCTCACACCTCATGTCCCAAGCCTTGAGCTTCCTCTCTCATTATCTCACGTAATCATCCTCCACACACTCATCACTCACTCTCTCTCTCTCTAAAAAGCACTCGCACGGTTTCTCTCTCTCTAACTTCCTTTGCAAATCTTTATATTAACCGCCGGAGGAGAGAAGTGCCGTGCATTCCGATGGCTCGCGTCTCTGATTCATTCCTCGTCGAAACACTCGGCGATCCCATCCCTAAACGGCCCCGTTTTCCCTCCCTCCTTCTTTCGTCTCCTAGATCCAAACATTCCAGACCTAATTTAGGGTTTGTTGACTTCGTTTTTCGTTCCCTCTCATCAATTTCGAAATTTCCCAATCGACAATTACGGTTTTTGATCGGAGAGAAAAATGTTTAACAAGATTATGAAGCGAGGGCATCGAAAAGGCTCGAAATCGGATGCTCACGACGTTTTTGGTTTGAATTCTCGGAATTCTGGAGCGGTTTTGACATCAAATGTCGTCGTCAATCACGCCTCGAGAACGACGTCGGTCGCAATCTCTTCTATACAGCCTCCGGTTTCCCAGCGGAGCAGATGGGCGCCACCGCCGACCGGACCGATCGAGAACCTTCCTTTTTCCGCGAGGTGCCGGTCTCCGATCGGCAGAACCTCTTTCTCCGCAAATTGCAGATTTGCTGCGTTCAATTCGACTTCTCCGACACTCTGAAATCGGTTCAAGAGAAGGAGAATAAGCGGCAAACCCTAGTCGACCTTGTTGATTTCGTGCAATCGGGTTCCCCGGTAAAATAACTGAACAAGTTCAAGAAGAAATGACAGGAATGATTGGTATGAACATTTTCCGGTGCTTGCCACCGGCATCGCACGAGAATACAGGGCCTGGAAACACGGACCCGGAGGAAGAAGAACCCTATTTGGAGCCTTCATGGCCACATTTGCAATTAGTGTATGAATTGTTGCTGAGATATGTTGTTTCATCAGATACTGATACCAAGGTTGCGGAACGGTATATAGATCACCTGTTTGTGTTGAAATTGTTGGATTTGTTTGATTCCGAGGACCCAAGAGAGCGTGAATATTTGAAAACTATAGTTCACAGGATATATGGGAAGTTCATGGTTCATCGCCCGTTTATTAGGAAAGCGATTAATAATATATTTTATCGGTTTATATATGAGACGGAGAGGCACAGTGGAATTGGGGAGTTGTTGGAGATTCTAGGAAGTATAATTAATGGGTTTGCTTTGCCTATGAAAGAGGAGCATAAGTTGTTTCTGGTTCGGGCGCTTATACCTCTTCATAAGCCAAAGCCAATTGCAATTTATCATCAGCAGTTGTCGTATTGCATAGTGCAGTTTGTGGAAAAAGATTACAAGTTGGCAGATACAGTCATTAGGGGTTTGTTGAAATATTGGCCTCTCACTAATTGTCAGAAGGAAGTTCTCTTTCTTGGGGAGTTAGAAGAAGTCTTGGAAGCCACCCGGCCTGCAGAGTTCCAGCGCTGCATGGTTCCTCTTTTCAGACGGATTGCTCGTTGTCTTAATAGCTCTCACTTTCAGGTTTGTAAAATTTTTCATTTTCCCTGTTCTTATTACAATTTCATGGCCACTTATATGCTAGTATTACTGTGCGTGATCTTCCAAATGTGTATGATTGGGTGGGAGTTGGTTTTCTGCTTTTAAATTATATGGAAATTTAAATTTTTTTTGAGCTGTAACATAGCCATTGCTGAAAGTTTTCTTTTCTTTATTTGTACCATTCTTTGTGAGTTACTTTGACACGCCATTTTGATGGTTATTGCTCATTAAGATTTGCTTTTCTCATTTCATGAGTAACACTTGCCGACTTATTTTCTTCACTCATTGCATAATGTAATTAAGAGGCCCAATCTTGGCGCAGTGGTTGAGTTGCTCGTTTGTGACCTTGTGGTCACGGATTCGAGACGTGGAAACAGCCTATTTGCAAAATACAAGGGGAAAACTACGTACATATATACCCATCCTCCCCCTACCCCCACAAGCTAGAGAGCACTTTGTCCACGGAGTGAACTTTTATTGCATAATGCAATTGTCTCTGCTTGGGAGTCGTCCACAATTGGTGGACATGGCTATTTATTAAATTTTATGATTGTGTCATGTTCTTGTACCTTCGCTTCATCCAATGCACCATGATATAAACTGCCCTTGTAAGTTTCTGTGGACTTTTCTAAACACCAAGTTGATTATGTGCTATTTAGTGATTCTATCGTTCATTTTTCCTTTCAGTGGTTGTTGGAAAGGATTCTTTATGACTGTGCTTCATTTTGGTTGATGATTTGTTTATTTTTATTGGCTTAGCTGTCACCTTTCCAATTTAAGTGATTTTTTTCTTTACTCCTTTTTCTGATGAGCAGTAAACAAAATCATTTACATGTTTCTCCCATAAGGGAAAGGCACAGTCTCCATCTCTCCAATTGAATTTCTTTTTTTTCCCCCTCCTTTTATGTATTGTGTAGCATTTCGGTAAGCTCCTAATTTCTGCTCATCACAGATGGCAATGTACAAAATAGGAAGATCGGTGGGTGAAGAAGCCCATTCTTTACCTAATTGTCCTCTTTCCATTGTTTTATATATATATTATAAATGAGCTAAATACAAAGTATCTTGGTTAAAATTCTTTTCCAACTCATGGCAGATCCACATGGAAGCTTGTGGTGGTAGTTTCCCTGCTCAACTTTTTGAACTGGCTCTTTAGATGATTTATATTATCCCCATTTTTGTCTCTATTTTTGGGCCTGAAACTTTTTCTAGAAAAAATGGGTTTCCTACAAATATTTTAGTTAAAATTTTGGAAAATTTTGGCAACGCTAATGCAAAAATCTGTATTTTTTTATACCATTTGATAATGGTTCAGTTATTAGCTTTATTGCACATGCATGAGAATTATGTCTGTTTGTGTATGTGCCTGCATGTGTATGTTAATCTTTTAAGTCATAGTTGCTCAATGAGCAGCTCCTACATTTTTAGCTTATTATTATTGGCCATACGACCTTTCTAAGGATATACGGCATCTATTCTTTTCTAGTTTAGTTGTGATGTGCATGTGTTCTTGATATGCTTCTATGATTGTCTTCTAAGAGCATCTGCAACAACCTGTAGACATAAGAGCAAATGGAAAAGTTGAGTCTTGTGGTTGGTTTTCTACCATGCATGGGGCTACACTTTTTTTTGGAATTTCTGACTTGGTACTTATGATGCTTTAGACAAAATTTAATTATTTCTAGCTTTGCATATGGATGATGGATAGGAGCAAAGTTATGGGCAATGGTCTTAAATATGAAATCAAGTTGTGATATTTCTAAACTTTTATACAATCAATGCATGGTCATAATTGCTTATTTTTCTAGATTAGTAACTTTATGTTGTGTAAGAGGCTAAGGATATGGACTAAAGCATTGATTTTGAAATGAAGGCCTCAGAGAGAATATAAAGGCAGATATGGCATGCTTGCCTAGGAAGAATGCAACATGTGAAGTCTACAATATAAGAGCAAGAGAAAAATTAGATAACTGAGCCTTTTGATTTCTCTTGATGTCCTCTGGAGATTGAACTTAAAAATGCCTCCAACGTAGAGCTCCTTAATGATGACATGAAGACAGTTATGTCATGTACAAGATAAGCTTTTTGACCTTTTTATGGTTAATTTGGAGAGAATGCGATAAATTGGTTATTGAGAGAGAAAGAGGAATGCCTCCTTTATTGTGTGTGCTCAAAACTTAGCATTCTTTGTGGTAAGGGATCTGGCATGCACTTTGGTCATTCTCTTTGTTTTTTAAATTTTGTGTTGTACTTCCCAACATCCTTTTGGTGAGTTTCTGATGATATTTTCTTTACCCATTTAAAGAAAAAGCAAAGGTATTAAAGACGGCAAGAAACCTCTTTGATAATTGTTATGGCTATAGGAAATGTTTTACAATCCGTGGGGGAAAGGTACAAAAAGAGGAAAGGAAATAAGGAAACTGAGGCAAGTGCTCCCATTAATTCTACTTTGGCATAGATGTTGTACGGACATAGCTAGAACTATAGAAAGCAAACTACTAAAATAAGGTCTTATTATGTGTGAGATAAGGTAGTCATAGAAGAATAATAATTATATCTTTTGGATTTTTTTATTTTTTACTTTTTTTTGTTGGAGAAACATACTTGCTAAAAAGTGTTAAGGAGGTGCAACTCTGAGTTGATACTTCTAATGTAGCAAAGCTCATTAAAGTAAAATATTTGGATTAGATTAATTGATGTGGGATGTGAATGCATGAATGCTCTCCGTCTCCCTCTCTTTTTCTTTTTTCTTTTGAGTTTTTTTGACAGGAAGCAATCGGTTTTGCTGTACTCCATGCCATCATCAGGAAATGCATCAAAGTTGGGTGATGTGGGGAGTTTGGGTGGTGGAATTTGGTTATTAAACAAACAAAAAACTAGTTCAGAGGATAAAGTTAGGTTGACAATCGAAGAGAAGAAAAAGAATAACAAAGGCAGTTTTACTTAACAAATAAAAACAAGATGACTTGTAATTAGGGATGGCTTCGGGCATGTTCGGTCTTCCCCTCTGTCCTGGTGGGAGAAAACACCTCCCTGCCCCCCAGCCCTGGCAGGGGATAGTTTCCTCTTCTCGTCCCTGTCTCCTTTGGGGCTCATGGCAGTGATGGGGTCTCGTGTCCCATGGTTTATAGAGAGAGAGAGAGAGTCGGAGATGATTTTAGATCCTCGATTTATGATAGCAAATAGATTAACCTAGTGGCTTTAGAAGATGAAACTTGCTGGGCAACACAAGTTTTGGTGGCAACCGAGGGATGGAGAACTACTGCTTTGAGACACTACCGAAGAAAATTCAAGCATGCTTAGTTGATTAAGCATAACAGATCTAAACTTATGTATCTTGTGAACCCTGTTACTCTTTCCTTGAATAGAGAGAGAGAGAGAGAGAGAGAGAGAGAGAGAGAGAGAGGCAGTAGATTTGAGGATCTGCCTATGTGGGGTTAAAAAAGATTCAGTGGACAACAGTAGTTTCAATGAACTTGATTGGCAGCTGTTTCTATTACCTTATGCTAGATTTTTCAGAACAATGTGTGCCCTGCATGTTACAAATTTTCAATAAATCATCTCTTTGTATATCTTTTTTCTTTGGCTAAGTATTGTCTTATTTGATTAAAGTGGGGAAGAAATTGGGCTGCTGGCTCAATGCTAGCAAATGCTTATTCCTAGATACTTTTACTGCATTTATTTCCTTTTTCCTGGGTGTGCTTTGGGAAACAAAGTTTTCAATTGCTAAGTCTTATACATACGTGCACTATTGCTCTCTCAATCTCGTGTCTGTTGCAAAGTGTTACCTCTCCTAATTGCCACCTCCCTTGTCAGTTGTGATTGTCTATCAGGCCTAGTGTGGTTTATTTTATCAAACAAGTTAGGCGCCTTCTAGAAAGGGAGAAGAATGATACAAGCCAAAGAATAAGAACTTCTGTTTTTCAAAAAACAGAAAGGTAAAAAAAGATACAAAAGACTGGCAGTAAAACATAAAGAAGTAAATGAGGACTGCAAGAGTCTCAAATCTATTTTCATGTACTATATGTTTTATGTTTTGAAAGCCCATGTCATGTTGTGGAACCATAAAGAAGCATAAAAAACAAATTTGTCCCATAAGACATTGGAATGAGCTAATGTTTGAGAATCCTTGCATTTCTTTCCTTCCAAGTGTGGCGGATTAAGGACTGTGGCACTGTTCCATAATAATTTAGGTTTGTTTCCACTTTCGAAACCTCTAAACTTTGTCATGAGTAGATCATTCCCTCCTCCCAGAAGCCCATGGCTCACCAAAGGTGCAACTTCTTTTGGCAGATTCTTCCTTCTACACCTCATTCTGTCTTATATGTTCATCCATATTGTGGAGTCCATGCATAGAAAATAGACAACTTGGCAAATTGAAGTTGTCTTAGTAGCCAGAGGAATATACTCGTGACCAACAAAAATGATTTGTATTATACCCAAATTACTCACTGTAATTGTGCAATAAATTTTGCGGATAGCTTGAAGACTAATGGACTTCAATCACCAAATTGCGCATAGTAGGGATACATCTATTCAAGAACTAGATCAAAGTATTTCCATTTATTGAAAAGTTTGTTAGTATTGTGCCTCCCTAACCAGTTTGTGGGTCAAACTGTAGAATTTGGATTAAAATTCTACAAATTTGTGGGGTAAAAGATTCTAAGACTATATATGCTGAACAGGCATTTTGATGATTTTTTATGTTGAGAAGATGGTTATTGAAATATACATTCAACATGTAGGAACTTGTGATTTCATGACAGACAAATTTAATTTTTTACAGAATCCCAAGGAGATCCTATGATTTTTTACTGCAAATAGGTGAGATAGGATCCTATTTTAGTAACTTGGGTTGATGAGTCCTTATTCCTCTGAATGTCAAATCTTTTGTAAGTGGTGATCATTTTATGATCTAAGTTTTACTCTAGTCTAGGAGATTTTTGGAAGGTATTGAATGTGAACAAGGTAATGAGGTAGAAATATATTTATTTTGTTGAATTCACTTAGGGATCTACTTTAATAGAGTGAAATTATATTGAAAAAGTGTCGAGGTACAGTTTTTTACTCCAGGTGCATTAAATATCCAACTGTAACGTTTATGGGAGAAACATGGTAGATTGGCGATCATGATAAGAGATGTCAGGAAACAAGAGAGGGCTTTGCAATCATATGTGCCTTACTGCCAATTTGGAATTATATTATAAGATCTTTCACAAAACAATAGATGCTTAGAGAGGTTATCGACTGATGAGTTGTCTTCTAAGGTTATAGAGTTCCTTTTAGTTGGGCCTTGCTTGATCTTATGTGTTGTCTGAGTCATTTCTATTAGTTGATATTTTCAGCCTGCTCTGTTAAAACCATCTTGACATGGATTTCTGAATACGGAAGTTATTGGTCACATGGCATTAGAGACATCCAGATCGAAGTTTCAGGATTCAAGCATACAGTTGACTTATTTATATTTTAGATTTTTGAATCTTGTGAGCTATGCACTCTCAGCACTTTCACCCCATTCACCCACACTAAGTAGGACTTGAAATGAGCTTTGTCACCCTGGCATGGGTCCAGCTCCAATAATGACCTTCCTTTGTGCTACAAAGGTTTTGCTACTTTGTCTGTCTGTCTGTCTGTTTATTTTGTTTTGTTTTTTGTTTTGTTTTTTATTTTTTTTTGGGGGGGGGGGGGTTCAATTTGTTTTGTTTTTGTTTTTGTTTGTTTTTGGGGGGTCAATGTTTCTGTTTGTTTTTCTTTTTGCTTTCATGTGTTCTCCGATTTGTTTTTGGTATAACATTGTATTATGAAAGAGCAACAAAGTACTCATTGTTTGTTGATCTGCACCAGGTACAGAGAAATTCTTTGTGATACTATGATTGACATGTTTCCCTACATTCCATATCTTGAAACTAGAATGCCATCCACTGTGGGTATGGATGCAATTTTCCGAATTGATTGGCATGATTGTTTGTTCCTCTATAATTATTCACAGGGCCTGGATCCACTTGGTTGGAATTTTTTAAAACACTTCTCTGAATCAACTCCATATTTCAGGTTGCTGAACGAGCACTCTTTTTGTGGAACAATGAGCACATTGTCCAACTAATTGCACAGAATCGGCCTGTCATTCTCCCAATCATATTTGATGCAATGGAGAAGAACATTCAATCTCACTGGAACCAGGCGGTCCATGGGTTGACCGTCAACGTCCAGAAAATGTTCATGGAAATGGATCTCGAGTTGTTTGAAGAGTGCCAAAAGCAGTATGCCGAGAAAGAAGCCAAAACCAAAGAGTTAAAAGAATTACGAGAGATGACATGGAAGAGATTGGCAGAAGCAGCTGATGAGGGAGGGATTGAAGATATGGTAACAGCCTAACTTGTAGCCAGAGATGGAAAAGGGATACATCAATACTAGACACGAGCATAGACACGGACACAGAGAAAGAGAGAGAGAGAGAGAGAGAGAGATTTGTGATGGGTGGCTGTGGTTTCCCTCCATTTTGTGGGGTTCTCTTCCCCTTTTCTTTTACTAGTTTTGTTTTTGGCTTTTTAAATTTTATTTTCTTATTTCATATTCATAAAAAAAAAAATCTTGAATCTGATTATTAGAAAGATATCGGGAAAAAAAGCAGCCGAGTGATGTAAGTTAAAAGATGTAATGGAAAATTGTGAGTAGTATGCTGCAGTTTAAAAATTATTTGTGGTGTATTCCTTTGCATTGTAATTACCACTCTCACCCCTGTTTTCTTCCTACTAAAAGATAATTACGTAACTGGTTGTTATCCACAGAGACAACGATTTGTATTTTAAAGCTTTGAATCGTGACCACTCGAGATTTGCAGATTTTATCAGACTTTTGGCTGAGAGCTATCTTTATCCTTTGGATATTCTGTACATGCAAGTTTCCTGACGCATGAATGTGCAGGTCTGAATTGCACTATTTCCTGGAAAATGCTATACTGTAGTTTTTTTTTGTGGAACCCATTTCATCAATTGAGGGATGGATGGCGTTTTTCTTTACTTCTTTTCGCTTCTTCCCCCCCCCCCCTTCCTTGTAAGAAATGGAGAGAGAGTACATTATTACTGCCACTCTTTCGTTTTGTGGGTGTCTTTATCCTTTTACAGAATGTTTAACTTGAATTGGGATTATTGTTTTTAGGTTGAGATCATGGGGGAAATGGGTGGATAGATGATGTATGTTGAATGCCAGAAGCTGAGATCTTGCGGATGATAGCTTCATACAAGCTAGTGATGAGTTGTTTATTCTAAGTGCTGATGGTATCGCAAGATAACAAGAGCAAGCTACGTATGATTATGCGATTTATCCTCCTATGGCTCCCTGGCCCTTGTATGCTAGACAGACATTTCCATGGTTGAACTGAATGCAGTTGTGGAGGGGGAAAAAAAATCAATAAAATGAGAACATGCAAATGACATAAGGCATGAATTCCATCCAGAATATTAAAAATTTATTTCTAAGATGAGAGAAGTAAATAACATCTTATCTGGAAAAGGATATGCGCCCCAGTGGGGTGGGTTTAAATTATCACCGGAAATATTGTACTTCGTAGAAAAATGATTTACATAAGAAGACAATAATACCAAATATTTGTAATTTCCTTGAATTTTTTTTTTAAAAATTTAACAAATATTTATAACCAAGATGCAATCTGAGCTGAATCCACTAATATCACCCAAACTTTTTGGGCCAACCCAGGTTAAACGTTTCAAAATTATCATAAACCCAATTCAACCTTCAACAAATTATGTTCGAGCTTTGAGAACCGGGCCAAATTTGAGATCGCCTGCCGGCCGGGTGCAGGTCTCTTTCTTGTATCATGCCATGCGTATTACACTACAAGTCGGGGTCACGCGCGACAAATAATTCCCAAAGTGAACTCTATATGTCGATGTATTTTAAAAACCCAATAAAAGTTTATATCGAATTTTCAAGATTTAATATATTCGGTCTTTTCAAATTTTTTTTTTTATTATACAAGAATTTAAATTTAAAATTTTCAAGTTCTTCCTTTTATTTCTTTTTTATTTTTTTCTATTCTCTTTTTCTCACATGCAATGAAACCTTAATCCTAAACCTTGTCAGAGTAATCCGGTCACGATCTATATATTCTGACAGACACTATAACCTCCGGTGATTCTGTTGTACAGCCTCTAAAAAGACTCGACAGCCACCATCGATATAAGATATATCAAGCATTAAAAATTTGACATAAACTGTTCATTTATTTTTTAAAATACGTTGAGTTTTTAAAACTCAACGAAGTTTCAAAATTGAATATACATGGGTCATTTATGAAATTATATCCCACTGCGTTATTATTATTATTATTTTTTCCTTTTGACGCTACTTCCATGCAAGACTCTACTAATCACTCCTGCACGGAAAAAAAAAAAAGGAACAATTATTCATAAAATTCCAAAAGCCCTAATCCACTCGATTGAAAAATTTAATCAAAAGGACCATAAGAATAAGATCCCACATTTGGCATCTTCTTTCTGAGCCTCCCATCCTTCTTCCCTCTGCCTTCCCCATATCTCTAATCTGATTCCCCTCTATTTAAAAACTGTTTTCCCTTTTTATTTTGTGGGCTTTCTGTACTGGATATTATATTAGTATATGCTGATACCTATCCTGTGCTCTATTGAGAAAAAAAAAAGTTAATTAATTCAAGGAAATAAATTGGGGGTGGTTGGTTTTACAAAAATTTCTTTCGTGGGATTCTGCTAAAAGCTAATTCGTAGTGGTGAGAGGGTGGGATTCAATTTTCAATTGCAATGTCCAGAAAGGGAAGTGGTGCTGTGCTTCAAAAGGATGTGCCATGGAGGGCTTCCCCTGCCGGAAAACCCATTCCTAGAATTCATCAGTCCCCTGTTCTTCGCCTCCCCCAAACCCCTTTTTCTAATTTTGCCGTTTCTCTCATGAAGGTATTCTCTCTCTCTCTCTCTCTCTCTCTCATGTTTCTTTCGTATTGGTAGTTGGATAGTTTGTTGTGGGTATATGATTGTTTTTGCAGCATCCAGACCCAATTGGAGATGGGTTAGCAACTGCTGCTATTGTGGAAGCAGCAGGGCCTGAATGTGTTGTTCCTGGACAAGCGACCCCTATTAAATTATTGGGTTTGAAGGTATTTCTTTTTGTCTCTAATCTACCCCCGTTTTCAGTTTCCTGCTTCTTTTGCCATTAAGGATTTTTTGTGTCATTGAAATTCCTTTCTGGGTTGATAAGTTTTAGGTTTATTATCCTATTTGATCATATTTTAACCTGTTCCGTCTTACCTTCTTATTTTCTTTGTTGAATTGCATTTTCTTAAAGTTGATGAAAAATACTGGGAGCCCTCAATCTTTAAGTATTGCATAAGGGGTGGCAGCGCTGTCTCTTTTGTAGAGTAAAATGATTAACGCACAAAAGTGAATTACAATCCAGGCTTGATATGCTTAGATTTTGATAATTGTTTGTTAGTTGTTATGACGCCTATTGCTGGTCAAATTAGTTCTAAAGCTTAACCATGAGAAAAGATGATTTCTTATTCATGCGAAGAAGCTTGTTGCAAGTGGATCCCATTTGGTCAATTAGATGCCGTACACCCTGATTGGCATGTTATTTGGAGAATCTTAATTTTGGAAAATTATTTCTTGGATTTGGATGAGGAAAAGACTACTCAATGTTTGCTTCTGCATTGAGCCTTATCTCTGTATCATGGTCATTGATGATTATGCTGAAGTTTATATATAGTGTTATGTATAGTGTGTGAGACTGAGATGCAATATTACACTTTCTGGCATATTATCACTCCTAAGTCTATTTTGATCCCTTCTACCATAAACTGATTCTCTTGAACCCTAAAAGATTTTGATAATTTTCGTCAAATATAAAGTTGGAGCCAATATTTGATGAGTTTGTACAAGATGACAAACTCTTCAATAGAAAAATTGTCCTATTCTTCTTTAAGTCCCTTATTTCCCTTCCCATTTTAGCAATTAAAGATTCCCAAAAAATGAATTGAGAATTGTGGTAGTTGTGTTGAATGCACAAGGAAGGGTGAGTGTGTTGTTTGTGTTATCACCATTTGTCACGCAATTGAACAAAATAGGAACTAGAATTTGCAAACTTCTATTGGTTGAAATGATTGTTTTGATGTTTCCAAGGGGGCTCCAATGAAGCATGGATACTTCAAGGTGGAGTTATTTATGTGCAAAACATTTGATATGATGCTTGTTAAATGTTTCTGATATTGATAATGGCAATACAGATGCTTGGTAAAAGTTTTTCTGATACTCGAGAAATGTTCGACAAAGTTAGCATGACAGAGATTTTGATGTCTGCCTCATTGAAATGTTCCTTAGAGGATAATTTTCAATATTTATCTTGTGAAAACTATTTATTAAACATGATAATTACTTTCATGGGAAACACTGTTAACACCTATGATCCGGCTCAAAATCAATGTCTTCCTGTGTTTTAAATATATGATGCCTTAATGAGATCTGTGTAGCACCATCTCACTTCTGTTAAGGAAACTTCAAGGTTAATATTAATTATTCTGCATTTTGTCTCCTAATACCATTTTACCCCTTTGGTTTCTAAATTGACATTTAATTCCAGTTTGAAAGTAGAGCATGTCTATTTTTTGTTGGAAAAATTGGAGCTTGACTTAATTTGAGGATGACAAAACGTGAGGGGGCCGAGTGACATTATCTAAGCCATATGGATTCTACTTGATTTTGCCCCAAACCTCTTCAGGGTTGTGAATTTTCCTTATTATATCATATGCATAAAAATTGTTCCATTCTATTGATGTATTGTGCTGTATCTTCTTTATTTCTTGAATCCCACCATTTTTAATGTCTGCAACATTTCACATCCATATCTGAGCTTCATATATTGTTGCGATAATTCAGTTGGGATAAGTTGATGCTACTTCTTTGGATTGACATTGGAAACCCTGCTTTCCAGTGTGAAGATTCTGTTAGTATTTGGGGCTTGGTAGACATGGAGCCAGGGGCAGAGGGGCCAACTCCTCCCCAGATATTTTAAGGAAAAAATTTTAAGGTAAGAGTGCAAAAATACCTTCTAAACTATAGTCAAAATACAAAGAACCTCTAAATTAAAAAAAAAAAAAAAAAAAAAAAAATACAAAAACCTCCCCTCAACTATGTAAAACTGCAATTTTAATCCGTCCATTTAGATCCCATTAAATTTTTAATGGTAAATAATAAAAACAAAATTATTAAAAAATTAAAACCAAATTGAAAAACAAAATCTCTCTCTCTCACACACACAATCCATCTCTCTGTAAAATCTATCTTGAGCTCTCTCTCTCCCCAAGATCAAGATTTCACTCTCTTCCACCCACTTCTGAAATCACCACCCACACCAATGCCCTTGTACTGCCTTTGCGAAGACCAAGATGAGCAATTTCAAAAAATTCTTCATATTTCTTCACCAATTCGTTTTGCACTTAAAAACCACAAATGTCTCATCTTCTTTGTCTCTGCATATGTTGGTCAATCTCACCAATCTCTGTTTCAACTTCACCTTTGTTCATTATTCAGCCTTCAATTCCACCGAATTTGCCAATTCACCATTCTTCTCTGCCGTTCACTGCCAATCTTCAATTCTTCTTCAGTCTTCTTTGATTTTGCTGCTGCAGATTCGTCATTTTCGACCATCATCCGACTTCAATTCCAATTGCCAATTGATTAGTCTTCACAGTCGCGCGTTTATTGACTTCATTTCCACCACTGTCTTCAATTTCATCCATTTTCAATTGCCATCTACACCCTTTCACCATTCGATTCCACCGTCGTCTTCATCACTCATCACCGAGGATTCAGAACATTGATTCAAGCTTGGTGCTAGTATTTTCCGCTGCTCAACCGCTGCTGCATCTTCTTCACCGTTCAAATTTCAGCGGTTGGTGCTAGTTCAGTTCATCATCAGCCACCATCTGTTTATTGTCTTCGTTCAGTTGCTGCTTCAACTTCGCCATCACTACCTCTTGTTCAATCGCCTTCGATTTCTCAGACCATTCTTCATTATCACTGCCGTCCGCTATTGTTGAAGCTTCAAGCTTCAAGTTCAGACCATACAAGCACCAAGATCCTTCCTTTTGCTTCTAAATAGTCTTTCCAATCTCCCAAAAAATTTTCATGCAAAAAAATCACAATTTTATCATCTTTTTCTCCATGCAAAGCCCCACATCTGCCATTGAAGCTTCCTGTGAAAACCTCAAATCTCGGTACATTAATTTCAATTCCCTCCAATTCAATTTGAAACTTAAAGTTTAACACTTCTAAAGCATTCTTAGAAAGAAATTTATGTTTTGACAAAAACCGATGGCTTCCAAAGTTCTGTTATGAAATTTCATCATTTGCCATTCTGAGACTGCGCCTTCAATTGTGAAGACTTGGAACAGAATGAGAAAGAATCCAGAGATGGAGGGCAGGAGGCGGAAGGACATTGTGAGGAAGATACAGCTGGAGGTTGCTCCAAAGAGGATGTAGTTGCAGACTAGGAACATCTTATGTGTGTGACAGTGGGTCCATTGGTGCTTCAAGTGAAAGCCCCAACTGTCTTTCAATTTTAGATTACTTAAAAAAACCTGTGATTGTGGGTGTTGTGGATGACTTGAGAAGCTGAATACATGGAGAGAGAGAGAAAGAGAAAAAAGGGTGAGAGAGAAGGAGAGAGAAAGAGGGAGAGTTAGATATATATATATATATATATATATATATATATATTTATACCTTCAATTTTTTACATAAAAAGTTAAAATTTTAATATTTTTTTTATTACTTTAACCTTTGGAACTAGACAGAAGGATTAACTTATATATATTGGTAGTTAAGGGGAGATTTTTATTACTATTATATTTTCTAAGTCGTTTTATATACTATTATTTGAAGAACTCAGATATTGTCGGTCCCAAACTCGGATAAAAGAGTAGAGTTGCGATAGGTCGACAGCTAGCGTAAAATATATTGTCAAAACCAAAAAGGGAGACAAATATAAGAAAACTTTTTGGGCGTTTCCCTTTAGCGACACGCTATATCAGATCATGGATGTAGTGATAAGTTAGTAAGGGATCTTAGGGTGCAGATAAATAAGCTAGTGCATGAAGATAGGATTCGTCTAGTCAATTGGAATATGGGATCCTTAAAACCGGCAAGTTAGGAGAGATATGAGAAGTAACGAAGAGACGTAAAATTAATATCATGTGTTTTCAATAAACTAAGTGGGTGGGGGAGAATGTTAAAATAGTAGAGTCTCATGACCATAAGATTTGATATACAAATAGAGATGGATCTAAGAATATGGTAAAAATAATTGTACATAAGGACCTACTAGAGGATGTAGTAGAGATAAGAAGGAAGAGAGATAGAATTATATTTGTCAAATTAGTAAATGAAGAAAACGTAGTCAATATAGTTAGTGTGTTTGCGTCTCAAATAGGTATAAATGTAACTAGTAAAATATAATTTTGGGAGGATTTAGATAAATTTATATAAAACATACCTAGTGAAGAAAAATTATTTATTGGAGGAAATCTAAATAGACACGTAGCAGAGAAAAATGAGGGACTGTACATGGAAACTTTGGCTTCAGTAGTAGGAATGAGGTGGGAAACATCATTTAGAGTTTGTTACAGCATTCGATTTAGTACTCGTAAACATTTTCTTTAAGAAAAAATAGTCACACATAATTACATATAGAAGTAAGTCGAATATTAACCTAAATAGATTTCTTTTTCACCAGGGGGTGATAGAATGATATGTAAGAATTGCAAGGTTATACCGGGGGAGAGTACAGCAACTCGACATAAACTTCTAGTTTTAGATGTATGTATGCTTAAAAGGCAAAAGAAATATCATCCATTTGTAGAATCAAGAATTAAATGGTGAAACTTGCAAGAAGAAAATGTGACGACTTTTAGAGACAAATTAATTCAAGTAGTAAATTGGTTTGATAATGATGATTCAGAAACAATATGGAAAGAGATGTCTAATAATATTAAGAGTATAGGTAGGGAGGATTTTGGCGTATTTAAGGGTTGGCCTGCAATAGGTAAGGAGTTGTGGTGGTGGAATGAGAAAATACAAACGGCTATCCGAACCAAACGAAAGTGTTATAGGAATCTTAAAAGTAATAGAGATAGCGATGTATATGAAAAATATAAAAAAGCAAAACAAGGGATGAAAAAGATTATCCACGAATCAAAGAGTAAGGTGTATAACAAACTATATAAGAGATTAGAGACTAAAGATGGAGAAAGAGAGATTTATAGAATTGTCAAACTAAGGGAGAGAAAGAGAAAAGATTTAAATGGTGTTGGTGTATTAAGAGTGAAATGAATAGTATATTTGTAAGGAGCGAAATATAAGAAAGTGTTGAAAAGACTATTTTGATAATCTCTTTAATGTTAAGAACACAATAGATATAGAAAATATCACAATACCTGTAGAAAAGATTAATAGAGATTTTAAACGTAAGATTTATCTCCTTGAAGTAAAAGAGATTTTAAAGAGAATGAAAAATAATAAAACTATAGAACCTGGTGGTATTCCCATTAAGCTATAGAAATGATTGGATGAATTTGGTATAGTGATGTTAACGAAACTCTTCAACAAAATTTGGCAAACCAAGAAAATGCCCCAAACATGGAAGGAGAGCATATTTATACCACTATATAAGAATAAATGAGATATACAAGATTGTTTCAATTATAAAGGAATTAAATTTATGAGTCATACTATGACGTTTTGGGAGAGAGTGATAGAACATAAGTTGAAATCGGATATAAGTGTGACTCATAATCAGTTGGGTTTTATGCCAGAAAGATCTACCATTGAAACAATTTACTTGTTAAGACATTTGATGGAGATATTTAGAGTACAGAAGAGAGACCTATATATGATATTCATTGATTTTAAAAAAACATATTATAGGGTTCCTAGAGATTTATTGTGGTGGGTATTGATGAAAAACGGAATCACTTTGAAATATATTAATCTTAGTAGCGATATGTATGAGGGAATGATAACCAATGTAAGAATTTGCGGAGGGTCTGAATGATAGCTTTCCTATTAATATTAGACTCTATCAAGATTTCACATTAAGTTTTATTCTTTTTACAATAGTATAGTGATAAATGAAATTACAAAAAGTATTCAAGATGAAATACCATGGTATATACTTTTTGTAGATGATATAATATTAATTGATGAAATTAGAGAGAGTATTAGTGCTAAATTAGAGTTATGCAGGGTCACACTGGAATCGAAAGGATTTAGATTAAGCAGGTCAAAAACGGAGTATATGAGATGTAGGTTTAGTGGCAATCAGCAGAATTATGAAGAGACAATTAATTTAAAAGGAAAAGATATATAAAAAAGTAAATGTTTTAGATATTTTGACTTCATCATTCAGAACGATGGTAATATAGATGGGGATGTGAATCATAGGATTCAAGCGGGTTGGATGAAATGGAGAAGGGTATCAGGAGTTCTTTGCGATGACACGATACCTTCGCATTTGAAGGAAAAGTTATATAAAATTGCAGTAAGGTCCGTACTATTGTATGATACTAAGTATTGAGCCATTAGATAACAATAATAATATAAAATGATTATAGCAGAAATGAGAATACTTAGTTGGATGTGTGACAAAATTAGAAAAAATAGACGAAGAGATACATGATAAGTTGGGAGTTAATTCAATTGTGAAGAAGATACGAGAGTATCATTTGAGATGGTTTGGACATGTGCAACGAAAACCAAAAGACGCACCGATTAGGAGATCGAGAATTTAAATATAGGAAGTTTAGTAAAACGTAGAGGTAAACCATTGAAAACTTGAATGTAAATTATCCGTAAATACATGATAGATAAGGATTTAGGTGAGCAAATGGTCTTAGATAGGAATGAGTGGTGATACATCATCATCATCATCTTGATTTTTATTTATTTATTTATTTATTGTTTCCTCCATATTTATCTCTTAAATGGTTGAGTCCAAAATATGGGATTAAGATCTAGGTTGTTGTTGTTGTTGTAAGGGGAGATTTTTGTAATTTTTGGAAGGTTTTTTTTTTTTTTTTGGTGGGGGTTGTATTTCGTCTACAGTTTAGGGGGCATTTTGTACTATTCCCAAATTTTAGTACGGACACTTTTAGTGACATTTGTGCAAAAAGCTTAGAAAGGCCACTAGACATCACAAAAACACCACTAAAAGCCACATGCTGGTGAAAGTTTTTAAAATGCCATTAAAATCTTTCAAATGCTATTTGTTCCGTAAGAATTATGGCATTTCCCCCTCCACCCCTTTGCCCCCCTACATTTTGCACTTTTCTCCCTAAGATAAAATTTTGGCTCTGCCCCTGGGGCTTGATTATACTTGTCCTTGAATCCGTAAATATGAAATCTGCATATTCCTGCCAATGGACACAATGTGTAATAAGTCAGTTCTTGTGGCGAGAGTATTAAGGGAATGAATCAGAAATTAAGCTTAATGGAAATGTTGTTTTGCATCGCAAGTTAGCATTCAGCTTGCGTGAGATGATAAAGTGCATGTCAATTTAGTATCATAAGAGATATTTAATGGCCTGTTCACAGATTAAAAGGAGATGGATAACTATTCATGAAAACTATTCACGAACTTCATAAATTCCAAACCTGTCCTTGCTGCAAGGTTTCAACTAGACCAAAGCTTCTTTGGAGGCACCCAAAAAAAAAAAAAAGGGTATCAGAACCTAATTTGCAGTAGTAAAGGTTTTAGATCAGAAGGATGGACCTTCCTGTTGACTTAAAAGGGAATGTCCAGTTTTTCTAGATATGCACCTGGAAAACGTAATCCCCTATTTGAGTTCATCATTAGTTCTATTTAAAGTTGGAATAGGGCTTGACATTTTAGATCTGTAAAAATTTCTTCTCCTTAATCTGAATTCATACATATTAGAGACATTCCATCTCAGTTTTGTTTTATAAAATTTATCAATTGTACGGCTTCTCCTACATGGAGATATGACAAGCTTATTATATCTGCATCATAGACCTCGACGCAAACATCCGGATTTGACCCAGCTTAAAGGAGCCTGCATAATTTCGATTTCCTACTTGTTATCGCACTTCACTTTGGTTCAAATACAGTGGAGCTGGAATTCAATATTCTAGTATCAAACTGTTATAATCCTTTCTATGGTGGGTTTGTCTCATATTTAGTTGTTATCTTGTACTCACTTGAGATTAAGCAAGTTTGGAGCAAAATTGATGTCATCCAACCTTTTCTCTTCTGCCTTTTTCTCCCCAGAAGCTTACCTGCTTCAATCAGGCCATTTATGGTCGTTAAATATGCTTCTTTCTCTTTTAAAGGCCCAACCTTCAATTTTGTCTAGTTCTTTGTTCTTTTATATAACCATATCGAAAATTTGGAAACGTCAGAGAGAAAGTATCTGTATATGCTGGTTGAAAATGTAGCTTTGCTTACGGTTTACAAAATTGAAATGGCAAGAAAAGATGTAAATCATGTTTTCTTTCCCCTCTCTGAACTTGTCCATCAAGTTTCAACTCATTTACTTCACTCAGTGGAGATTGGTGTTAAATTTAGTTTCATATTCCGGCCATAAACTTATAGCCTGTGCACACTCCTGATCTAATTGGCCATTTGCAACCGCTGTTATCAGTTGTCTCCTGCACCATCTTGGAGGAGAAATGAATTTTGCCTCTTTTTTCATAATTTCTTACTGAGGTATCATGGCTTTGTTAAATCTCAATCTTGTTGCATTGGCTGCCAACTGAAATACTCGACTTTTGGATACATTAGGATCGATCCTTTTTGGGCATATACCTTTCAAGACAGAGTCAGGCCATTGATATTTTTCTTTTCTGCTTTATTCATGTTGCCCTCGGTGGTGGTGATGTTCTGTCTTTAAGCCTCATCTAGTTTATGCATTCCTGACATTCTTGATTTTGTATGTACAGGTATGGCCTATTGATGTCAACTTAAAGTTTATGGAACCAGTTGGACGAGAACTCAAGTCAATCGGGAAGGTGAAGATCTTGGTTTGATAGTTCCTTTTATCCCAATATTATAGAAATGCTTAGGAAGGAGAACATTATTGGCAAAAATGTCAACTTGATATCGTATTTGTCTGAGTGAAAGTAGATTTGCTCAAGGGTGAACATTAAGAGTGCAACTTTGCTATAGTCAAAGCAAAGCTGGTCATGCCCTGTAGCCAATGTGGCAACTGGGTCGGGGCATCATGTCCTTGACCGTAGGTTTGAGACCCATATGAGTTCCCCAAGAATAAAGAACTGCCAATCATGTGGGCTGCAGGGATGTGGTACCTTGGTGATTGGTGTCCGGAGCAAAGCCAATTCCAAACATTTGTGCAAGATTAGCATTTAGGATGATATATGCACAACTTTATGATCGAGGCTGCCCATTTATCAGAAACAGGGAGAGCAAACTAACCTTGTTGAAATTCGGTTGATTCACTCCTCAGCCCATAAACTCTAGGGAGAGATAGAGGGAGAAAGTAAAAATGTTTGAATAAGACCGATTCATGGCCCTTTAATGGAAAACTCCTCTATTAGTAGCAGTAATACCTCTGAGATCTGTCATTTTGATAATCTATCTTATATGAAGAAATATAACAGTTGTCAACATCCTCCGTTCTCTTGTATCCTATTTGTATTCATTCCAACCTGGTAGTATATTTAAGAAAAGGAAACTAAGAAGCCAATAATGTCATATGATCGTTTCCCACACCAACTGTTCTATACGGTCATCAATTGCAGGTTTAATTATACACTCATACATAGAACTTATGGTGCTGTTCACCCAATTATTTTCTCTATGTGCAGTTCATGGACAATGCTGTTGATCTTATGAACAAATCATTTATTGATCGATGAAGCTTGGTGGAATTTTGTATTTCTTCTGGAAGAATCTGCTGCCCCCTTTCTCTCGGCATAGTTTTTTTGCAGTTCTATATAATAGATTTTCCTTCTATGTCTTGTGTATTGGTGTCTCATGTACCAATATAAACATGGATGTATTCTACTTCATGGAAATGAAAGTATTGTTTTCACCAGTGCCTTCTAATATTTGTTTACTTCTGCATTCGTTGATCTTGCTAGGAAATGGTAAACGAACAATGTTCTCCACCATGAGTTCTACTCTTCTTTGCATACGAACTGTGTTCTGTGGTTCACCAAAATTCTATCTGTGGTTCTTGAGCATGTCCTCTGAATCATTCATTAAAGTATCAGAGATCTGGGGTATTCTTATTCTAAATTAGTAAGTAATAGCATTGGCCTTTCCATCAGGGAATGT
This sequence comes from Dillenia turbinata, assembly GCA_037126225.1. Lineage (NCBI taxonomy): Eukaryota > Viridiplantae > Streptophyta > Magnoliopsida > Dilleniales > Dilleniaceae > Dillenia > Dillenia turbinata. Next base: position 26,190,510 of record JBAMMX010000004.1, read on the forward strand.
TGTCCCAATGATTAGGTCAAAATGTTAAAGAGCACTGATAGTCATTGTTTCTACTTTCATCCAAACTCCTATCTCGATCCCTTTTTCCTCCAATCATATCCTAAATTATACCCTTATGGGGCTTGGAAATATTATAATGAGACCAAAGAATTATAATTCAACTGGCATCATTCTCCATTTTCCTTGTAAAAGTATCGAGTTCGAATCTTATTATGTAACAAAAAATATATATATAAATATATATATATTATAATGAGCAGTGAGTCTAAAGCATAGATATTCTAGAAACTGACTGGAGTAGCTACCTGCCACTTGAATACCTTAAAATTAGCTAGCTATACAATAGCTGAATTTGAGGATTCACAAACGATTCAAACTCAAGTTTTTTAGCCGAGAGAATGAGCAACTTGTTGCCGTTTTGAATGAGTAGCTATCCATATGATCCCTGAAACCTTCCTCCCTCCCACTCTCTCTCTCTCTCTATATTCCGTGCATAGAGGTGGGTTTTCATCCATTATGGTATAAACTGAGCAAATAATTGAGTAACTTTACGTAGACACATACTCAAGTTCAATTTTTTTTTTTTTTTTTTTTTTGTTGTATACATTGTTATAAAAAAAAGGAGAGTTCGAATCACATGAAGTTAGAGGAAGAGGAGAGTTGTCACATGAAGTTATTAGCATACTCAAGTTCATTGAAGAGGATAATCAAGTTCCTTTTTAATCTTCTTTTTTTCTTTTGGGGGTGGGGGGATTGCTCAAATTGCAGGCTTAATAGTCATAAAACAAAAATTTATACCATTCAGTCAAAGTTACTGATGATGGAAAACCCATTTCCATATTTGAGACATCACACGTATTTGGTATAGGGATGGAAAACCCAAAAGGGCTCGTATCACCATGCCCATAGGTAAAAACCCGAGATTCTCTCTCTTCATCCTTTTTCCAGTTTTTCTTCATAATTGTTAGAAAATACGAATATAAACAAGTTTATATGTAGAAATAAGATCAAAGCAGAAAATAGATTTAATAACCTGATTTCTTTTTTAATTTTCTGGTTAAAGATAATGATGTCGGCAGTGCACGAAAACAAGAGCCAAAACAACCAGAATAGCACAAGGATTGGGTAAAAGAGGGAGACTGCTGCCAGACATATCATCATCATACTCCACATCTCCATTAGAACCAGCCATCCACTTGCCCTTGCCTAAGTTGTTGTCCCTACACAGTTCCATTATCTCACATTAAATAGGCCCGATTTTGCGAATCAGCTCGACTCTTTTGGCAATGCTATTATAAGTGGGGCTGGGCTAGATATGGACTTTGAGTGGGCCTTAAATAGATAAAGCAGAAGAACCCTTTTTTTTTTTTTTTGTGGCGGGGGGATGAGAAAAGAGATTGGTATTTTAATGAGATTTACGTGAATAATTTTTATAAGTGAACTAAATATGAAGATGTTAAGTACTTGAAATAATTGAATTCGAGGTTACTAAGGGACTATATTTCAACTAATGATATCTCAACCAAACAAGTTAAAGATTAAATAGCTTAAAATTTATGTGGTAATTAATTGAAATATTTCAATCAGATACTTATTTGAATTCTTTAAAATATATAATAATTTAATTAAAAATTAATAAAAATTATTGAAAGAGACTATCATGTAGAATAATCCACTTAATCATTGACTCACCATAAACTCAAAGTGGCTTGACCGGGGGTTTAGATTTACTTATCACCCAAACAAATTTCGGGGGTTTCAAGTTTTATTATTTATTTATTTATTACCATGGTAGCATGCGGAGTAATTATTATTACCTAGAGAGTATTGGAGAGGTGAAATAAGTGAATCCAAAAGTGAAAAGTAAGATAAAGAGAGAGAAAGAAAGAAAGAAAGGTGGGGGAAAGATTAAGTTACCTGCCGCCGAGGACGCCGGCGTTCATGGTAAGTTGGTCTATAAAAACAGCAGACTTGGGCTCCACACTGTATGCCTTTTCATATTTGACCTCTAGACCCTCTCCCGATGCCACAAAGAATGCCCCATTTACCATTATATCCCCTTCACTTCTCCAATTCCAATCCCTCCATTCCTTTTCTGCGGTGCTTACTCTCTTTGTCACCTGCACCAATCATATGGATCACAATATATCAAAATACTAAGGAAACATATATACAACTAGTAAATTACATGAATTGAATTTTATAGTTCAATTAATATTAATATGCATTGATTATTGATTTAAATAAATTTTTTATTAATAAATTTTTAAAAAAATATATATTAATATAAATCTTTAAACTTTATAATTTATTTGATTTACATAGTATTTTTTTTTAAAAGAGTTTTATTTCATATTTTTAGTAAGAAATTTTAATATGGTTTATTGAGTTGCAACAATTTCTCCGACACGTAGACTTGTTGGGTCATTTTCGACCAACTCATGTGTCATAAAATTCAAGATTGGGTAACATGGTTTACGTAAATGGGTGGGTTTATGAGATTCTCTCCGAAGGCCCTACATGAAAAGCTAGGCACTTTGTCTTGGGCACTGGATCCTGCAAACACGCCTGATCCACCCCACCCCGCCCACCACTACTTTTTTCTTTTTTATTTTTATTTTTATTTTATTTTGATATATTAAGATTCGAATTCTAATCCATTATATCTATTATTATTATATCTATTATTATATGGAGGGAGAAAAAATGTCAATTTCTCTTTTCTTTTTTTTGTGCATATTAAGATTCGAATTTAAAATTATTACAAAAAGTGAGTGTAAAGAAACCATTTGAATCGAAATTCATGCATTATTCATTTTTGAAACTCGAGGCCTCGTAATTTTTTCTCAAGTGTTCTGCTCACTTCATCAAATGTACCACTATTTTATCCTTCCTACACACTAGGTTCCTTGTTTTTTTTTTTTTTTTAAATTTACAATATTTCATAAATTTATTGTAAGATCACATATATTTTTCCTTAAGAATTTTGTTTAAACTAAATGACATGAGTTTTTGCATACGTTTTAACCTCTGTATATATATTTTTTTAAATTTCAATAAAAACTTAAGAATAATTTATTTTTAAGAAAAAAATACCAAATTACATATGGCATACCTCTTTGGCGTTGCGATCGGCAGGGGCAGTGTAGCGATTTCCCTGACTATTGATGGTAGGGTTACCGCTACCACCAATTGCATACATCTCCCATCGTGTGAAATCGTTATTCACCACGTGTATATACCCTCGTCTACACCTTGGCATTCTTTGTACCAACCCTTTTCCGAAGTGATTAAATGCTATGGTCACCTGCATTGCCGAGTCCGGTAGGTACTCATCGCTGTGCCCCAGCAACATCACTTCATCATGATGAGAAAAGTAGTTATTCGAAATTGTGATCCCAGTGGACCCCATCACCGCATCAATCAACCCATCTTTGCAATGGGACAACGAGCAATGATCAATCCATATGTCACGTGATCCGAATATGGAGATACCGTCACCGTCAGACTTGGTTCTCCACCCGTAGTGGGTTGGACTCGACCGCACCATAGTATTTCCTGTCGGTGTACAAAAATTAAAAAATTTTTCGAAGTTCGTACCAATGGCCTTATTTGGGAAGCAGGTAGCACAATCCTACTTTCCATACAAAAAACTCAATTAATCTATTTTTTAAATTATTTTTAATTAAAAAATGCAATATAAAAAGTTTTTAGAATAAATTTTACCAGATTGGTAACAGTGGTGAATGTGGATGTTGTGGATGATAATGTTGGTGACGTATTGGAGGGTGATGCAGCCACCTCCAACTATGTGCACGTTAGCACCTCTCCCATCCAAAGTCTTATAGCTGTTAAAAATCAGCTCTTGAGAGAGGTGAATCAGCATGTCGGCTGAGAACACTATCCATAGCGGCTCCTCTTGGATGACAGCGTACCGCAGAGTTCCTGGCTTGGGCGTAACGGCGTCATCGTCAGAAGAGTCAGTAACGACGTAAATGACACCGTTTTTACCTCCGAATGCGGTCTGGCCGAAGCCGATTGAGCAGCCAGCTAGGCTTTGTCGGTTTTGGCTCCAGTTCGGGTCGCACCGCCAACAGTCATCTATCGGGTTTCCGGTTATGCATGATGACGTAGAAAACGAGTCGGTTTGAGCCGGTGTTTGGAGTTGTCTCCTTGAGAGTGACTCGTTTACTTTTCTGTTGGGAGAGAGGTATTTTGTGATACAATTTGGGGAGAGAAAATAATTCATACCCATAGACAAAAATTTATTAGAAAACCAAAATCAAATATATATTTTTTTTAATTTTTGAAAAAAAAATTACTTCTTATGTAGAATAATGCTTTCTTGATACTCAAAGGGAGGAAAAAGCCAAATAGAGGAAAAAACTGGGGAATGCAGATAAACCCAGATAAGATAACCCAAACGAAATGACACGTGAACTAATTTTAAGCAATTTTACAAGGTAAGATACTCAAATGCTCAAAAATGAAAGTGAAAAAGAAGCTTCAAAGGAAAAAAAAAAAAAAAAATTGTTACACAATGCACTCTTCAGCTTTCAAAATATACCTTTGAACATCTTGAACAACAGCTTCAGGGTTGGGGTGGCGAAAAGGAAGAGTTAGGTTGTTGAGAATTGAAGAGGAGAGAAGAGGATATGAGAAGAGGAGAGAGATTAGGACAATGCGGCTCCTTTGGAGCATCTTTGATTCGTGAGAGAGAGATGTGGTGGGGTTAAAAATTTCCTTCTACAATGCACACATTTACATAAGCTGCATTGTTATGTGGAAATTAAGCTGTGATTAGTGGGATAATTGTATGGTCATTAGGAAGTGAAGTGAGAGTGAGGAAGAAGATAACTGACTCTCTCAATCTCTCTCTATTTCTCACTACTTCAGCTCAAGACACTTGCCCTCTTTTTTTGATTTATAATCATTATTGTTGGACTCCTGGAATCTAATTTGTTGGGCAAAAGGTAAAAAGAAACAGGGGCGAGTATAACATGTGTATAATATAAAGTAGTGGATAATGATCTTTGCCCTACTACTCTTTTATTGTTCTTTTTTTTTTTGGGTCCTACGTATTAAAGTTTTATTGGTTTGGCAATTGGGCAATGAAATAGTTCCTTCATGGAATATATATATTTTTTTGGTAATGGATGGACCACTATCTGGATTTCATTCGATTAATTTGGTCCGGGTACTGTGATGCTCATTAAGGGTTGGCTCTCCCAAGTCCTTTTTCTCTATTCTCAGGAGTTGAACATGAGACTTCTGATTAAAAGAAGGTAGAGTGCCCAATCACTCAACCCAAATGAGTTTGATGGAAAAAAAAAAATTTATTTTGCCTCTTTTGATGCGAGAAGAAATTAAGTTATTATGTGATTCAATATGTTTTAAAATGTCCACGATACTTTTTGGTAGTATCATTATCCTTCTATGGAATTTGCCATTAAAATGCTTCGCATTTTTGATCTGATATTACTTAACCTCACTGTGGCTTCAAAAGTATATCAACTTACCCCTGGTGCTTTATATCGTTTGACGTTGCTTGGGCGGCGGCGAACATTGTTTTGTTAATATCCTGATCAGTGACTTAAATTCAAAATTCATGTTATCTATATTGTTAACTTGGGTTCTGTTAATATCTTCCCTTTCGTTCAGTTTTGGTGGCAGGGAACATTGTTTCCACACCAATTTGAAATGACAATGAGTTTTAATTCAAGTAATACCTTTCATTTCTATTTTTATAATAGATTTAAATTTGAATCTCAGAATGAAATAATAATAATAATAAATTAGGAACCAGCAAATATTGAGAAGGGGATGATATTGGGCAAGTTGGGTTGGGAAAATGCCTTGGCCCTAATAGGCCTGAGCCCGACTCATTAGGCCCAAATATAAGTTCCTGTTTTTCTAAGTCGGGCTAAAGTAGCACTTTTGAAGTCTAACCTGGTCAAACCTGGCTCTATGGGCCTAAAAACCTAATTCCAATAACTTTTTTGTATTATACTAATCGGCATGTAAAATTATATTTCAATTAATACAATTGTAAATTACACCAAAAATGTCAAGCCTTCTAAGTTGGCACCGTTCAACAACCCCTGAAGTATCATTGCACTCATGGCGAGACTAAATTAGGTTTGATTGAAAAAGTTATGCTGATCCAAAGTAAAATTTTTAATTAGTATTCCTATAAATCGCACACGTCCCAGATGCAAGTCTTTTTGTTGCGACAAAAGGTGCAGAAAATTTGAAACGGATGCCTCAGTTGCAAAAGTGTGTACGGTTGCATCTAGTCAGAACTGAAGCTCCTTCAACACTTCTTCATAGGGCTTTTTGCCTTTTGGATAACAAGATTCCAGACAACTTCAACCTCCTTCATTTTCTTCTCATAGTCTTCCTTCACTGCATTAGGGTTAACGTCCAACCATTCAAATGCTTCTTCCAGTGTAGTCTCTATCCGTTTTTTTCCTTGAGAAGAAATTCTATTTACTCGTAATTTCATGTCATCAATTATGCTCTTCTTGTCATATAGATATGTTTCTAACTCATTCTTTGAATCAATTCTTTCCCTAGCAATCCTGTCTTCTTCTGCAAACTGCTCTGCCTCTTTTACCATCCGTTCAATCTCCTCTTTGGTTAGGCGCCCTCTTTTGTCGTTTTTATGACAATTGACGCTGAGTTCTTTGTTGCCTTGTCCACTGCCCTCACATTTAGTATACTATTTGCATCAATCTCGAAAGTAACCTCCAATTTTGGCACACCCCTGTAAGAGAGTCATGAACAAAATAAGGGATCAACGTATATTCCTAGTCTGACTTCATAAGCTAAATCGCCACAAGTTCTCAAGTTTTCAGGAGCGTCATGTGTAGGCTTGTAAATGAGTTTTTATAACATTAGTTCATAAGGAAATCTCTACCCATTTTTGTTCACAAATTTCTATAGCATGCTTTCTTTTCATGTTCTTTTTTCGTTAACTTACTTTGGTGCACATTGGATGCCTGTTAGTTGGAATTGCCCAAGCTTGTGGCAGTCCTTTGTCGAGCTGCTTTCACCTTCGAACACCTGAGGGTCATAAAGATTGCTTTAGCCACACAAAGGCTCCAAATCAGAAAACAATCATCTGAATCATTGTAAAGCATCCATAATTGCTTTACCATAAAGTCTACAATAGTCTGGTTGTCTTCGGTTGTTGTGAAGATTCCATGTCTCCTGGCTGGGATAGTTGTGTTCCTCGGAATAACCTTGTCCCTTTTTTTACCAATTGTTTCAACTCCAAGGCTAAGAGGTATAACGTCAAGCAAAAAGAATGTCTGGCAAACAAATAAAAATTTCCTTGTCAATTTTTTTTTTCAATCGTATAAGTTCATTAACTTCTACATAGTACTTACCTTTAGTTTGCTTGCCACCTTCACCACTAAGGATTCCACCCTGAACTGCAGCACCATAAGCCTCAGCCTCATCCGGATTAATACCCTTGTTGGGCTCCTTCCCGTCAAACAAATCCTTCAAAAGCTGTTGTATCTTAGGAATATGAGTACTCCCTCCAACTAGCACGATCTCATCAATATCCATTTTCTTCAAACTGCATCCTTCAGTGCCTTCTTCACTAGTTCCAGTGTCTTTTTAAACAATTCCATGTTCAGTTCCTCAAATTTTGCCCTCGTCAATGGCTCCGAAAATTCAATATCATCAAAAAGAGACTCTATTTCCTCTTGAACTTGGTGTTGACTACTCAGTGTTTTCTTTGCTCTTTCACATTCCCTACGAAGCTTCCCTCGTGCCTTGCTGTCTTCATTGATATCTTTGCCGTACTTCTTTTTTATAAGCTTGATGAAATAATTCATAACTCTGTGATTGAAGTCCTCTCCTCCCAACTGGGTGTCTCCACTTGTGGCTCGAACCTAAAAAATGCCATTCTCGATTGTCAAAATGCTCACATCAAATGTACCACCACCAAGATCATAAACAACAATATTTTTCTTTCCACATTTCTTGTTCAGGCCATATGCTATGGCAGCGGCTGTGGGCTCATTAACTATCCGGAGAACATTGAGTCCAGCAATAGTTCCAGCATTTTTAGTAGCCTGCCTTTGAGCATCACTGAAATAAGCTGCAGAAAGGGAAAACCATCAATGCATACAAGTCCGTGACTGTTGAAATTAACTAAACCTCAGCAAACAGCTGTATTTGGCCTAAGAAACAAGCTAATCCATTATTAAGAGGTATATCAAGTTATATTTATTGAATCAACAACTTATGTGAAATTCGAAGAATGATTGGTGTTTGAATTTCACATGGAACAGTGACCACAGCACCTTCAACTTTTTTCCATAAATAAGCTTCAGCTGTTTCCTTGATCTTCCCTAATATCATAGCACTGATTTGCTCCGGACTAAAGACCTTCACCTCAATATAAGGACTACCATCCTTGTCAACAACCTTGTAAGGCAAGAAATTGATATACGTTGAAACCTCATAGTCATCAAACCTACCAAATAGAGAAAACAGGAAGAAATGGTGAAACAACCTGAAAACACAATTGAATGTAGTATGGTATCTTTTCTATTATATTGTAACATTCTCCCTCAAAATTTTAATGAAATTCACACACGAGAACGCAAAAGCCAAAAGTTGTTTCAACTAAAAGCTGGGTATTGTGCAACTTACATCCTTCCAATAAGCCTCTTGACATCAAAGATTGTGCGTTGCGCATTGGATGCTGCTTGGTTCTTCGCGGCCTCACCAACAAGACGCAGGGTGTCAGTGAAGGCAACCCAGGAAGGTGTGATTCTGTTGCCTTGATCATTTGGGATAATCTCAATTTGACCATCTCGATATGCTGCCACACAAGACTAAGTTGTTCCTAGGTCTATACCTATCAGGCTATCACTGTCTCCACATTCCAAGACCCATGAAACAAAGACATTCTGATCTGAATTTAAAGAAAAAAAAAAGGAAATTTCAATTCTGAAATTAATGATTCCAAAAATATTGTAGAGAAAGGAGGGACATTATATATAAACTCTAACTGCATCTATATGAGAGGTTGTATGCAATTTGAATGGAAACCAAAGTCATCAAGATTTTACTTTAAGATACAGACCGCCTTTTTCCAGATCTGAAACTCAATGATGAATGTACCAACAGAAACAGAAACGAAATAGAAAAAATTTTCTAATTCAAAACAACAAAATTAGAAGCTGTAATTACTGTAATTCTTCACAAAAAGAAAAAAACAATGTAAATCAGAGTAATATTTATCTTGCCATTTTAAAAAAAAAAAAAAAAAAAAAAAAAACCCAATTCAGAGAATAAATCAAAAATCCAAATTTAGCAAAAAAAAAATCGACATTGAAATTCGTACATGAAGAAAACAAGCTTGCAAAAAGTTAAACCTAGGTGCTTTGCCTCTATAATTAAACCATGTTTGTGGGGAGATTACTGACCTGAGACTGATTTAATTAGAGAAAGCAATGCAAGTAAAACAGGGTTATACGAGTTGGGGGGTGGGGGAGGAATTCGAAACCAGCGCGAAAATTGAATGGTGGGGGGGTTAGAGATCGAAAGGACGTAGTCCTGGGTTTCTTTTTCCTCTCTGCCCAGTGCCGAGTTTGGCCGGCGTATTCATAGTTCAAGCTGGGCCAGGCTACTTGAGTTTCCTAGAGGAAACAGAGAGTTTAAAATAAAAATTAGAAGTTTCCTTTTTTTTTTTTTTTTTTTTTTTTTTTTGGTTAAGAAAATTTGAAGATTTGAGTATAAGAATGCACAAAAATTAAAAAAAAAAAAATAATGCACATTCTCCTCTACTTATTAAATTAAGAAAACGGCAGTATACTATTTCTCTTTTATTTTTATTTTTTGATTATGCAATTAGTTTTTTTCCCCCTAATCAAGACAAGGGTATTAATGTGTGATGCATGAAAAATATAAAAATGAAAGAATATAGAATTTTGAAAAAGTAATTTGAACTTGGAAAAGGGAAGGTAAGAGTATTCACCCCAAAAAAAAAAAACCCCCATTTCGTAATTTTTTAATAAATAACAATTAATAGATTATTCAGATATTCAAATTCTTAATTTGTATTATTATTTTTTTCCATATGGTAACTAACGGGTTTTTAAGAAATAAAACATCGAAACATTTTGAATTACTACAAAATTATGTTCCTTCATTAACATTAATTGCTATAATAATCATGTTTTGTACAAGATACTGTCATCTCTTGTGTTGTGCAAAAACAGAATACTATTTTATTCCACAATTCAATAATTTGTTATGCCAAAATTATTACGTTCTGCAGTCATAACCATCTTTGCATGCAAAGTTTCGAGCTTTGGACCAATACAAAATAGGGTATTGAAAATCATAATTAAGCCTTCTACTTCAATATTGTTTAAACTTTTGCCTTAGCCCTTTCTTTTGAAAATTATTATTTGGCTTAGATGTGCGACAATGCACGATCCAAATAAAATAGAACAAAAAAAAGATAGAAATTCGACAATACTGCTCGACCTTTTTCTTATACGCATGATATATTAAATTTTAGAATAAAATAAAATAAAATAATCCTGACGGATTTGGGCTTCATCTTATTATTATTTTATTATTATTATTATTATTATTATATCATCGGTAATCTAATTTGATTCGGATTTACAGTGGCCTATTTTGGGGGCTATCCTCTCAGCGTAGTTTTTTTTATTCCCAAAACTTGAGTCTGAGATCTTGATTAAAGGATTTAACATTACTTATTATTAGACCGACTATCTATTAGTTTGGGCTTGTAATAAAAAATGATCACCCTTAAGGGAAAAGCCTAATAGTCACAACTTCAATCTTTCAATCTGATGATCTCAAATTTAAATATCGATATAAATAAACAATAAAAATAAAAATAAAATAAAAATGACCCTTTCTTGGTACAACAAATAGAGTGTCAAAAAATGACAAATCCATAATCTTGCATCATCTTGTAATTTCTTAAAAGTAGAGAAAGGCCGGTGGTTACAATCCTTTACCTTCAATTTATGGTACGAAATTCAAATCTTGTGTAACCAAAAAAAAAAAAAAAAAAAAAAAATCTGAGTTTGACAAGGGAATTTTTGGTGTTATGGAAAGAGTAATATTAAATAAGCTAAATATATTAAATTTTATGTAATTTTTTATATCAGTGTAATTTAATCGATTATTAATTAAATATTTATTTGAATTGATCATAACATTCTATTAATTTGAATAATACGTGGTAATTTTTTTTTTTTTTTTTTTTTTTTGTTGGGGTTTTTTGGTGGGTTTTTTACACGCCTTGTATTTTTTGTTATATTTAATTTATAATTCATTTAGTCTATTTAATATTATTCACGTATTAATAGAAATATTCCTACAAACATGTTATTTTGTTCGTGAAGCCAAACAACATTACAAATCCGCAGTACCAGCTGGGATATGTGTTACTGTATACTGGACAGGGAGGCAGAGCCGAGTGTGCTGACCGAAATGCTATCCCTCCCATGGAAAAGTTTAACAGAAAAATCCAATTTCAATCCTGACAACCTAACGAACACAATTGTTTTCCCTCAATTCTGTGATCCGAAATTCAACTCTCATGCAACAAAAAAAAAAAAAGAAAAATCAAATTTTGAATCTTCCACTTTCAATAAAATCCTCCGGAAAAAAAAAGCACAAGGGAAAATTTTGTGGTCCTCCTAAATTGATTAAACTTGAAGGATGGATACCTTTGTATATGAACCCTAAGGAATCGAATTTATAGATAGTTCTCCAGAACACAAGGCCACGAAACGAATGGATCAAGCTGCATTGTGACTACTAATTTTATGTGCTTGATTATATTAGGAAAAAAAATTGTTTTTATTTTAAAAATTAATTATTATGAAAGATTTTTAAATATATATACCACGTTTTGAATATTGAATTAATGAATTTAATAAAATAGACATGTATAATCAATTAAAATAAATTACTTAAAAATGGTGAATAAGGTTTGGCAAAATTGATTATCAGAGGAATCAATGACATTAAAATCATCTTCTCAGAAATCCAATGGATATCCAAAACCTTCTAAACAACAATCAAGTAAGTGAGAAATGTTGTGGGAATGATTCAAAAAAGTTTAGGTAGTATCCAATTTAATTATTGGCTTGGTAAGCATTGTTTTAGTGAACCCTCAAGACCATTCATGTGGGGATGGGGAAGGGAGGGCCCTAGTTGGTAAAAAAATCCCGTGGGCCATTCTCCATGCTCAATCCATTAAAAATGTTTATTAAACAAGTGAAATTTAAATAAAAACTTATACTTATTTAAAAGATATTATTAATATTTTTTAAAAGAAAATGAAATTTATTTAAAGATATTGTTAATATTCTATATATAAGAGTCATGAGGATGCTTATGGCCAAGAGTGATGAATGCACATTAATGGGGTCAACAAGCCGATTAGATACACACGCAAACTCATATTTTTGAACTTTATATGGCAAAGGGTGTGGAAAAATAGATTATGACTTGAGCTATTTTGGTCACTCTGCAGAAAAGAAGGTGCGAAATGAGCCCAGCTAACCAAGATACATGGTTTTATCATCTGGACCTTGTGAGGATGACAGATTTAGCTGAGAACAAATGACAAGTGAACTTGTTCTCTCAAAATTGACTTGTATTTTGTGTGGACTATGTTGAGTGTTTTGAACCAAGTGTGAAAATTCCATGTTAAAAAAAAAAAAAATGGAAGATTGATCTATATTGGTATGCCCATCTTTCAAAGAGTGTTGATCAATCCAAGTTGCAAGAAGTGAGTGTCTTACATCAATTTCATGCTCAGTTAAAATAATTAAGCATCATTTAGGATTAGCTCAGTTGAATTTCTGCTACAAATTTTTTTAATAACATGGAGCATAATGGTAGATTTCCCACTAAATACTTTTGGGATCGAAAACTATTATCTTTTTGCACCAGTTGTTCGATCATTGTCACTTCGCAACGTGTTGTCCTGTCATCAAGGTCATGGCGTCCAATCAGCCGGTGTCCTCCGGTCATAATCCACCTTGCAAGGAGTCACCAGGTGTTGCAAATGCATTGGTGATGAAGTTGTACAGTCAGCCGGGTTCGTCTAGTCATCATCCACGTGATGCAGAGTAAGCCACATGTTGACATGTCATCAAACACATGGTGTCGAGTTAGCATGGGTTGACATGTCATCATTCCACGTGGCCATCATCTCCACGTGTCTCACACATTGGCCATAATGTGTAAGGTCAATCGATGTCGTCCAGTCATCGACGAAGGTGGACATGTTTACAACAAACCAGGCAAACAGTCGCTAGGTGTTGCTAATGCATTCGCAATAAAGTTTTACAGTCTGCCGCTTTTATTCGATCATTGTCACGTGGCGTTGAATAAGCCACGTGTCCCCTTGTTATCAACCAGGTGGCTTCCAATTAACCCATGTCATCCGGTCATTAGAAACGTGGCATCGAGTAAGCAAATGATGACAGCTCAGCATACCACCCGGGCACCACCCAGTCAGCTTTGATGGACCAGTTGTCAGCCACATGTTACCCAGTCATCTACCACGTCGCATCCAGTCAGTTGATGATATCCAGTCATTAGAATGGTGGCATCAAGTCAGGATACAACGTGGCCAGCTGTAGCCATGTATCGAACCTATATTGGCTATGATTGGTAGAGTCAACCAAGGTCGTCCAATCATCATCCACATGGTCACCAGTCAGCAGAGATCGACCAATCACCAGCCACGTATTGTCGTATGGTTAACACGTGGCATCCAATCAGACGAGGTTGACAATTCATTGTCACGTAGCACAAGGTGCCATGTGTCTATCAGTCATTGCCATAGGTTGTACAATCAACCAAGGTCATCCGATTATCGACCATGTGGTGTCCAGTCAGCAATGGTGGACCTATTGACAGCCACCTGTTCTCCAGTCATCAACAACGTGGCTTCCCGCCAGCCAAGGTTGTCTAGTCATTGAACACGTGTTCACGGTGAAATGGAGTGGACAGTCAGGATCCCACGTAGCCACCACTCACCAGGCGTCACACAATCATTAGCCATAAGTTTTACAGTCAGCTGAGGTTGTCCAGTCATCAATTACATGGTGTGCGGTAAGAAATGGTTGACCAGTTGCCAACCACATGTTGTCCTGTCATGGCCACATCATCAGCGATGTAACATTTTTTTTTTTTGGGTCAAGATCTGCGGGGTAACATTGATACACCGGTTTGAGTCGCGATTCGATTTAATGCAACTTTGTTAGACCAGTTCATCCATTTTCAGTTGGGTTTTTCTCCAACTAGACCGGTTTTTAAGATTTTCAGGTGTTCTGAATTCATTTATGGGTTCAGATTGGCCTAATTCCAACTCTACAGGAAGGATAGGGAGCGACCGGTCTATGCAAAACCCCATTATGATTAATATGTAAATTAGTTAAACCGTCCCACATTTGTTAAATCAATTAGGAAGTACTCTTCTACCCGTGCTTTTACTATGCATTTTCCCCTGTTTTGTCCTGAATTCATCTGCCGAAAACAATAAAAAACAACCATAACACAACCATAACAAAATATCTTATCAGATTCACAATTTCTATCATGCGCCACATTTCAAGGTAACAAATTTAATATTATGGCTCGAATACAGTCCATTTTTAGCGAGTTATCATGTATATCAACACCCTGCATGGAGAAAAATTATGGGCACAGTTGCTGAGTCCTGTATATTAGGACCAACCTGTCATCCCTCTTATCGGCTACGCGAGAGAATACCAACTAGCCATTGCAGGGCAGCATACGTTCATTGCATAGCCATTCGGAGAACATGAACCATTCAGCTGAAACTCACACAAATTCAAAAAAGTTATAAAGAAAGGTGCTCCTGTTGGCCTCCCCAATGGGGTCTATACAGCATTAAAGCGGAACTGAGTACAACAAAAATGGATAAGCAAGACATCAGACAAACAGAAAAAGAACCAATGAATGCAAGCGAGAAGTTATTACAAATTAAACCTGGATATGACCATTTCTCCTGCAGCTTATCCCATCTTCATATTGAGTCATACGCAGCAGAACCAAAAGTAAAAGATAAATCCTTTCATCATCTGATTTTCTGGCACATCTTTCAGCAATTGTTGTTGGCAGCACTGTAAAATATCTCCAATTTGCATTCCCATGACTAACAAAATTTCGACTTCTTTGAAGCTCCAAATCAATAGGCCATGCATGGATTAACAGCCACACTGACCTCCATTTCAATTGCAAAAGCACCTGGTTTTAAAACATTGCAAGGGAAGCAAGAGAACTTCTTTAAAGGTGATTCGTCAGTGCTCAGGTTAGTTACAAAAAGGACCAACATGAAAGTTTCAAATATATACTATAGCATAGTGGCAAATTGAGGCTCGACAAGTCCTCACCTAGTAACGATCATAAGATGGACGGCCCTCTCTCCTAGGCCGGTCATAAGGACCAACTCTGTCCCTGTAGCTTCCTCGGTCAAAACGGGCAGGCCCACCACTTCCATATCTGTCACCAGCACCCCTTGGACCTCCATCTCTTTGATAATCTCTTCCTTTGTCAAATCCGTTATGAGGAATTCGGTCCATGTATCTGCCATCTGAAAAACGATCCCCAGCAGGAAGGAACCTCTCATTTTCATAACGGCCACGATTGTCATACCTGTCGTCCTTGCCATCAATTCGATCCCTGTCTCCGTACCGCCCCATGTCATATCGGTCTTCATAACGATTAGCCCCATAGTGATCACTAAAGCCACCGGTGCCACCGCCACTGCCATTAAACCTAGACTGTGAAGAAAATCGGCCACCTTCACTACTACCACCACCAGTCCTACCACTGACACCATCACCACCAACTACTGAATGGCATTCACGAGCAAAATGGCCCAAACGTCCACACTTGAAGCATTCTGACCGCCCACCTGATCGATCATCTCCTCTATATCCACCCCTACCACCAGAAGTATGATCCCTACTGTAGCCATAGTCAGGATCATCACCAGCCATTTTAGGCTGTGCCCTGTTCACTGAGATTGTCCGACCATCCAATTCCCTACCATGCATCTCCCTGATAGCATCATCCATGGCCCGACGATCTGCAAAAGTTATAAATCCAAATCCACGGGAGCGGCCAGTATCTCTTTCCACCATGACCTATATAATTGTCAGATTAACCTGACTGTAAAACTTCCAACATAGCTATAGTTAAATAACTTTCGGGTAATACAAAAGACACATGAACATTATTGCAAGAAAATCTCACCGTTTATATGCACGTGGACCATTACATTACAAAGATTTCATTATTACAGTGATAAGATGTAATAATGGCACAATTTGCAAAAGGCAGCTTTGCTCAATACAAATACACACTAAACACTTAACTAAATGAAAACAATCAGACAATGAAATGCTAGCAACGCCAGTAGTGTGATAAAGTGCCAGGCCAATCATCTAAAATATATCACACTAATGTTCATGACCACTAAAATGCAAAGAGAAAAGGAAAATCCATGACCCCTGAACTTGATCATCAAATATTTACAACAATTCAGGTATTTCAAAAGAAATATCTTACAGCACAGCCAGCATACCATCCAACTTCATCTCTGAAATGCCAAGGAAAGACCCAAGACACTTACAGGTTGAGAGACATGAAAGCCATAACATGCCATATCTTTCAGTATCAAATTATTCCAGAAAACTGAAAATATGACACCACCCACAGATAAGGCCACCCTGTACATTGCAGCATGGTATTTCACAATGTATTTGTGCCATAAAAGGAAGAAGCCAGATCTGTAGCACTTAAACTCAAATCATAGGGAGGCCTAATGTCCTAGAATCCTTAAATGCAAGCCCTTCTATGTAAAGGACTGAAAGTGCAAACACAAAACAACCATTTACAGGAGATTTTGAAAGGCCTTACTATGAAAATTTTCTGGATTTAAAGGGACAAAATGGCATGCCAATCCCTAATAAGCAACTGGCTACTAGAACACTTTAGCCTCTGGCATGTTTTCTTCAACTTCAACTTCTGAAGACCAAGCATGGAATAGCTAGTTCATATTTCTGATGCAAGATCATGCATACAGAAATGCTTGCCAGTGTTAGTCTTAGTCCACTAGGAGCAACATCGCAATATTTCTTGGCTAATGAAAAGGTTTCATGAAAAAGAGCTGGATGGAATTCAGCAATCACAAACTACCCTCATCAGCAAATGTGTGTGTGGACACCCACACCATATATAGTCTGAAATAGGAAAAGTAATAAACGCGACCAATGACCCTCAATGAGTATCCCCAAAGTGTACAGAGCTGCATAAAGAACAAGAGAACCAAGAGTTGCCAAGCCAATACAACAGAGTATGTCTAACTGAAGATATCACAATGAAAAAAAGGGACCACAGAAATTTAAAAACAAAAATGCATTGCCTTGGAAGTGTTTAGATGGTATAGTACGAAAATAAAACTTTAACTCTAAAATGAAGAAATCCATCAATTTTGTTACTATGACTCTATGCAGCACAGACAACTGTGAGATGCAGGACAGATGATACCACATGACATCACGACCAAGAAGTACCGGATTATCTTTTGGATAGGCCCTGACAGAAGGAAGGCTGGAATGCCAACAGGCGTCTATTATTGAATTCATCCGACCCTACCCATTTTGAGTTTTGAGAATGTCTAGTGCCATGGGTAAATAAGTTAGAAATATGTATATATTTGAAAATAGAGTTCTATATAAATGTACAATATCAACTCATGCTCAGACAATAGTAAGTATGATATCTTGTACATGTAACATACCATTACCTGTAGAAACCTTATTTTCCTTCAGTTTGTGCTCAATATAGCTGTACTTTGAAATTTATAAATTCACAAATATACAAATAATTTTGCCCATCACGTGATTCTAAAAAGTGTAATGGAAGTGTCCTAGAACTGTCTAGTTGAAAATGAAATGTAAATAAAAACAAAAATAAATAAAAAAATGCCACCACAGTTGAAACAATTCAGTGCATCTCTTCAAAAGGCCCTATGAGAATCTTGTCAAAGGACAGGGCTCATTTCCACAGGTGTCAGTGTACAAAGATTGAGATTCACATCAAGGAAACCCCCAAGAAAATGAAGCAAGATAATAGTTCGGGTTTCAACCAATATCGATCATATCTCTTCCATTTCATTCTAGTTAGCATTGAATCAAAGAGAAAAATAAATAGATAAATAATCCCCTCCAATAGGCAATCGAAAGAAATATTCCTAGTCCAAATTTTGATGACTAGTGAGAAAAGAAAACCACCTCGATGACTTTCCTGCTTCTACAAAGAAAGCTAGAGCAACTATACTGTTTCATCTATCATGCAACAGCTTTTAGAAACGTTTGTACCCATAAATAGTCATGTAATTAGTTCATTGTGGCAATTCTCTCTGTAAATATATTCAGTGAAAGGATCCTAGCTCACTCGTATATTCCAAAACTCGTATTGATTAATCATCTTAGTAGCCAATGGCTGATAGTTTCATTCCCCTTACTCTTACAGGTAATATATATTGATACAAGGAGATACAATCAAACGAGATCAAATCAAGGAAGGGAGGATGAAAGTAGGGAGATTCTACTGCTTGAGCTGTCCCCCGAAGGACTAGGTAAAATGAAATCTAAAGTGATAGCCATTTTGCAAATCGGTTTGAAAACATTTTTTTGTCCTAAAAGTTCAAACCAAAAATTTAAAACAACTCTTTTTGCTTTATGATCACATCAAGATATCAGACAAAATTTTTGTTGTAACTAGAAAGAAGACTAGGGTACAACAACAATAACAACAACAACCTAGACCTTCTGTCCTAAGATTTGGGATCGGCCATATAAGTGACAAATAATAAAATCGTAAAAAAAAAAAAAAAAAAAAAAAAAAAAAAGTAGTAGAAGAAGAAGATTTAGTTTGTGCGGAGTCTCCTACGCCACTCATTCCTATCTAAGACCATCTCCTCAACTAAATCCAGCACTATCCTATCTTTACGAATGCATTGCATCCACGTTTTCAATGGTCTACCTCTACGTTTTATTAATTCTTCTATATTTAAGTTCTCTACCTTCCTAACAGGTGCGTCTATAGGCCTTCGCTGCACATGACCAAACCATCTCAGACGGTATTCTCGCATCTTGTCTACAATTGGACTGACTCCCAGGTTATTACATATCTCGTCGTTTCTAATTCTATCATTTCTAGTTTTGCCACACATCTACCTAAACATTCTCATTTCAGCTATAGCCATTTTTTGCTCTTATTGCTGTTTAATGGCCCAACATTTAGTGTTATATAATAGAGTAGGTCTTATTGCGGTCCTATAGAATTTTCTCTTTAACTGTAATGGTATCGTGCGATCATAGAACACTCCGGATGCCTTTCTCCATTTCATCCAACCCGCTTGAATTCTATCATTGACATCTCCATCTATATTGCTATCATTTTGGATGATAGAACTAAGATATCTAAACATTTTGCTTTTTGAAACTTCTCTTCCTTTCAAATTAATTGTTTCATCATTATCCTGATGGTTGTCACTAAACTTACATCTCATATACTCAATTTTAGATCTAGTCAATCTAAATCCTTTAGATTCTAACGTATCCCTTCATAACTCTAATTTAGAACTGATACCTTTTTTAGTTTCATCAACCAAAATTATATTATCTACGAATGGCATACACCATGGTATTTCATCTTGAATATTTTTTGTGATTTCATCTATCACTATTGTAAATAATAAGGGACTCAATGCCGAACCTTGATATAACCCAATGTTAATAGGAAAACTATCACTTAGCCCCCCGCAAGTCCTTATATTGGTCACAACTCCTTCATACATATCCCTAATAAGATTAATATATTTCAAAGAGATCCCTTACCTCATGAGCGCCCACCACAACACGTCTCTGGGAACTCTATCATATGCTTTCTCAAAATCAGTGAATACCATATGTAAATCTCTTTTTTGCGCTTTAAATATCTCCATCAACTGTCTTAGCAAGTGAATCGCTTCAGTGGTAGATCGTCCGGGCATAAATCCAAATTGATTCTGAGACACTTTTCTCCCGTCTCAATCTATGCTCTATCACTCTCTCCCATAACTTCATCGTATGACTCATGAGTTTAATTTCTCTATAATTGGAGTAATCTTGAATGTCCCCTTTATTTTTATAAAGCCGGACAATTGTGCTCTCTCTCCATAGGTGAAATATTTTCTTTGTTTATCAAATTTTGTTAAAAAGAGCCGTTAATATTGTTATTCCGAATTCTCCCAAACATTTCCACACCTCGATAGGAATGCCATCAAGTCCTATAGTTTTGTTATTTCTCATTTTCTTTATAGCCTCATTTACTTCATGAGGGCAGATTTTATGTTTAAAATCTCTTCTATGGATATCTCTAAATTTTCTTTATTTGTTGCTCTCAACATTAAATAAATTATTAAAATATTACCCCACCTCTTTCTTATATCCTCGTTTCTTACAAGTGTACTATTTGTTGCACTCTTAATACATCTAATCTCATTTAGATCTTGTCCCTTCCTCTCCCTTAATTTGGCAATTCTATAGATCTCTCTCTCCCCGTTTCGAGTCTCTGGTCTCTTGTACAATTCGTTATACACTTTATTTTTTGATTCATGTATTATCTTTTTTACGTCTTTTTTTGCCTTTTTGTATTTTTCATAAGTCTCGCTACTACTATCATTTTTAAGATTCCTATAGCATTCTCTTTTTATTCGGATCGCAGTTTCTATTTATTCGTTCCACCACCATGACTCTTTGCCTCTTGGACCCCGCCCTTGGATACTCCAAGAACCTCTCTATCTATACTTTTAATATTATTAGACATATCATTCCACATCGTTTATGCGTTATAATTAACAGACCAATTTGTTATTCCAATTATTTTATCCCTAAAACTCGTCACATTTTCCCCTTTCAGTTTCCACCACTTAATTCTTGACTCCATATATGATTGACATTGCTTTTGTTGTTTCGGCACTTGTACGTCTAAAACTAAGAGTCTGTATTGAGTCGTTACACTCTCCCCCGGTATGATCTTACAGTCCTTATAAATCATTCTATCACCTCTTCTAGTGAGAAAGAAATCTATTTGACTAACATTTGACCCACTTCTATAAGTAACTATGTGTGACTCTTTTTTTTTAAAGAATGTATTTACTAGTGTCAAATCAAATACTACTGCAAACTCTAAAATTGTACTTCTCGCCTCATTCCTACGGCCGAATCCAAAGTTTACGTGTACGGTTTCGAATCCCTCGTTTTTCTTTCTTACATGTCCATTTAGATCTCCTCCAATAAATAACTTCTCATTACTTGGTATGATTTGTATACATTCATCTAGATCATCCCAAAATTGTTTCTTACTAATTGCATCCACACCTATTTAGGGCGCGTACACGCTAACTATATTAATTACGTTTCCTCCATTTACTAACTTGACAAACATCATTCTATCTCCCTTTCTTCTTATCTCTACTACCTCTCTTAATAGATCTCTATGTACAATTATTCCTACCCCATTTTTAGTCCTATCTCTACCTGTGTACCAAAACTTATGACCATAAGACTCTATTACTCTAGCCTTCTCTCCCACCCATTTGGTTTCTTGAAGACACATGATCATAATTTTTCTTCTATTAATTACTTCACCTATTTCTCATAACTTTCCGATTAGAGATCCTATATTCCAAGTAACTTGTTAAAATTACAATTGCATGTCAAACTCCATATTTAACTGGAACAATGCAAATATTAGAAGGATACAAGGTCCAAGACTACAAGCTCATGGTAAGTGACGTGTTTCAGGATCTGTGTGAAATTTAGTAGGATAAATACCTATATTTGTACTTGAAAATGTTAAAAGAGGTTAAAAGGTAATGAAATGTAACAAGTAATCCAACTGGAAACATTGCTAGTGAAATCACATCTCTAGATCAATGCTTTTCCTCACTTTCCTGTCATGTATCTCAGATCCTGGCATAGTTCAAGAACAAACATCCCAGTAGAATAAACGATTTTTGTCCTATGTCTCCAACTCTCCATAACTCAAGAGGGCTTACATACAGTAAGGTGAGTCAAAAATAATGGTCAGGACTAGGATAGAAGGCTGAATTGAAATTCAATATCAACATCTATGACATAGAAAATAAAGAGAAAGGTTATTTCATTAAGTTGTAAGGAGCTCGGAATTCCTTCCTTGACATCTAAATACTACTAGATGGAACTAAACACATTGGCTGATGTGCCTGCTACATCTCCCAAATACACACACAAACACAAAGGATATTACAAGAACAGGATAGGAAATCCCCATCTCACCCCCCCCCCAAAAAAAAAAAAAAAAAAAAAAAACCCAGACAACCGAGATAAAAATGGACACTAAAAGAGAACTGGTCATTAATTTAGAATCACTGAGGGCACTTGAAGCATGAGACCATAAGTTAGTATAAAACAGAATCCTGTCGCATGGAATGCCCATCCTATCCCCTGCATGGAATGCCTATCCTACATCCACCAATTACGCCTCAAAGACAGTCACGTAAATGCCAACACCAACATCAAAATCAACTATCAAAATCCACAACCATGAAACCCTAGAAAACAATTTGACAAAGAGAATAAACAGGAACCAATTTCAATCACAACGATTCTCTGTATATATTATGGGTACGAGAATGCTGGCATGAAAAGAACTTCGCAATTCATTTATTTGAAACCCGAGAGAGAGAGAGAGAGAGAGTATACCAGACATTCGAGAATTTTCCCATAGCGACGAAATGCATCGTCAAGATGCCTCTCGGTGGTATTCCACGCCAAACCCCCAACAAAAATTCGATTATCTTCCCTTCCTGCCATCTCTACACGAAAACCCTAGAAAGATTAAACGAATCAAATACAATTTACTTGATCTTCAACTCAAAAAAATAGGCAAAAGAGAGAGAGACGATTAGTCTGCTCACAGTTCTCTCTCGAGAAATCAAGAGAGGGTGTTTGGTTTAGAGTCGAAGAAATTGAATAGGAAGGGTACGAAGCAGAAGCACGCGTGCAAATTGGAGCGCATGCTTCGTGTGAATAAAACCTAGAGTAGACTTAAACGCGGTTCCGAATCTGGTGACTCATTCACCAAGCGGTGCCAAGCCAACAGAGCTGGCTAGTGTTTGGAAAATCTCTCTCAACTTCCCTTGATTTATGTTTACATTTACTTTATTATACTTATATTATCATTTAATTAAAATGAAAAATTTTTACAAAAAATACAAACTTTACAAATAAAAAATTCTCTTAGTAAAAATTAACATTATATTAATAATTTTTTACTTTAAAATTAACTAAGTCCAGCTTTCAGCAATTTTTTATTTTAAATTTAATAAATTTTTAACTTTTTGTTATTCTCTAATGATCTAATTTTAGTTTTAATTGAGACAAATAATATATATTTAAAAAAAAAAAAAAAAACTGACCAGGTTTTTGTTCCTAAACCTGACAAAGATTTTACAAGAATGAAACTAATAGAGCATGTTAAGTCTTGGGGGGAAAATTTTTTTTTTTTTTTTTTTTTTTTTTTTTTTTTTGCTTCTAAATTCAACAATGTATCTGCCTACAGAATTTTCATGATTAAAATGATTTTTATTTGTTAAGTAAGAGATCCAACAGAGCGGTCATTACATTAAGGTTACATTGGGGAGGTGTTTGAAAAATATTAATTTCTCTTAATTTACCCTAATTTGTTTCTATTTTAATTTATTTTATTGATAATATTTTTCAATTAAAGTAAAAAAAAAATTATAAACGTTAAGGTTTTCTAAGTAGTAATTAATTTTCCTTGAAATAAAAAATTCTAAATCGTTGCATGATAATTTTTTATGTTTTATAAGTTACCTAATTTCAATTTTTCTTGATTTCAATTTTTCTAAATAAGATTTGAAAAAAAAAAAAAAAAATTATTCTCATACCCTAATTTCACGTCACTACTCTCTATAAATAGTAAATATAAAAGATCACTTTGATCACGATAAATAATAAATCACTTCTCCATGATATAAAAAATAAAATCTAAAACCTCAAAATTTTAATTTACTCCTTGTATTTCTTTTTTTACCTTTTCAAAAATCAAATAATTATTACTAATGTCAGAAAAATGGACATCAAATGTGATAGGACTGATCTAAAGAGTATCAGAGAGATCCCGAGAACCCGAAGACCAATACCAAAACTCATACGATGATGGACTCATCTCCCCGCTAAAATAGGTAACAATTAATCGTTGAATTAGTTCTTGATAATGATGGTTTGACTTGTTCATAGAACCATTCGGCGAGTCCAAACGTAGGAATTTATCTCCTTAGTCGATGAGCAAGCACACTCTAAGGAATCGATCGCATTGGTTAAAGGTAATATTTGACTAAATCTCAAATTGATCTTTTGTTTCCTATTCCAACATGAAACGTATCTCCAAGATAAAAAAGGAAAGTTTTAGAATCTAATCGATGAGAGAAGTGATTTCCTTGTATCACCTAACCAACTAAGTGATAAAAATTATGAATCTTTCGAAAGATTTAACTATGAAATTTTGAAATTTTTAGATTTTCTCGAAAGAAAACTAGGATTGCAATTTCATGAGAACATACGAGTCTTGGACGTCTCGTATAAAAGCTTTCGATATACCGAAATCCAGGTATGCTCTCTGAGACCCCTATACTTGACACACAAGTTATAAAGAAACCAGCTTTCTCTCTCTTGCTCTTTTGCTTTTAATTTGTTTCTTTCCAATCAAAATTTATTTTTTCTGATTTGAGCGTTAAAACTTTTCCCAACACTCTCTGACGGTCATTTATAGATTTCAAACTATTTCTACAACCAGTCATCCAAGTTAAAAGGAGTTAAAATTTACTAAGTCGAAACTCACCATAAGATGTCACGAAGGAGGCACGTATTTTCATTATCCTACAAGATATTTCGAAAGAGAGGAAAAAAATCAAACAACTTCTGCTACCTAACACGACCACTGGTTTCTGAATAAATAAAAATCGAGCCGATCAAACCAACCTGAAATTGGAACCAGGGACTAAAGGTTCCAATGCAGAATTCACCAATAAAAATCAAAACAAAACAGTAAAGCGAATTCTTTTTTCATAAAAGAAGGAAGCTTGGTTCTTGAATAAAAATAAAAATATTCTTTTCCATAGTCAAAATTATCTAATTTACGTTTTTTTTTATTCAATAACAACTAGCAAAGTTGAAAAAAAAATCAAATAAATCAAATTGGAATTGTAAGAATTAGAATGAGAACCAAATTGAGGACGCCGAATGTTTTTTTTTTTATTTATTTTAACTCTTTCTCTTTCTCTCCCCCTTTCAGTTTTCCTTTTTAATTTATGACCACAGTTCCCAATATCGAATTCTCTCACTCGCCAATTCCTACAAAAATGTGGTTGCTGGGTTGGAAGGGTTATTTACATAAATATTGTGAAAAAAATAAAAAATCTCACAAATATCGTTCATTTTTTTTATTTCCAAACTAGTGAAGTCGATATTTTGGATATTGACTTCAATCATGCTCAAAAAACTGTCTATAAAATAATTTTTTTTAATGTCGACTTCAAAATCGACATCCTGAATGTTAATTTTAATGGTTCCCAAATACAATTCATATAGAATTATTATTTCTTTTTAAAAAAAAAGATGAGTTCGAAATCAATATCTTCAAAATCAACTTCCATTGTTTACAATATAATTTATTTTAATTTTATTATTTATCTTACAATTTTTTTTGTAACTTATTTTATAATATTATTTTATTATTTAAAAATCTAATTTATTAAATTAACAAATTAAATAAAATTTTGGAAAATAAATAATAAAATTAAAATATTTTAATAATGAGAATTTGTAAAAAAAAATATTTTACAATATAATTTATTTTAATTTTTGATTTTATAAAAATATTTTAATTTTATTATTTATTTTACAAATTTTTATATGTAATTTGTTTTATAATATTATTTTATTATTTAAATAATGTAATTTAATAAATTAACAAATTAAATAAAAATTTGTAAAATAAATAATACATTAAAATAAATTATATTGTAAACAATGAGATTGAAAATATTTAAAATGAGAATAAAAATATTAAAAATAATATAATATCAAAAATATATAAATTAAAATAAATTATATTGTAAACAATGAAATTAAAAATATTTATAATGAGAATAAAAATTTTAAAAGG
Source organism: Dillenia turbinata (assembly GCA_037126225.1). Classification (NCBI taxonomy): domain Eukaryota; kingdom Viridiplantae; phylum Streptophyta; class Magnoliopsida; order Dilleniales; family Dilleniaceae; genus Dillenia; species Dillenia turbinata. The sequence continues at coordinate 26,216,850 of JBAMMX010000004.1, forward strand.
AATATAATATTAAAATAATTTTAATTTTTTTACAAATTCTCATTATTAAAATATTTTAATTTTATTATTTATTTTCCAAATTTTTATTTAATTTATTAATTTAATAAATTAGATTTTTTAAATAATAAAATAATATTATAAAATAAATTACAAAAAAATGATAAGATTAATAATAAAATTAAAATATTTTTATAAATAAAAAATTAAAATAAATTATATTGTAAATAATGGAAGTCAATTTTGAAGATATCGATTTCGAACTCATCTTTTTTTAAAAAAAGAAAATAATACTCATTGAAATTGATATTCAGGATGTCGACTTTAAAGTCGACATCTTGGATATCGATTTGTTTTTTAAAAAAAAAATAAAAATTGTTTCACGAGTAGTTTTTTGGGTATGATTGAAATCGACATTCAAGATATCGATTTAGTTTAGGAATAAAAAAAAAAAAAAGCGATATTTGTGGGATTTTTTATTTTTTTCACAATATATATATATATATATATATATATATATATATATATATATGTAAATAACCCTGGGTTGGGAGGTATTCGCTGATCTGTGAAGCCAGCCTGACACAGTACCCTCCTCATTATGAACCACGCACACGTTCTCCAAGCGTTCGCCCGGAGGTCATTACCCACTCTCAACTTGAACCGGGCGAGCCAGCAGCTTCACCGGAAAGCCGATCCCTCTGGGCCCAACCAACCTCCAGCCAGCTGGATGTTCTCACTTGATTCATCAGCCCCACAGGCCCACGTTACTAAGCTCAGAGCTGACGTTGTGTTAAAAACTAACTTATAATGAGCCATGTATTCATTTAACAAACCTATGTGGGAAGGTCACTACAACGTCATTTTCTCCTTCCATGTATTTAAAATTTCTTTTTAGTCTTGTTGGCAGAATGATGCACTCAATCGATCATACAATCTCAATATCATTCTCAATACTTCTTGGCACTATCATTCCAAGCCCAAAAATGCCACTCCACCAAGTTTTATGGTTCGGCAGCTGGTTTCTCATGCTATTCACATAGAAAATTCTTGATAGAAAAAGTATGGGATACACGTTCACAAAATTACACAGGCGTAATAAAGAATCAGTTATCCAAGACCAAGTGACAATGTACGATTGAATTGCTACTTGTACAAGATTAATGTCTTGTACCAGACTTTGTGTCAGTGTTCAAATGGAGGTCATAGTTCTCAAAAATATCTATGGGATCCAAATCTTCATACACTCGTTTTTGAGCTTAACCTGCTGTAAAACCAGCCAAGACATGCTTGACCCTGCCCTTTGGCTGGACAATCAATTGAGTTTGAGAAAGTTGGATCAATACCACTGGGATATATTGTGTGAGATCCAAACATTGACATTTGGTGGAAAAAAGGGAAATGATCAGAAATATTTTTGGTCCATTATAAAATTAAAAATTGGGTTTTCTTCGGCGCCAGCAATTGTATATGCGTTTCTCCTTGTATGGCGGGAGGAAAAAAGAAAGAGTGGAAACCCACAAAAGAGGAGTTAGTCTAATAAATTTTGATCCAAGAAGTGACGGTTTTGTCAAAGATATCCAAAAAGGTCTTTTGTTGATTAATCAATTCATCCCTCAAGCCGTGCATGCACAAAAAAAGGCGTTTTGTTTTCACAGCCATCTCATCACAAAGTGGATTACTTTCTTGTCTTAACTTGTCAAGCATCATTAGTCCGTAGGAGGAATCCCCAGTCTTCCACGCCATCCCCTGAATGTTGGCAGTTCTTTGCCCCATCCCTACACTGGGAGCCTAATGGCCCCACTTCGGCCGGCCTTTTGACTCTAGCATTGTCTCCCTCTATCCTACTTAAGCTCTCTACATGCACACCTTTCTCATTCACTCGCTCTCTCACACAGCACAAAGAAGAGAGAGAGAGAGGTGATGGAGGATCCTAAGAGGTTAGAAGAAGGACTAGGAAAGGTTGATAACGAAGAAATACGTGAATATGGTGGCGGAGAGAAAGATGGGGCGAGCCATGGCGATGAGAAAATAGAGCAAGAAAAGAAGGAAGAACATGTAATACAAACTGCAGAACAAAATCAAGAACGGGTATTGATAAAGCAGAAGGGCAAAAGGGTTGCAACCTTGGATGCATTTAGAGGCCTCACTATAGTGGTAATTAGTATATATACTCATCGACGTACTAAATACTGTTTTATAAAAATTTATCAGAAGAAAATACTTTCTCACTTTAATAAAAATTTTCCCTTTAATCGAGGCTAATTTGATTTGGGATGAGTATACAGTTGATGATATTAGTAGATGATGCCGGGGAAGCATACTCAAAAATTGACCACTCACCATGGAATGGCTGCACATTGGCTGATTTTGTTATGCCATTCTTTCTGTTCATTGTTGGGGTCGCCATTGCCCTTGCCCTCAAGGTATCCTTTCTGTGTGATAAATTTATCCTGTGAATGCTGTTTGATTTAAGTACTTAAAACAAAGTTAAGAAAAGAAAAGAAAAGAAAAGAAAATTCTCATATTTAAGTTCTATAATTCATATTTCATTGTTTGAATTCATATAACACTTAATTTTATTTACAAATGATATAACTGGAAAATGTGGGATTCATATATAGGGTTTTCCAGAGGTTGAAAAGTATTATACAAGAATATTTTTGTGGATAGCCAATATTTTCCTTACAAGGGTAATGGTTTTGCTTGATTGCAACTAATAAATTCTGAGGCTTTACAAAATTTGAATGATGTCAATTCGAATCGTAGCCAATTCCCTGTCTAATTGGAAGGAAGATTCAAAAAAATAGGTAAGACAAAGACAGCAGGATGTGAAAGGGACATCAACGCCATCATTAATCAACTAATGATTAATTATGAGATAATCAAACAAACGAGAATTTTTAAATCAATCAACAAAGTCAAGGTTGCAACCAATAAGTGATATTCTGTCATTTCATTCTAGCGTTGCGTGTGTATCCACTGGAATGATTAAATTAGAAAATGTTGACTGATCCTGAGATGATGGTGCAGAAAATAACAAAGCTTGATGATTCGATTAAGAAGATAATCATTAGGACACTGAAGCTTCTTTTTTGGGGTATTCTCTTGCAAGGTATTGATTAACTCATTCGTAATTGTCTCTTACTTTTATCATAATAAACATGATTAGGTAAAAGCAGTGTGTTAATAATTTTGTATTTAATGATCTCTCTTGCTTCACTTAAACTAACATTAGAAAGTGTTGTCGATGAGTTTTAACTCGATTGACACTGTCTGCTTCACCTTAAAGATCTCGAATTCGATTTCCTGTATAACAAAAAAAAAATATTAGAAAAGACTAAAATATTTTGAACAATATTAACAATAAAAAAAGAGTATTTTTGTTGTTAAAACCATTTATCACTACCCAATATCAACCATCCTCTGAAAGAGGAAGGGGAAAAAAAAAATCTTGGATCAGAAAAATAGCAACCCTCTAAGAGAGTGTTCAATTAAGAGGTCAGAAAAATCCCAGGATATTCAATTTCATAAAATGTGTTCTATTTTAATATGGATTTGGGAAATAAGTTATATGATATGGCTTACTGCAGGAGGGTATTCTCATGCGCCTGATGATTTGTCATATGGTGTCGACATGAAACACATCAGATGGTGTGGCATCCTCCAGGTCTCTCTCTCTCTCTCTCCAAAATTTTATTACAACCAGCATTACGAAAAGTACTAGAACTTATCAGGCTATCTAATAATGTTAGAAGTATCAATCCTTATGTCCTAAGATAAATCACATTTTGAGCAGAGAATAGTATAATCTGATAAGCATTGGTATTAATCCTATCTTCTCTATTCGTACATAAAGCAGAGAATAGCATTGGTGTACATGGTTGTAGCTCTAATAGAAGCTCTAACCAACAAGTTCAGACCGGTGCCTGCTGTCCTAGACCGAGGCCATTTCGCAATTTTCACTGCATATAAATGGCAATGGTAAGTTCTAATTATACACAACAATACAATTTTCAGTTTGTGCTAATCAGCATAAGTAATCATAAATCTTATGGTGCAGGTTTGGTGGATTCATTTCTTTCCTCATTTACATGATCACAACATATTCACTCTATGTTCCGGATTGGAGTTTTGTGCATCATGGTCATCATGAGGCCAAAAGATACATAGTAGCTCACTTTCGAATTAGGAAGTCTAAAATAGAATATATATATACCTTGGTGTAACATAGCAAAATGATTATTTTTTTTATTGAGATTAGGTAAAATGTGGGATGAGAGGACACTTGGGGCCGGCTTGCAATGCTGTTGGGTATGTGGATCGCCAAGTGTGGGGCATCAACCACCTTTACTCGGACCCAGTTTGGAAACGCTTAAAGGTTCAATTATCTGTAATTTAATAAAATTTGATTTTATTTATTTGTTTTTTGATTGAAGTGAATGAAACTTAAATTTGTTTAAACTCGCAGGCCTGTACTCTTAGTTCTCCAAGTGCAGGACCCCTTCGCCCTGATGCTCCTACTTGGTGCCTTGCTCCATTTGAGCCTGAAGGCTTGTTAAGGTCCGTGTCATGCTTCGGCATATTAAAATTACCAAAAAAAAAAATGTTGAATGTATTTTGGATAAAATAGGCATGGCAAGAGTTTAATGTAAATTTTTTGTGGGTTTTGCTCAGTACAATTTCAGCTATCCTCTCGGGCACAATCGGGATCCATTATGGACATGTCTTGATCCATTTCAAGGTGGAAACAACTTTTGTTTTGAATTAAAATCCACTTTGTTCCATCTCCACCTGAGTGTATCAATTATTTTAATCTGGATTTTTTTTTTTAATTCCTTTTGGGCAGGGTCACGCCGAGAGACTAAAGCACTGGGTATCAATGGGGCTTGTCTTGTTAATAGTAGCCATCAGTCTCCATTTTACAGACGGTCAGTTGACTATATAATTAGGTATGAATTATGAGAAAACAGTTTATACGTTCATGGAAACTAACTCTTGTCTTGCATTACTATGCAGCTATTCCCATTAACAAGCAACTCTACAGCTTCAGCTATGTATGCTTCACTGCAGGGGCAGCTGGAATTGTATTCTCTGGATTCTACATAGTGGTGAAGTAACATTTTCCAATCATAGCGACATTGTAATGGACATAATGTATGACACTAATTATATCATAACAACTGTGCAGATTGATATTTGGGGATTCCGAATGCCATTCCTATTCCTAGAATGGATAGGCATGAATGCAATGCTCATTTTTGTGATGGCAGCACAGGGCATATTTGCAGCTTTTGTGAATGGATGGTATTACAAGTCCCCGGATAGGTCACTTGTAAGTTGTTGTCCCATCTTTTGATCCTCACCAAAAATTGTTATCCTTAATTGAGCTACTTATATGAAATCTTGTGTAAATAATCAGGTGCATTGGATCCAAAACCATGTTTTCATTGATGTTTGGCACTCTCAGAGGCTTGGGACTCTTTTATATGTGATTTTTGCTGAGATTACCTTTTGGGCAGTTGTGGCTGGCATACTGCACAGATTGGGACTATACTGGAAACTCTGAAAATGATTGAAAAATAAAATGAAGGGTTTGTAGGATTGTGGTGTATTTTAGGTATTTGCAATGCTCATGTGTAGTTACAAAGTTCATTTATGTACCTTTTTTGCGTTAAAAATGGTTATTACAAAAGTGTTGTCCAAATTAAATTTCTTAACGCCTAACATCCACTTCAACTCAACCACATGCGCTAGCACAAACCAGCAGCTGCACATTCTTGAACCCTTAGGACAAACCAGCAGCTGCACCAAATTAAAATTTTATTAGCACAAAATATGATGGAGTTGAACCCTTAGGACTCTCTTGACTGGCGATGAGTGTGGAAAATAAAATGTCCAGAGCAAATAAAATTTTTCATTTGGCTAGCAGCCCAAAACAAAGTCCTAACGAATCAAGAACGGGTTCGGGGAAAATTTTCCATGGAAGCTATGTGCCCTATTTGTCAGATGAAGAGTCATTAATGCACATTCTGCATGACTGCAATAGGAGTCGTTGGACTTGGGAGTTGCTTCTTAGGGATTCTTATCTTCATCGGTTGTTACTCTCATCAGAGAATATCTTTGATTGGTTGAAAATCAATTGCCAATCTCATGCTATTCATATGGACCTCCCGTAGTCTCTTCTCTGTCTCCATGATATGGGCACTGTGGAAATATAGATGCCGGGTGGTCTTTGAAGGGTGGGAATTCCAACCCGAAATGACCTTGAAGCTTGCAATAAATTATGCCAAAAATGCTTTTGCAACTAATGCACGAAGTGGAATCTTCCCTCTAAAAAAGGAAGGTGGGTAAGTTGGTACCCTCCCTGTCAGGATGTTTTAAACTTAACACGGATGGTTCGGTCTTCCACCATTTGGGTTTGGATAGTGCAGGTGGTATTAATAGAGATAAGTATGGATTATGGATTCTTGGTTTCACAAGCAACTTAGGGACATGACGGAGGAGTTTGCCGCGTTACAAACTGTTTATGAGAGTTTTCGTATGCTGATGGATCATAAATTTATTTTGGCAATCTTGGAGCTGGACTCCTTATCAGTGACGAAGGCTTTGAAAGCTCATACTTTGATCCCTCATCCAAATTTTCATGTGTTGAAAGAATGTCGGATGCTGATTGAAAAACTTACAATTCGAGATATTCAATTTATTCCTAGGGAAGGGAATTCAGATATTTTGGCTAGGTTGGGACATAAATCACCCCTGGGGTTCATATGTTGTACTCCCCCCCTAGCGAAGTGCTTCATTCTTTCAAAAAAGATGTAAGGGGCATAGCCTCGTTTAGAGGTTTGGTTCATCTTCCCCTTGCTGTAGCCCAAAAAAATAAAAAAGAAAAAAAAGAAAAAACAAACCAGCAGCTGCACAAAATCTCCACACCCCTCCCCCGGGCCTATGTGCCATGGCGATCTTCCAATTTACTTTCAAGTTTGCCATCCACCTACTTCCAAGATCATCCCAAATATTCTAAGTAGACCAGACTACAAGCTGAATTTGAGATCTTTGGGCGAATAATATTAAGTTTGAAACTCACTTTAGACTTTAATTTAGGTACCATTGTCATAATCAGTGCAAAGTTTAGATTTAAAAATCCAGTGTATTTAGATACAAAACCCTAAATAATGTCTCTTTTCATTAGATTAAATTTTTTTTTTAAATGAGAGGTAATTATAAAAAAAAAATAATATAGTATTGGAGTCATTTAAAAATTTCATGTGATTGGATGTATTTGTCTAAACAGGTGAGAAGGAGTGTTAAAACACAAAATAAATAATAATTTTTTTTTCAAGATAAAGTGTTAAAATATAAAAGAATAAATAATGTATTTGTTCACAAATTTAAATTTTCGCAATGTCTAGTAATCACGTATGATATCATAATTCTTTTTTTCAAGAGAAAGTGTTAAAATACAAAAGAATAAATAATGTGTCTGTTCATATATTTAAACTTTTGCGATGTCTAGTAGTTACATATGATATCAAACGGTTGAAAACTTTGGCCCTACCTCAATCCTACATTTAACCAAGTTTGGTCAATTAAGAGATGGGGCTAAACCACCAAGCTAAGTCCAATGAAGGCCTGGCCGAGCCTATGGCAGCTCAACAGGAAAAAGTTTGATGTAGACCAGAGATTTGACTTGACTTAATCTTGCATTGAAATCTAAAATGACGTACCTAGTGTCGAAACTCTTGTAGGTTCTGAGAAAAGAATATCTAGATAGCATTCCCCTTACTTTTTTTGCAAGGAGACTGATTCGAATATCAGACCTCTAGGACACAATGGAGAGGTTCCACCATTACACCATTTAAGTAAAATCTACTAAATAAATTAAAGAACAAGTTGAGAGTGGATTGGACTTGAGTTTTAGACTTTTATGTTACCACATATGCGCACAAGTCTTTATGTAAAATGAGGCATGTTTCATCAGTACACAACTCTTGTATAGGCCAGAACAATCATTCACCTTCCTGGTTTTGTGTAATCTGGTATCTACTGCTCTTTCCGACAAAACTATGTGGGGCTAGGACCACAGAGATAATTCAGGTCCAATTTGTTAAATAAAGATGGTTCAACCTATAACTAAGATAAAAGGTAATTCTTGGGCTTCCTTGAGCCAAACACAAGACACAAGGCTTGCTTGACAGAAATGCTGACCCAGTCATCTATGCTGAGATACGATGCTACTTCACAGAAATAATGGATTTGTCAAGACCAATTTTTTATATGCCCCCAATTAGATTTTTTGTTTGGTATTCGAAAATGGAACACAATGGAATGGTTCCATTGAGTCAAAAGGCACGAGTCAGGCCAGTTTCAGCTAATGAGGAACAAGCAAATGCATGTATTTGAGAATATTAAGCACAGCTGGCTCTGATGTGACCTAATATTTTAATATCTGACCTTACCATGCAAGACATGACGAAGAAAGAACCAAGAAATTCAGGAGCAGATATGCTTTACTTATGAAGATACCAAAGTCTTATCAGCTTTGCAAGACAACCCAAAATATATATATAAAGAAACTACACTGATTAACTTGGAAACAGATTGTGTTCACATGCAACCTTCTCAAAGGTATTGGAATACTCATCAAAATGATAAAGAATCAAAGCTGCAAAGAACACAAAGCCTTCGTATAGGTCATGACTATGATGAACTCTTCAAAGAAACAGACGACAGTGAGGTAGAACATGCAAACCTAATCAGCACAATTGCCTGACTTCAGCTGGAGTCACCAATTAAGTTTTTAATTATTGCAATGGCAGATGAAAACTTGGTTCCTGCAAAAATTTTGTTATAATAACATTCTGCCACTCAAAAAGAGAATATCCAGAAAGAAAAACAACTCACAAGAGTTGGAAGGAACATTTGATAAGGCTAAGCTTCAACCCACATTAAAATGGTTTAAGCTGAATTTCGCATAACTCTTTGAAAACTTGCATTCGAGAAGCAAATCTCCACATTGATACAAGTTTCAAGAATCGTTAATAGTTAAAATATTTACATCAATATTATTTACTAACAGGTATATTCAACGCATACATGAGGGTGAACATCTACAAGAATATCAAGAAATGGCAAGCAAATGCCCTCTATATGACTTAATGTATACAAGGGAAGGATAGCTCTACTTTCCCCTTCTTCCTACTAAATTGCTCTCTCACTTTTGAACTGCTAAGTCAGTCATACAGAGCTGTTTTTTAGTGGAACAGCTCCACTATTTTACAACATATTTACCAGAATTCACAACTAGTAGAAACTCGAACAAATAATTTACTTTACCGTGCATGAAATGGCTTTGTAGCGATCAAGCAGATTAGTACTAGCAAGCTTGTTTCATTCCCAACCCATCAACATCTTCCAAACTCCTTCCACAACTTTGTTCCTGGGAATGCTTAGACCATCGCCTTCATCAAGCAGGATTCTGTACACTTCAAATTCACGATCTCCAATCAAATGCCTCCCAATCTCAGCCTGAAAAGTGTTGACATAATTCAATTTTTCCCCATCTAGTAACAAAAACAAGCTGACAATTATAATCAGGTGACTTCTACATCTTTCTTTTTTCCTTTTTTTCTCTTTTACAGAGATGTTTCCTGAGTAAGTTCATAAGAATGAATCACTAAGTGCTGTTCAAGTGCATAGCATACCAGCAAGACTTTTTACATCAAGAACTTTTCTTGTCAAAGCCAACATGGGAAAGTGTCAAGCGCCTAGGACAACAGCAAGAATCTAATTTACATTTGAATTTTGCAATGTGGCAGTGCTGCAGTTTTTCTTGGTGTATAATTTTTTAAGGTCAAAACCCACATGGGCAACTGTCAAATTTCCAAAGTGTTGGGACTCGGGATTACAGTCATGCACGATATAGCGGTAACTACTCAGCTACTCCACCAATCAGATGGTACCAGAACCCCATCACAAAGATGTTAACTACCATTTTATAATTTTGAGCAGAAATAACTATTATAAAGAGTCACCTCGGTTGTGACTTGATTAGTATGAGAGGCCACGCCTTGATCAGCAAGACGTTTTGTTGCATGTCTTTTTATGCAATGACCTGACCAACAGGAGCGTGTCAACTCAGGCCATGATGAAAAAAAGGAACAAGAAATGAAGAATCACGCATCTCTTTTCTTGAATGTACCGTCATCTAGTGTTCTTCACAAGTAGAAGCCACAAAAAGAGCCATAAATTTTGAAGGAATGGCCCTAGGAATGGGCACATCATGGCATTATAAGATGCTAAATTTATTGGTATCAGGTAAATGGCTGATGTGGTTAATCTTTTGTTATGGGTCAACTGGGGATAACAAGGTCAAAACTGGACGAAAACTAACTAAAATGCAGTAAGGGATATTCAGTCAAGATATCAACTGATATTTATGCTACACACCAAGAAAAAGGGGGGAGTACCGAGAATATGCATATGTTTAGCATCTTGAGAGCCAGGGTTATGTCATGAAAAACAAGTGGCCGACCCTTTCCAGATAACTCCACTGGGTTTGCAACCAGCAATTCAGTATCAGGACCCCGATTAACCACTGCTACTCTGAGAGGACGAAGTAGTTCCATCTGTAATCGAGACATCAAAGCTTTCTGCTTATTGGGATCAACAATTTTCTTCCCATCTGATTGCACTATGAACAAGTCCACCTCACAGGTTCCCCTTTTTTTCTCAGTGAAACGCCCGTAAGATATCTGGTCATTCAAGTGAATTGCAAATCAGATGCCATTCTAAAGCATTCGAGGTATCAGAGCATGCAATAATAAGCACCAAATAAGGAAGTGTTTGATGATTAAGTGGCAGCATACGAAAATGTTCCACATGATGGGTAATAGATGGAAGGCAAAAATAATAAAACCATTTAATGAAACTAAAACTAGTAACATAACATTTAGTATATAGTTAATCATGTCAAAAACATTATAGACGTGAAGTATAATCACTTAAAGAGTTTCTCCTAGTGGCTTTCATACAGATCTCTGGCATGTAAAGAATGACATAAACTAAGGAGAAATACAATGTACATTAGGAAGCATTTCACTGGCACTAAACTAAGACATTCAAATCTGTGTCTAATTCATTGTATTGAATGGTTACCATGATATGACACACTATATGTCAATCAGCTGAGTTAAGCCTAACATATAAATTAGGAGTTCAAATAAGGAAAAAGTTATTCTCATATTTTCCACATATGTTATTTAAGATGTTAGGCAAATGATTAGAATGTCTACCTGGATATTGTAATCTTTCAGAGTTCTCATGATATCATAGAGGAGACCTTTGTGATCTTGGCACACCATTTGGATAAGCGTATGAGCAGGACTCAGGGAGTTGTCCATAGTTATTGATACCCTGTTGGAGGTAAAAGATCCACTTAACTTCTCATAGGGCATATCAGCATCAAATACCTCCTCTGTGATTTCGGCAGGGAGGTAGGAGACCTGTGAGCATGCTGTCACCTCAGGGCCCACCATTCCTATCTCACAGCTTATTGATTCACCCAAAATGGCTCTTAAATTGTCTTTCGTATCCTCCTGTCTCTTCTTGGTATGCATAAGTCCCCTGTTATGTTAGAGACCGTAAACAATTTGTTAATTTTGGAATGCCAAAAGAAGAGCATCAAACGTAGCAAGAGAATATTAGGAAGGATATTCTCCACAATTATTTATTTTACAAGGTCCCAGAGTCCATCTTATGAGTTTGAAGTATGTAACAGAAATTAGAGCAACCTTTTCCAAAGAATAGGGTGATCTTTATGAAAGAGAGATAGTTCATTAAATAAAAAGAGTTTCAACATTGATTATGCAATCGTCGCCCCCACCCTAAAACATAATGGATAAACAATTAAGTGAATAGTGGGGTTCCAAACGTCCCAATGCAGCATAAGACCAGAAGACTGAAGTACGATTTAAGAAACAAGAAGATGGTGGAAAATATGTAAAGAAAGTTCATAAAGACACTGCCACGTACACAATAATAACCACTTATTTTAACCAGATGATCATCAAAATTGATGCCATCATACTACCAGGTTCACTATCAAAAATTTGAATTCAATTTTAGGACAAAACATGGTACAATATTGAAATCTTTAGAGAGAATATGCTGAGTATGTATAACCTGGTGTCTGTAATGAAGAAGAGGTCCATAACTCTCCCATCTGGAGTTGTTGAAACCTTCACTCTCTTTATAGTAAGCTCCAACTCACAAAGAACTTGTGTCACACCTGCCATAACAAGTTCCTTTGAAATTAAGCAACCAAAATAGTCATCTCAGTTCAAAAATTCAAACTAGTCCAAAACCAAACCCAAGTTCAAAATACCAAGACAGCAAAGAACTTCAAACAAGTTATCTACAAATTTTGAAATAATTCCCCTGAAAGCCCTCTTGTTGACTACAAAATTTGAAGGACGACCAAAATCACATACTCATCTGAATTCACAGCATAAATGAAAACATTTTATTACATTAAAGAACCCTTGAACTCTCTGAAATCGGTTGGCCTAACAAAAGTAAACCTACTTAGTCCCTAGGAGAAGACTACTAGGAGAGAGAAGGCCCAGGAAACCCTTTATTCACAACCAAAAGAAAAAGGCCCAACAATCTAAAGTAAACCAAGAAATTCAGAAACAATTAAAATTAACGAACAGAAAAAAGTACAGAGAATGGAATCAAGAGTTTACCGTGTAAAAGCCCTCTACGATCAAAACAGCAAAACTTCAAGAGAAACACATCAGGAGGCTTAGGAGTCTGTGATTCAGACTGGTAGAACGAAAGCCCAGAAGCTGAAGAACAAGAAGGGCATGCCTCCAATAACCTCTTCTTTAATAAACCCCATCTAGTTGAAGGTTTACCCACCACCCAAAACACTATGTAACACCATTTTCCATCCGTGGATGAATCTAAGTCAACAGAAAAAGTATGAAAATTAATCATCTATAATACAACAAAACTAGTTTTGAGAGATACCCATCAAAAGATTTGTAAAATTAAACGAAGCACGAGTTCAGGAAGAGGGATTAAAAACCGAGAAAATTTTGGGAAAAATTTCAGAAAACCTAACCCCAAAAAAAAAGGTGACCAAAGCTACGAACTTCTCAAAAATTGACAAGATTGGTCAAATACTTACCAAACTTTACAAAATTGAACGAACCCCAACATTAGGAAGAGGGATTAACCAAGTTTTGATTCCAAAAATAAAAACCAAATAATGTCGGCATCTAAAGAAAGAGAGAAAAAAATTGTAGCAAGAGCGTAAATGTTTTCGAAAACTCATTAAATGCTTTGCAAAATTTAACAAAACTAGGTTTAGGAAGAGGGATTAATCTAGTTTTGATTCCTCAGAAAACCACATATTATAAACCCACGAAATTGAACAGTACTAAAATATTTCGCTCCCCATTTTTTTATTTTTTTTTTTTTGGGTGAAAGTAAACGACTGGGTGTTAAGAAATAGGATTTTACCAACTCGAACAATGCTCAAACCAAAGAAAAGAATGATACGGCAGAGGTCGCAGCCTAATCCCGTTTTGTCAGGACAATTAACAGTAATAACACTCGAATCTCCTTCTTTTTCGGACTGTCGGACAATCACTACATCATCGTACAAAATCCCCATCTCTTCTCCTCTTCTCCTTCCCTGCTTTCTTGTCCCTGTTTCCTGTTCAATCGTTGAAGAAAATTGCGACGAAAGAGAATCCAATTCTCTGTGGTTGAATCTAAGATGGGTTTGAGTTTTTTAAGATAAAAATCGGGTGAAACTTGATTTCTACAGAGGATTCCGAGGAAAACATGCTTTTTTTGTTGGGGGGGGGGGTTCTTTCTTATGTGTTTTTTCTTCTCCTCCACTTCTTTGCAGTGGTGGTGAGGTGTGCAGGCATTGGTGGTAGTGTTGTTGGTGCGTACTTGTAGTTGTTTCTCCGTCTGCTTCCTAATTTTTCTAATTCTGATTTGTTTTTCGATTCGATGATTGCGAGAGGATTTTGGAGAATGACTTCAGATCCCCAACACGAGATTTTGGCCATATGCCCCTTTTTCTCGTCTTCTTTATACATACCAAACAAATAACAAATTAATTATAAATAATTCGGCTTAACAAAAAAGAATGAGATTACGCCAATGTTTTTGCTCCAATAGATGCAAAAACAAAAACAAAAAGCTCCATTGGTCTAGATGGTCCGCCTCAAATATACCATTTTGTGATTTCGGATATATTATTTTGTGACAATGAATAATAATATAATATTAAAAAAAAAAGTCAGGGAGAGTCTTGTATAGAAAGTAATATTTTAAATGGTCATTCTCTCTTAATTCATTGATAAATAATTTAAATTTAATTAGAGTTTATCTAAATAATATATTTTTTATTTGTTAAATATACTAAAAAGTCATATAAGTGGCTTCATCTTATTATCAAAATTCTACTTGATGTTATTATTTAAATTTGAAAAATATAAAACCTATTGAAGTTTCTTTGGGAATACATGTGTGGTATGATATGACGAGCTAATTTTCTCTCTAAGTTAAACAAAATCAAGTCTAAATACACATAAAATATATTAAAAAAAATTTAATAATGTATTAAAAAATTTTCTAATTTGCACCTTGTTTTGTTTAATAAATTTATTAATACACATAAGATATTTACTTTTATGAATTTTAGATAAGTTTATCAATTTATACTTAAAAGATACTAGTTAAAATTGTTACGATTGAAAAATAAAAAATAACAATTATAATTATAATATTCATATCGGCAATAATAAGAATAAAGATTAAAGACCACCAACCGTGTTTAAGGTGTAAAAGCGAGAGGGCAATCCAGTCTATAACTCGCTGTATCGCTTATACGGACAAGTTGGAACGCTGTCGGGCGCCGATAATTTGACGATATATTGAACCGGATATTCTCTCTCACTCTCTCTTCACGGACCTTAGCCGCCATCACGTGTGTTACCAGGTGGCCGGTCCACTCACGTGCTTGTCTCCACGGAATCTTCAAGAGACGTTCATTTAATCAACGCATTATTTTACCGAAGATTTTTTTTTTTTTTTTTAAATAACAAAAGAACCCCGCGGCATTTATTACAAGTGTTTATCAATAATGAAGTGAGGATAATTGATCTTTAATGATTATTAATACATTTCTTAATACTTTTCTATTATTTTTTAAGAGGAATAAATAGAATCTTCTTTATATTAATTTTTTTTAATTGAATTTCTCATTCTGACTGAGGTTATGGCAGTGTAGTGAAAAAAAAAAAAAAAAACTGAAAGAAATGTAGCATGTTCAGTAATTTAACTTTTTGGTCCTTCATAAAATATAAATTGACTTGTTATTTTTTTAAACTACAAAATTTTTCTTTTTAAAATTTTAACAAGAAAAATACCAATATTAAATTTACGAGAATTACAGCGAACATTTTAAAACAATATCTGAGTGTAATTTAATTTAGAAATTTGAGTGAGAGGGAGAGAGATATTTTGGATTGAGACGAAGATGGGAATGAATTGTTTAATTGCAAGTTGGGCATAAGCTTGAAGTCGGGTGCATGTTTTCACTTGGACCACAATCTTAGCTTGGTGAAGTTGGAGACATCATAAGACTTTTGTGCATTTATTTCATCATGATTTCAATAGTTTCCATTACCTTGTTTTAACATTTTTGCATGAACACATAGAGGTTTTATTTAAATATCTTTTTCATGTTTTAATACTCTTATAACAACATGATAAAGAATTATTGTTTAAATATTTTTTTTATATTTAGTATTTAAATTTTTATGAATACATCTATTTTTATAATTTTTACGATCTATCGGCATCTAACATGTCTCGGCACATGTATTCATATCTCTATATTTGTCTATTTTATTAGCATTTGAGAAATTAATTACACATATTTGTTGATATGAGGTGAAGGGGCTTTGATGTAAATTTTCGTCTTTATTTATTCTAGAACTAATTGGCATTCTGGAACTTTGAACGAAACCTTTCGATTGCATTTTGAAAAAACAATAATAATAATTATTGTACTGGCAGACTAAATGTAGCAAGGATAAATATGGATAAAGCGCTAATCAAGCTATTGTAAAACTTCTGTTGGGAAAAGTTAACATCAAAACTAAGTGATTTTATTGGTGCATAAAATATTTTACATAATATTTTATCTAATAAAAGTTCTGTAAAATTATAATTACGTCTTTAAAAGGTCAAAAGATTTAACTGATAACTCCTTTGAATTTTAAAGGGTAATGATTCGTGATGGAATCATAAAAGGTCAAGAGACATCATTTCAATATTTTTTTTAAATATTTATAAACTTTTAAGCAATAATAATTCATATAAAAAACAATCATACACATAATAATATAAAATGATGTATATAATCGATCTTACTTATTAAGATAAATGATTGATTGTCGTTGTTGTAAATTAATAGTATTACTATTGAAGCACTCTTATATTATAATTTAGGAATAATATCATAGGGTCCTTAACTCTTTTCTATTTAATTAATTAAATTTAAAATCAAATTAAAATTATTTAGACTTGTCTTATTTTCACACGACAAAAATCAAGGGTAGGAATGAGTCCACGTTTTAGATTAAATAACACTAGTTGGGCAAATAATGCAGCAGGTGAATACATCAGTAATGTCGAATTTCATAAACGAGCGATGGAGACTCGGACCACATGGAGAAGACTGTTTGTAAAGTTGTTAGTCTCTTTCGTCCTCCCCCAATAAAAATCAGATTGTGATGACAAATTTACCATTCATTAGATAATCTAAACAGAGTTGCTTTCCCCATCGCCACTTTAATAATATGTTTATAATACAAAGTTTTTGATGATCTAACGTGATGCTACTTTGTGACGATACCGATTACTTCATCTGTCCGACCAATGATCCTGTGAAACATCAACATGCCCAAACCAGTGACTATTTGCAGTCTAGGGTCTTTTTTTTTTTTTTTTTTTTTTGTTATATCAAGATTTGAATTTAAAATTTTCAATCTAGAATTAGACTAGACTATCCCTTAAGAACAATCTAGAGATTTCAAAAGTTACATATTTGTGTACTAATAAAAAATAATTTTATATGTATCAATATATGAGATTAAATTTGTATAATTTTATTAGTTGAAAAATTGTTTGTATCATGTATGCTTCTAATTGCATCGTACTAAATTTTTCGTTCTCAAACTTCAAAGGAAACCTCTTGATTGCTTTTTGAAATAATAATAATAATAACAATAATAATTGGGATCACTACGGATAAAGCACTAACCAAACTTTTGTAATACTTATATTGTGAAAAGTTAACATCAAAACCAAGTGATTTTATAGGTGAATAAAATATTTTACATTTCTTTTATATAATAGAAGTTATGTGAAATTAGAATCACACAATAAGAAATAAATTCATCCTACGATTATTAAATAAATTAGAGTTATTATTCAAAATTGAATTTATTTTTTTCCGAAAAAAGAAAAACTGTTTCATATTCTAACCGTTAAATTATATCTACTTATATAATATTATATATATGTTTTAAACATGTGCTAATTCACGCAGTGACTTTTTTTTTTCATGTGTCAAAATACATTCAGTTCTACTCATTTATTTTGGTTCATTCCTTACTGGATTTTCATGGATGAGGATTTAATTGCGGTCCATGTGTTAAGTTTATATCATCTCATCGATGAAGCCAATGTATAGGGCTCTCCTCCACTCCACCATACCTAACAAAATATTGAGAATCAACATAATAGGCTTATTCAACAATACAAAATTGACCGTGTTTATTAATAAATAGTCAGTTTAGTGAAATGAGTGTTAAATCTTTTAATCAAATTTTAAATTTAAAACTTGAGAATAGAAAACACTACGTTAAAAAAACTATTCTCTAAATAGGGTTCTCATAGATAATTGAATAGAATTAGTTAAAATATAGCTTTGAATATCAATAATGGATAAAAAAAGGGTCATGCCTGGCTATATAGGTTTTACCAATTGCGAAGGGCTAAACTAAAGTGTTGATAGATTCAACAATACAAAATTGGAAGTAAAATTACTAAAAGCTAAACTAAAAATGACCTAAGTGGGCAATTAAAATAACAATTTACTCAAGTCGGTACCTTATTTTTTGGTAGGTAAAGCTTCACCACATTTGCGGGCTAGTCACGATTTGGACAAACTCGTCCTTGAAAGAGCCATAAATCATTTTTTAACCAATATTTGTACTATGATACTGCATTTCTTAGCACTTAGGTAACAAGTAATCCAATCAAAATCAATTGGCGACTAGGAAAGACCTTACGGATGGGACCTACAGGGAGCTAACCCTAGTTTTGCAGGCGAAAGAAACGCGAAACTTCATCCAAAAGATAAAAAAATCGATGGGGACGTGAGCAGTACAACATTGATATCGTAATTAAAGCAAGTAGAGACTGGAGGGAAAGACGAACCACTGGCTGATACTGCTAGGAATTGTCTTAATTTCTAAACAATAGTAAGGCTTTCATGTACGTAGCTCGTGTATTTATGTAGTGTAACATAGGATGTTAATTAATTTGTGTTAGTGATTGCCGGTTGGTTTGTCGGCTGCCACACCTTCGTGGTCCTCCTAAGGTCGTGACACTAGCAAATGTATAGTTAGCTAACTAGTGGCGGAGATTTGTTTAATAAATAAGGCACCAACTCATGGCTGATGCCATTAAAACCCATGCTAGCCGAACCGATATCATCTCTCTCGCTCATGTGGTACCATCAAAAGATCGTGGAAGATCTTAAGTACACCAAGATTGAGGTTCCCGGGCGGTGGTTTGGGGGAAAGCAACAGAGACTTGAGGTTCTGGGTATGAGAGAATAATTATCTCTTTTTATATGGTTTAATCATTTTTAAACAAAGGAAAGTTAAGGTGAACCGAATATTTATCGTTAAAAGTTTGACTGTTACATTTAAAGTGGCGTTTGATTCATATTCAAATTTAAAATTAAAAACTTTAAAATTCAGAATCAGAATTAAATTTTGATATCAATTTGATTCAAATTTTAAAATAGATATCATTATTATTATTAATGTTTTATTTATATATTTTTCATAATAAAAATCACATAAATATCAATTTTATTTTTAATAAAAAATATTTTTATATAAATAAAATAAATACTAAAAAATTAATTATATAAATAAAAATTTATAATGAAAATATAATTAAATTAAATTAATTATACTAAAAACTATAATGATACAAATAAAAAAATTTATACAAATAAATATTAAAAAATTTATTACCCAAATAAAAAAAAATCTAAATTTTTCATTGTTCCTCATTAGGTTCAAAGTGGGTTTTGTAGTGGCGCTTGAGTTCTCCGTTCGCCATCACCGTCTAGTTTCCATTCGTCACCACCATTAGAACCTTTGTTCAATTTTGATTCAAAATGGTCAAGCGATTCGCCTCAATCCATTCGAATCGATTCGAAAACCATCATAACTTTCTCCGCCAGCCAATTCGTCTTCGACCACCTTCGATTCGCCTCAATCGATCATCTCTTCCGTCTCCGTCTTCCATTTCGATTCGCCGTCTCTACCTTCCCCTTTGAAGGAAGGGCAAACAGTAATCTTAGATTTGAGAGATGGGAATAAAGAGAGGAGAGAGGGAGAGGGAGGCGCGAAGGCGACGGGGAAGGCGACCGAAAACGATGGTGGAAAAATGAAGATCGACGAGCGAAGAGAGTAGAGAGAGACAGTGGGAAAAAACCATTCGATGGTTTTATTCTTGGGTTTCCATCGAAATCTGCCTATTTATTTAGATTTCACAAAATTCATGAATCGGGGTTTCATACTCATTCCTTCGTTCATATATCTTTAACCCAAACAATTTATTTAAATTTTAAATCTATTCCTGATTCACGTTCCCTTACACCAAACACCCCATAAATTAACTTGAAATTGAGAACAAAAGGTATTTTTGTTTTTAAAGAGATTTTTTTATTAATAGTCAAATTTTTTAATCAATAATTGTTATGATCTAACATCAAAACCAAAATTAAAATTGAAGTCGACATATTTTATTTATTAATTTTATTGTAGGTCATTGCCGAGGTTAGTAGCCGGGAGAAACAGCAAAGATTTTCAACACTTATTGTGTTAATAATTGTGACGGAAATTTTGATATAAATTAAGTTATTTTACTAGTTTTATTTAAAAATAAAATAAAATATGTCCGGGAATCGGAAGAAATGTGATCATTTGGGGTAGCACAATAAACAAATTCATGGGCTTACACAAGTGAATTTGGAAATATTATCATAGAAAATGATTTGTAACAAAAATTCGCATGTCTCGTGCTCTTTTTTTTTTTTTTTTCCTCAAGGCCTAGATAAAAGTTGGTAGGTATGAACTTTACATGACGTCACAAATCTTAACCATCAAGATTTTATGGTACACCAGAATTTGGTGCTTTATGTTCCTAACGAAAATTATGCAACTAGAGTCTGTAGTGTATACTTTTAAATTTTTAACATGATATGTAATATTTGTTAAATCGGTTATGCACTTAATCGATTATCTAATTTTGTATCCTTGAAAATTTTTAGTAATCCACGAGAGAGAGAGAGAGAGTGCTGTGTTTACTAGTGCCAAGACAGAAGTAAACTGCACGGGGGGGAAGGAGGGGGGGGGGGGGGGGGGGGGGGGACGAGGATTCCATTCAAAGTGCATTTACACTGGTTACCCCAAAAAAAAAACAACACAAAAAAAATTTTTGTGGGACCCAAAACCCCCACGGGGAACTCCAAAAAAAAAAAAAAAAAAAAAGGCCCCCGGGCCGGCTCGTCTACCTAGCTACCTCTTAATAAAAATATATATATATATATATATATATATATATATATATATATATATATATATATATTCAGACACATAGTTTGGCAAGTTCCTAGGTTCCCACTGGCAGCCAACCCAACTCCATTAAAAGGAACCGACACCTTTTTACCAAAGAAACCACATACGCTTTCTTAGCTTGCAAGCCTGGTCGAAAATCATCTCTTTATTTGACTCCCGTTTGACCATAGGAAATTTTGTAATTCCACTTCCAATCCGTATTTAAAAAAAAAAAAATTCTTATTTTCATCGTAATTTCTAGTTTTACGCCCCTATTATAATTTTTGAAAAAAAAAAGCGTATTAAAATTACCATTTAAATGAATCAAGTATTAACACATTTTATCATGTCATTTATATTTGAGTCATATTTGAACAATAATATATACATTCTCAATAAACTTGTTTAATTAATTAAATGAATTAAACAACGAAACTAGTGTCTTAAACAAAACACTATATATTTTTTAACAATAAATTACAAATTCAAATATAATTAAATAAACCCGCTTCGGATAACATGGTTTTATATCAATTTTTAGGAGAGGAGTATTGGGTGACTAGCATCTTGGTACAAATATACTAGCAATCTCACCATTATAAACCTGAAGGGAATCAACATCCTTACAGAGAACTATAATTCTTTTGTTTTCTGTTTCAAACATTGAAGACTTGAAAAAGGGGTAGATTGCAATCAACAAAACTATACTAGTTTAAGCTCATTGCTCACGTAAGTCACTTGATTGTCTTGTCGTCCAAGTCTAGCTTAGCTGTATATCAGGGCAAAGTCACACTCACTCGTTCTATGAACAAAAAGAAAATTTTGAGACCAAAAGTCTTCATAAACTACCGCGTTTCGTTTATGTTAACCGAAATTGTCAACACATGAGCAGACAACAATCTAATATATAGAATCAAAATATTCATCCTACTAAACTAGAAAGTCAAAAAGAGGTTTAAGACTTTAACAAGTTCGAATCTTAAGAATGATGTTAATGGACAAATTGGCTCGCACAATTCTTCACACCACATACTTCAAACACGTTGCACTACCCAAATATTTATAATCCCCACACAGTCTAACCATGTCTCCAAATAAAAAGCTTATTGTTTGATATTTTAGTAAGACTTTTGTAACAAAGTGAAACAATTAACACTAAGAAAAATGGGATTTCATGGTTAAGGAGGAGGGAGGGGTTCCCTAACACTCTCTCACCATTCTCTTTCTTCTCAACCAAATATTATTAGCACTTTTTTCCTTATATATGAACCAAATTCCGATATTTTTGTTGCAAAATGCTCAAAAGGACAGCAATGTAATCCTATTCAAGCAAATAAGAAATAGTCCCACATCGAGTGTAGAAAGAAAACTTTTCAATGAAACTGATCTAGAAAACAACTTAGAGCTAGATCGGTAAACACAGCTGCGTGGTAAACACAGCGAACTATTCTTTCACCTTTAACTAAAGAATGCCGTGTGCTTGCTACTTATTGCAGCATATACTTATTTTTTGAGAGTGGTCATCTCTCTTTTGAGTTGACCCTCTACAAGCCATTGTTTAAGATTTAAGATCACTTGATCACTTGGTGGTGGTCATTTCACAGTATTTTAATTCAATCTACTACCAAAAAATCAGGAAAGAAATGTTAAAGTATTTTTTTTTAATTTAATCAACAATATTTTTCTTTTAAATAAGAAAAAATATTCCACAAAAATAATTATAACAAAATAACCAAAGACCGACCTGAAAAAAGTTGATGTTACACGGCATGGGTAGATGGAATTTTTAATACGAGAGATAAGTAACATAATATTCCTTTTAAGAAAATTTAATTTCTCCTTGTGAAATCTTATACTTTATATTAAAAAATTACTATTTTAATTAAAATAATAGAAATAAAATAGAAGTAATTTTAAAAATTGCATATCACAAAATTAAAAAATTGCATATATATTTTGGTCAAAATAATGGAATGAATTAACAAGTGAAAAAATCCCACATTGATTAGAGAAAGAGGAGATGAGGAGAGAGAAACATAAGAGGTTGCCTCAGAAATAGTGAGACTCATCTTTGCGCTTGGGGCAATGACGCAGCTAGTGAGGTAACAACGAGGCGCGTCAATTGCTGGTTGAAAACTATTTCCAAACCCCCTCTTTGGCCTAGGTTTAACCCAGGCCATTGAGAATTTCTGGAAGGGCTCCTTTTCTGGTAAAGCCCTACAATTCATAGTTAAAACTGTTTTAGATGGCTTATGAATGTTGGCCTGTGTCATCAAAATTACTAATAATTATGAGACTTTTCTAGGCTATGTAATTTTAGATTGCTCATTGTCAATTTTACCTATTTATTTTCATATAACATTGTTTAATCTCTCACCACTCTCTTATTAGCACTTTTTTCGTCAACTCATTAACTATAGAATGAGATTTTGACAGAAAATAATACCCCTCCCTCCACAACCACGGCAGCCCCACCAAATAGAAGTAAGAAACCAACAAAAAGGAGCCGGGCTGGCTTCAAGACATAACCTGAATAAAGCAATGTTGGTTGGCTTAAAGGAGCTAAATTATCTTAATTATGATCGTGAGTTTGATTTTTCATTGGTACAGAAAAAATCACGTTAGGAAACCTTTTAAAAAGAGTCTGACAGTAGGTCGATCTGGATTAGTCGGGACGAAATTTCAAATACCGAATAAAAAACAAAAAAAAAATAATAATAAAATAACCTGAAGAAAGCAAAGCAGGAATTGGTGCAACCAAATCAAGTTGATAAAGGTAAAAGTTAATGTCAAACTTTGGACTCATTTAACGTAAGAACCAACCTCCAACGCGCATTCAATGAATTTAGTTTCAACTCAAATCTGAAAGAGCTCTGATTATTCCCAAACCTACCGGCTTGAATCACGTAAATGGTCCTATCCTAGTTTTTGCCGAAACATGATAACTCATGATTTGGTCCCCCCACATGCTGTTGCCGGGTATTGAGAAAGACCAACAGCAACGCCAACAGTGGGGAAAATTCACATTTAAGAGTTCCCAAAATAAAAAGTCAGATGTCCCTAATAATAAGGGAAGATATTAAGTACAAGATATAAGATATGGGTGTCTCCCTATTTAAGAAACATAGTTTAAATTATGTTGCTCGGTGGACCTAGGATATTGAATGAGATTTTGGCCCAACTTGTTTGGGGGGACAAATGAACCTTAGCTGGAGTTGCTTGGCATGAAAAGGAACTTGGAGTCCTCCCATTTTACCAGAGACGGCAGGGCATGGTCTTCGTGTAAGCATCAGGGAGGTGTCAGTGCGAGCAAATTTTAACATGAATGAGAAAATATACCATCAAGAGACAAAATGCACCCCTCTTGAATTTGTTGATCCGAGTATTAACCTGTTTATCTAAATATCAAAGATATTCTCACAAAAAAAAGGTCTAAATATCAAAGAGCCTGTGATTCTGGTTCAAAGAAGTCTTTAGAATGACAATTTCAACAAAGTCTGAGAGATTCAGGATACCACTTAATCCAAAAAATAAACGAACACTTAAACTAACCCCTATCAGGAGTTTTGATTTAGCGGATGAGACCAAAATGATACCCATTTCAAATCATTCAACATTTGGAGTTTCGTGCCAGGCCAGCTAGCATGATGTCACACATCAAGTCTCAAATGCGGAACCATAAAACATTGAATCATGTCTCAGTAAATATGAAGCACAAATATATTACAGGGAATTGCGAAACTCATAACATGGTAAAACAATTGTTGCACTTAGAACATCTCTCTGCCTACCCATGCAGTACCAAGAGATCAAGGGAGTTCAAACTTCCTATTACTAAACCACATAGTTAGCCTTGCTTGAAATGCTTGGTTCTCTTCATCAAGCCTAGTGCACAAATGAAGACACGCACTGCCTCACAAACTTAAGAGTTGCATTGCTCATACTTACAGCAGTTGGCTACAAAATGGGAAATCTTCTAGCAAAGGATCACAACATATTTCCTGAGCCATATCGTGCATGTTAACTTCCATGCTCAAGGGAAGAGCAACGACATTCAGAATATTGCTAGAGGCAATTCTGGCCTAACATAAGGGCTTCAAAAATCATTGGGTGGTCCCCATGATTTTGCATTGACTATGTTTGGGTGTGGGTTTTTTTTTTTTGGGGGGGGGGGGGTGAGAACCTACAATTATCAAACTCCCCTGCCTAGATAAGAAGCCCCCAATTCATGAGAGCGTGACATAATACAATCGCCTTTCCCTTTATGACATTCCCAAGAACAATGAAAACCTTGACTTTCTGATAGCTTTACAAGAGATAGGTATATTCACTCCATATGTAGGAAATGCTCTACTAGAAAAGCCCACTTGTTTGCACTCTTCTTTCCATTTGCTCATGCTTTTCTTTCTAACAAACTGCCGTGTTGAAAATTTGTTAAATAATAATGAAAAATTCCAAAGATTCTTGGAGACCAAGAATTTATTAAAGAAGGATTAGCTCATACTCCTGCACTATCATTTAATGGAGAGCGGACAAGAGATATGGGACTATGGGTGACGGTCAAATACTTTTCAGTTCTGGGTAATATATTGATGGGTAAATCGTACTAAAATGCAAGAGATGGAGAAAGCTTGAGTTTCACAATCTCAGACAAGTTTCACTTTGCTTTGTTCTCTAGCTACCAACTGATGATGTAGGGTTGCAGCGGGATAAAGAAATCTCAACTTCCATGCCCCGTGTCACTATTTTTGTAATGGTGACTTCAAAATTGAAAACGATACTTCATTTTCAATCATGCATTAAAGCACGGTTCTCATCAACTTGGATAAATGCGAACATTAGGAATTATATAGTGTTTGAAAAGCCATAATTCCAATATTACATTTGAATCATCAAGGTAATCCTTTTATCTTAATAACTTCATATGTTCGCAGGATGGATTAATCAATGGATTTTTAAGAAATGTGTCAAGAATTACGAAACGAAAATACTCACTGAATCAACCCTTTTTTTTTTTTTCAATTCTCACCTAGGTTTAAAACATTTTGGAAAGAAAACGATTGAATCATGTTGAGTATTTTCAAGTCCAATAATGCACTTATGTTTATCCCTCCCAGCCTTCCCAAAAAAAAAAAAAAAAAAAAAAAATTCTCAACCCAATCATGGACTTCTTGTAGCAATGTCGAATGAATTAAAAAGTGTGAAGAGAAAAATGCATTTAATTGCTCAAATTCCCAGCCTATCTTTTGCCCAAACCATTAACAGTTGAAACCAAATTAACGCACCACAACTAAGGCTCCAAATCAGTGAACAGAAATAAAAATGCCAAATCAAAACAAAGTGCAATTATAAGGGGCAGGCTTGTAAGGACAAGAGGGAGGTACCCTCTCGGGCTTTCTATATTCCCATCCAAACAGCCCGTACACTCTTGCCTGAAAAACCAAAACTCGGGATTAAATCATGCAAACAAAAACACAAAATCCATAATTGGAAATCGAAAATACAACCGACTGGGTCCCCGAAGAATCGAAATTGAAAATTCCTATGAAGAAATTGTAGATTTTATAAAAGACCCAGACAAGAAAACATGGGAATAAACAAAGATAATTGCTCTTGCCATGATTATGTCAAACAAAATTGGAATGAGATTGACGATAGGGATGAGGAAAAGAGGCAACAAACACGCCAAGCAAACCTAGAAATGAATTATTGCATATACACAAATCAAATCATCAAAAATCAATTCGTACAATTAAAGAGATTATGTAAGTGTTATCAAATGAAAGGGAAGAAAAGAATTGGATTTACCATTTTTAAGCTTGTTGAGAATTCGGGTCTTCGCGTTCTTGGAGTTTCTCTGTTTTTTTCCGAAGCAGTAACCGACTCCGGCGATGGATCTTTAAAACGGCGAGATCAAAGCGCTCAGATTTTTTTTTTCCTTTTTTTTATGCGATCTACTTGGAAAATAAGAAACGAAATGTCATTTTTAACCTTGGAACCGGGTCACATTCTCTGCCAAAAAAATGTACACCTTCCGGGGAGGAGTACCTTAGTCATTTCGTTCTCCCATTTTGTGTCATGGACTCTGTACAAAAAGTTGAGTAATATGTGATACCAAAAGTAACTGAAATTTACTTGTAATTCTTTTACTTAAGGGTAATTCTTTTAAACATAAATCAAAGTCGTGAAAATTTTTCAGATGTAACAGATAAATATTTATGAGAATTCCATAATGGCACTTATTTTTACAATTAACAAAATTTAATATTTATTTTTCATATTATGATGATAAATCTTGTTCAAGTGTTCTTTACTATCCTATGACTGCATGAGGTTTGTGAACCCTTCCTCCTCCGTCCAGACCGATAAGTCAGCTTCCACTTTTGTGCACCTAGTTCCAGGCAACTCCAAATATCATTTATCAAAATGATAGGTTTAACAGAGCCTGACCATTCTTCAGGAAAGGCCAGGGTAGACCAAAAAGTTGTGTAGTTATATAGGACCGGGTTGGCTCCGGCTGCATGCCTGATCAAACCTAGCCGGGGCCATTGCATCCAAAAATGCAAATCCCTTTTTGTTTCCCATGGCAACTTTCTGCAGATGCAGCTCCAGGGGAAATGTGCTCATCTGCTTGATCCCCAGTGTCAAGGGAAAAAATTGATGGCATTACTTCAGTATAAACTTACTGCATGTAAAATGCCACCATACATTTCAGCAGAGGACTACAAGCAAAAATTTTCAATAATATATATATATATACCAGTAACAAAATTGACATCCATCACAACTTTCACAGTTGAATTACTACATGATCTCATTTGTATTTCAGTGTAACCATCAGATCAGTAAAAAAGATAAGTTCTCTCCCTAATAATCATAGTGTCTCTATCATTACGAAAGAGTTCATGATAGCCAAGATGGATATCCACACCATGACGATTTCTTCATCAAATAAACTTCTAAGCAGTGTCG
Source organism: Dillenia turbinata (assembly GCA_037126225.1). Classification (NCBI taxonomy): domain Eukaryota; kingdom Viridiplantae; phylum Streptophyta; class Magnoliopsida; order Dilleniales; family Dilleniaceae; genus Dillenia; species Dillenia turbinata. The sequence goes on from JBAMMX010000004.1 coordinate 26,244,773, forward strand.
CTTTTACAAGAAGTCTCCGTGCAACGACATACAGGTTTTCCAGAAGACTCCCAACCGTTGAAGCCCCTTTCCAGTACCATTATGTTTTTTATACCCACATCATCCTTCATGTCTGCAAGATAGTCTGCAAGCCTTCGTGCACAAGTTGGGCCACGAACCTGCAATAATATTGAAAAGCAGTTTTTGGATCAAGACTCCAACATTAAATTGCGGCTGTGAAATTACTTAAGTAAATTGTGAAAATTAAACAAATCTTTAGGAGGCCCCAGTGACATTTTTGAAGCAAATTCAGAGTTTCCAAAATAATGATATGTACCATTTGGACAAGTGGTACGAGGGAAACTACTTTTGACCCAAGATTTTAATCCCTCCCCATGGGCTATGCCCTCCTTGGTAAACCAAAAAAAAAAATGGATTGAGATGCACTATCCTTCTCTGGCTAGTAACTGACGAGATACTCTTTAAAAGTGGAGTCTCAAATTTTTTGCAAATACACCAATTCCATTGTTAGGTGCAACCAAAGGGCTTCTGGAATGCTAAAATCAGTGACAGTATTCAACTAACTGGCCAAAGAATTTCTGAAGCACCATCATGGATGTCGATGGTGTTATAATGGAGGATGAATGAATTCAGGAAGGTAAAGATGGATGAGACAGAAAACGGGAAAATACAAATCACCAATGACAGATTTCCGAAGCTCTAGAGACAGAATTAGAATGTTGAATTGAGGTGAAGTGCTCAATTGATCCTTTCCTTTCTGTACGTGTGACTTTTCCCTACTTGCTTTTTTGGTTCCTACCACCGGAATCTAGAGCCATGCTCCAACTAATCCGGTTCGAGTGTCTGCGGGGGTCATATTTAACTTTTCCCTACTTGCTTGTGACTACTAAAGCTTTTCTACATTAACTCTCCTAGATCTCTGACCTAGCCAGAGCTGACTGGCTGATCTGGTTAGAATCGACTTTGCTATCAAACCGACCTTGGGCCTATGCACAAGGCTGTAACTGTCTTTGTAACCAACCTTGAGAATCCCAGTTTTGCCCCTCGCATTCTGCCATCATCCAATTACACTCTAATAAATGGATAAGGATTGTTCTGAATATCCTCATTGCTTTTGGTTTCCCCTTCAATTGTTCAGATGGAATAACCTATTTTACTTCCACAAAGCTTCTATTGCTACTCATGAAAGCTTGGCAGTTTCCATGGAAAAAGTGAATTAACATTGTCATTTAATGGAGTCCCTATCTAAAAGTATCACAAAGAAGTAAGATTGTATTATCTGTCATTCTTAACACCAAAAGGTTGGGTCTCTCTCATCCAACCTTCTAGTGGTTTGCTGATGAGCCCATTATACTCGGGGAGGTGATCAAGTTATCAGGGTAGTGAAGAATACTTTATACCCTCTATTTGATATCTGCACATAACATGTATGCTACCAAAGTGACTTTCACTTCATATGAGAAAAGAAGATGCACAGCATTGCAACTCCAGTAGCCGTAAAACTAGTGAGCGCTGAGCATGTTACAAATGAGTCAACCGCACCAATCCCAGCAAATTTATAAGAAGCTGATTTTAAACCACTGATAGATGGCCTACTAATTAAAAAAAAAAAAAAAAAAATCCCTTAAAGTGGATTAATAAACCAATTTGGAAATCATAGTGATTCCCATAATCAATTAATTAGCTGGCTAGCCATTATCAATATACCACTAAGGGCATTTGGCAAAAATGCGAGTCAATGTCCTTTTGATGCATAAGACAAAAAGAATATAACTAAAAGGCTCAAGGGGAAGCTTCTTCACAACCTTAAGAACTAGCAATCAATCTACAAATAATAAAGTGACAGGAATTGAGGGCTTAACGATACATTATTCAGAAAAATCTGTTGAGTATTAGAAATGCAGCATTAACAGGGAAGTTCTCTAAATGTCAACAACTAGTTTCTAGCGGAAAACTCTGATGATGGTTGTCTGCTGGCTTTGCATAGCAGCCAAGGCAGATCAAATTTTGTTTTTCACATTAGATGCTACTTATTCATTATTAAGAAAGTAATATAAAAATATGACAACAACAAGAAGATGAGTTTTATAAGCTTGTGACATCAAGTAAACTTAAGCAACATTGGGCAACTAAAAACTTATCAGCAAATCAATTTAGCATGTTTCTTTTCAAAATCCTCGGCTAGAACTGCTTATGGTGAACTTAAGCAATATTGTTGATGCCAATATCACCTGGTTAAGCCAAAACTCCTCAGGCAGATCATTCCAATAAGGAGTTAGCAGATAAATTTATCGAGTTAACATAGTATATATTAACATCAAAAGGAAGGTAATAATAGACAATAGCACGGGCTAGAAAGCAAAATTTACAGTATCACCTGCAATCACGTAGCTACAATGTATAATTATATCTGGTCTACCATGAGTAGTCTATTAAATGCATTATCATATACAACACCCAAAAAAGTTGGATAACTGCATTGTGTCAAAGAAAAATCAAAAAAATCAAAATTCTTCGTCAAGGGTCAACCAAATCCCATAAAACCTATCCAACCCTAGCAAAGGTCAAGTCCCTAAATACAAAATTTTTAACTTACAATAGTACAACATAAATCTTTCTCATGTGTTTGTGCCCGTATTGTCTTGTGTCCCGAGGTTATGTTGGCGCTGCATAGCCGTTGTCCAAAATCACTTGTGCCCTATCACAATCTTAATAACTGGGAAAGATAGAGCTCTTCGAATGTCAACTTTAAAACATCTAGATATCCTTAAATAGAGCCAACTTAAAATCCTTTCACAAATTGACTAACAACCTTGTCATCCTAAAAAACACACTAGTAGTATCTGTTAAGGAAATTGTTGTCAAACCCTAATGTTTTGATGATAACAAAACCCTTATATGTGTTACTAATGAATTTACCAAATGTGTAGATATTTAGAATATGTAACACAAACATATATATAGAAAGCTTCAAAATATAGAACTGGTCGGAAAATACTGTCACAGAAACTGGATAGAAACAAGATGGGTAGAAGCAGCGAGAATGATAAAAGCAGTCGAAAGTCAGAACTGTGTTTTCTGTTGCGAATTTATCCTATTTTCAAGATCTAACTCAGTATGTTGAGTACAGATTGGGTGTTGTACTTTACTAGTAAGTCTATCCAATTGGATAATTCAAATTCAAGTTAAATTCAATGTTCAGAATTTGGCTTCAACAATTCTGGAGTTTAGGTTGATTTTTAGGTGGTTTGTGATCTATCTTTTTCACCTCTTAAACTTTTTAAATTTTGATTTCTCTTCATTATAAGAGTATTGTTGGACTTTGAATTCAAAAAGTTACAATAATAAAAAGAGTTTTTGAAGCTTCTAAACTGAAAGCAAAAATCAGGACCTGTAGATTGTTTTTCTGAGAGAAGGCTGGTTCTGAAGGTATATTAAAGGGCATATATCATTTCGAAACTTGTAGAGATTTGATAGAACACGAAGTGAACTAAGAAGAGCCGTATTCAATCATTGTTCAGAAGTTTTTACAGATCTTGTTTGAGCTTTAGGTTGAGAGAAAACAGAAGCTGAAAATACACACTTGATCACAGCCTTTTGTTGTATTCTTTGCTGTCCATCGTATTCTTCTCTTCTGTAACTTCTGTTTCAGATTTTGTATAGACTCACAAGTTTAAGGAGAGTGTGAGGAACATTCTCTTGGGTTGATAAGTTAGGTGTAATAGAGATTGAGTTGAGTGTTAGACTAGGTCATTTTTAAGGAAGAAGGAACAGATTATCAACATCTCATTATTGTATTGGTTTTATAACTTTCATAACATAGTGAAAACTAACTATTATTAAATCCTGACGTACTGAGCTGGAAGAGTGGACGTAGATACAAGATCGAACCACTATAAATCGGGTTTGATTACTCTATCCCTACTCTTTAAATTTATACATTTACATTTACATATTTTATTTAGTTTGGCCTTAACTTTAAACTTAGATCTTAAGTGAAGTAAAATCTATAATTAAAGCTAACTAATTCAACCCCTTCTTGGTTGGTTGCATAGGGACCAACAGTATCAATGACACCAAATGGCTTATGAAAGACAAGTCATCCCAATTCATGAGACTCGTATACAATCAAAATAAAACTAGATTGTGCAGTGAAGAGCAAAAGAAAAACCTGGCTGAGAGCACAATGGAAAACAAGGGTATCTTTGCCTTTGACTGACTGAATCAAATTGGGGATTTTCTCATAGAAAGTGTCACTTGCATAATGAAGTGACCCTCCTATGTGTGCATCATAACTCCTCTCATCGTCCCTGCCATAGCAAATTTCCAAAAAAATAAAAAAATTCAACGTTAATCGAATCTTTAAAAAAAAAAATTAAAAAATCCAAGAACAAAAAGAAGAAAATCAATAGAAATTAAACAAGGGGTGGGTCTTTTATAAGACCTAACGTCAACAATGGCGATATTAGGACGACGCTTGAGAGAGAGAAGCTGAGACCCTGTTATGTATGTAATGCTTCGTGCCATCCGTGGGTCCTCTCTCCTTTCTCTCCCTTTTGTTTGGAAGCAACCCATTCAGAGAATCAGAGCAGGACCAGGCAACAAGGTCTCGCTGAGCACCAGAAACGAATCGTTTTCTCTCCCCTTTTCGCCTCTGATGCCGACACGCACACGATAGTGGGAGTGGGACAGACCAAAGATAAAGCGCGCCGTATTCGTACTAATTTGGAACTAGTCGTTTCCTTTTGAAGAATATAATTTATATATATATATATAGATATAGACATACAAATACATATCTATCTTATTGCAGGGATCACTTTTCTATATTATCATCATGTTACAGAATTCGGGAAAAAGTGTTTGACTAATTTGAAATAAGTTGTATTATTTTCTTTTATTTATATAAAGAGTCTATTAATCGGGTCAAATCATTTATAGACTCAAATTATTAAAAAATCAAATTATTTAATTCAGATTAATAAAAATTAGATCATTTGAATGATTTTACATGATTAAAAATTTAGATCAATGGTTCAATTTGAAAAATAAAAAATTTTATTTAGATCCTGCTCAAAACCCGATTAACAAAGTTAGGGAATTGTTTTAGATAAATTAGTTTGAATAAATTATTATTTTAAAGTTAAATAGATTTTTTTTAACTATTTTTATATTTTATGAAATTAATTCGGGTAAATAAAATCCAAAAATTTAATATGAAATTTAATTCAAAAAAATCGATTTAGATTTGATATGATTGGATTTTTTTAAATTTTAAATCTAAATAATCCAAACCAAATATCCGAAAAAATTGATTGCACGTCGGGATGAACACCCTTATATTCAGCAGTGCATAGGATTAAAAGATAAAGTATATTAGTGTTTCAATTTGACCACTAGTACAAGGGAATTGGAGAATAAGACTAACTCTTTTTTTAAAGGTGATTGAATCATAGAATAAGACTAAAATCTTTTTTTTTTTAATATAAAGTTCTCTCTTCTTAAATATTAATCCATGACTTTTTATACTTGTGGTATTTAATTCTAAAAGTTTTTAATATAACCTCAAAATGTTTGTTTGGTGAACTCGTAGTATGGTCCGTTTTGAACACTAGAGTTCTAATGTCAGTAAATCACCTTCTGCCCACAGGTTCCCAAGTTCCGATGAATTTTCTTCGAAGTCGGAAATCCTAAGCAGACTCCTAACAGGAAATTACTACGACCCTTATAAATTCTCAAAATCCACACGGCTTGAATTCAATATCTAAATTTCACAATGGACCACTTTCAATTTCAAGTCCAGCAACTTCATCTGATTTTCAATACCTGTCTTTTACCATGGAAAGCCAAAATCTTGCTTCTCGAGCTAGAATTTAGGGAGAGACTACAGAGATCACGCCAACAGCAAGAACCTCCTTACAGATCACCACAACCACGGGCATACGAGGTAGAAGACCAGAGTTTGCTTGGATATTTACAACAGAGGATTGCTGAAGCACATTATCTTCCGGTTGATTCACCATCGAGAATAATTGAATATGACGATCCACTGATTGATTTAGGAATGAGGGTTTTGCATAGTAAAAGTGATAGGTGCCGTCGAATTATGCTTGAGATTCTGTCATACATAACCTTAATAAGGGTACCAAATATGTAAGTTTATTGTGTTATTTGTTGAATTTTTGGGTCGTATCTATATATATGAAGAAATTTATTGAATACTTACATAATATACTTTTTGCTGAGTAGGAAAAATTGTACGGAAATTTTCTAAAATATTTTCCAAAAGTAACATTTTTTTTTCACCTATCAGTATCGGGTTGTATTGATTAATTCGGTTTGAGTACTATAGGATCCGTTATAGGGTTGACTCTTAAATCATTTTTCTTAATTCTCAATATTCGAATTTAAAATTTATAACTAAGGAAATAAAATGTTTAACCAATCAATTTAAAAAAATTTGATACAGAAATAAATTAATAATACAGGGGATCATTCCCCTTTTTATAAAGTCATCTGAGCTACCTAGCTTGAACAAACTTCACCAGCCACAATTGAAAATTCGATCGTGGATGATAGCTATCTTCCTTGCGGACACATATACAGCATATGCTGTTGCATGCAGGCATGGGTTCAACAACATCAACATGGAGGAAGTTCTGGGAAGGTATTTCCTGATTTTTGATTTCTACAATTACGTAATCATCACGAGTTTGTGATTTGTTTTGTATTGACACTAAATTTTCGCTTCTAGTGTCCTTGGTGCAAAAGAAATTTCTCTTAGGAGAATGCTTGGAAAGTCTGTGGGTCATCAATTTTTCCCCCACATATAAAATATATTTTTTTTTTTTTTTTTTTTTTTTTTTTTTTATTTTTATTTTTTTAAAAAAAAAAAAAAAAATAAATAAAAAAATATTTTTTTTTTTTAAAAAAAAAAAAAAAAAAAAAAAGCCCCAAAAAAAGAAAAAAAAAAAAAAAAAATTTTTTCAAGCCCAGTAAACTTTGGGTCCCATTAAAAATAATATGTTTATAAATCATATGATTTTAAAATTTATTCATAATAAACCAGGCTCATAACCTTCCTTATTTAATCTGACTCTCTCTCTCACATTCTAATTAATTAGTTAGCTATAACTTAATTATTTTTCATAATCAGCTGTCCATTCCTTTTTTTTTTTTTTTTTAACTTAATCTCTACTAAATCTTGTTCTCTTTCATCAATATTAATTATCCAACTTAAACCTAATCACTTTCCTAACTTTTCAAATCATTTATATATTTTTTATTGCATAAAATAATAAAAATTATGAAAATATATCCAATGTGCGAATACTACATTTTGATCTCGAAAAGACATTTAAATAAAATTTCTTTGACTTTAATCATTTATGTTTCAAAAAATAATAACCCTCATTCTTTCATTTATATTAATTATTTAACTATTTTATCTACAGAAAAACAATTGTTAGAACAAATACATTGTAAAATTTTGATTTTTAATTTTATATCCCAAATAGTTAGAAAATATATTTCAATTAAAAGTTTGTAATAATCTTACTAAATAAATTGAATGCATCAAGTAAAAGTTTGGCTTGACAAAGTTTTAAAATTTATTTTAGTAGTTGACATACAAGTAACTTTTTAAAAGTAGATTAACATTAAAGTAATTATTTAATTTTATTTAATAATTGTATAATAGAGAGTATTTTTAATTCAAAAGACCTCCTATTGTATTAAAAAAAAAAGAGAAAAAATTAAATTTTAATGCATTGATAAAATCTCAAGTTGAATTATGTTTTGACTTTTTCTTTTTAATTTATTATGACTCACATAAAAAATTGTTGTAATAACAAATCATTTCAATTAATTTGAGAAGGATGATCTCTAACTCACAACATCTGTCTCCAAACAGTATAAAAATTTTCAATGTATATAATAATCTAAATTACATTAATAATATATTTTCCTAATTCGTAAATTGTAGAAATATACCAACGGCTACGTCATCAGAAAAAAAAAATGGAAACGAGAGAGAGAGAAATCAAGAATTTCAAGAAAACAAGGGAGACGAGGGAACGAAGGAGTCAACGTGCGAGTTTATACTTATCGGACTCCGACCAACAAAGGAGACGAAGAAACAGAAGAGCAACAATCTATGGAAGAGGAAGACTAAGTCAGGGTTTCTCAAGAAAACAATGCTTCAACTTGTTCTCCTCCTCCTCAAGAAAAGACGACGTCGGATGTTTATGGCAATCTAAACAATTTTGAGGACTGCGATACAAGTCAATGTAGCTTGTTCTGCCCTATTTGCACGAATGCTTGGACTGCTGATGGCGACCATTATTTTTGGTATCTCTCTCTCACTTTCCCTCTGTCTAAGTTCACTTAAAGTTGATAATCTTTTAGGGCATAAATTTGGGTATCATTCTTTGTGTCCTTAATTTATAAACATCTGTTTTATTAGCGAATTTAATCTGCAACTTATGTAGTTACCTTTATGTTGTATCTGCATTGATAGTGTGGGATCTAAATTTTGATTCCGCCTTATTATTCTCGAGTTGAAATTATCATAACATTCATTTTTTTTTTAATTTATTTTTTCATTCAGCCTAGTATCAAAGAGGTCATTTCTGTTAGAATTATTAAAAAAATAAAAATAAAAGGAGTCCCCCAACCTGTGATCCTAGGTTCAAATATCATGTAACCAAAAAAATAAAAAATAAAAAATAAAAAGAAAAGAACCTGTTCCAAACCTCATTGTGATGCTTGGTAGAGAGACTGGATGGAGTCTATCAAAAACCCTCTAACAAACGGAAAAAAAAAAAAAAGAAAGAAGAAAGAAAGAAAGAAAAAAAAAGAACCTTTAGCAAGAATGGGTTAACTTCATAAATGCTCGGTGCATTTACTAAAATTTCATTCAGTCTAAAGAAGAAGGAAACATGATTCCCACAGGGCACTAATACACTATTTTGGATTTGACTGATTGCAAATTATATTATTTTCCCTAGATGTTTAAGCACAGTATTGTCTTATAGATGGGTACTTTATAAAGGGTTATCTCCTTGTTCAATATATTTATGATAACCAATGAAACTTTTGCATGGAACAGTTCTAGTCAAACTTAGTTACACTTGCATATTGCTGCATATATGTTTAACCGTTATACATTGACTACTGCAGTTCTCTTCCTTGTGGACACTTATACGGCATGTCTTGTGTGAAGAGATGATTAGAACTGTGTGAGGAAAAAAAAAAATTCTGGACAGGTAATCTTTGTTTTTTGTTGTTAGCATTGACAAAACTATTTCATAAAATTTTTAATTTTCAATATGTTTTTCAGTGGCCTCAGTGCAATACCGAGTATAAAATGAAGGATATAAGGAAAATGTTTGCATCTTGGGTGGTTGTTGCTTATGAAGATTTAAATAAGGTCATATTTGAACTCAAAGAAAATGCATTTAGGGGATTTTGTGCGAATAATAAACTAACTAATGGAATTTTCTTGTTTGCAGAAACTTCAGGTTGTTGAGACTAAATGCACTTTTCTTGAGGAAAAGGTAACAATATGCTATTGGTAAAATGCCACCCTCTTTTCCTCACAGCGTCTATTAGTGCTCTTGTGTAGTCTGCCAATTGACAATATTATGTATTTCCCTATATATTGTAAAAGTTCCTGTGTAAACATGTTCTTTATATTCTTGTCCCAACATGTGTGCATTTTGTCTGCTTATCAAGGTAAAGTAATGGAATTCTCTTTTATATAAATATATATATCTAACATAAATACCAGAATGCATCTTTTGTTGAGCCCCAGTTAAGGGTGCAAGAGCCAAAGAAGTAAATAAAAATAGAAAGTTTGTGGAAAGGATGTGATATTAGGAGGTACCTCTTGCTCCCTGCTCTTCAAAGGCCAACAAGGAGATTGGGGCAAGGTTTATATCCCAGCTAAGACATTAAGGCTTGATGCAGTGGGTTAGGGCCTGTGGTCACAGCTAGCATGTGAGCTAGGGGTAGAGAACTACAAACAGAGAACAAAAGTATTGGGAGTGTTTGCCAATGTATAAGGTTCCATTAAGCTCATGAATTCTCAAGTTTTCTTTTATTTATTTATTTATTTATTTATTTATTTATTTTTTAACTTCACCAAATCCTAAGATTTTGTTGAAGATTGTTTAAATTCGTTGTGTTTCTTCAGTAGTTATCTCTACAACTTGAGTTTTTGGATGCTGTTGCCAGTCTTTTTTGGCTCTTTGCCTGTCATCCTTCTAGGCTATACACAAACCATAGAGTATATCTGACATTGCTTCGATATATGTCTGACTTATTGCCAACTCCTTTGACATGTAAATGACATGAACATGATATCCACTAAATTGGGCTGTTAACCCTTTTTCTCAAATAAACAGTAAAATTTTATTATAACTGATTTTACATGAATAGCTTGTTTGATAAATTTTCTTACTTTTGTTATGTAAAGGAAGCTGATTGGTGTAGAAAATAAGAGGAGTGGCAAAAGAGACAGAATGCATTGTACTCCGAATTACACCAATTTAAGAAGGTAACCCTTGTTCTAATTTGTTTGGCATTTTGGTTGTTGTTTATGGAGTTTCTCACTTGAGAAAAATTTTTGCGTAAAGTATTACAATGATTATCTTATTCAATTTGGATGTTACCATGTAGTTATTCCTCCTCGATCTGAATTGTGAATCGATTCCCCATTTTTTTGATAGCAAAAGAAATTGTGGTAGATAAGAGAGGAATGTATAGAACTCCAAGGATGAGAAATCCTTAAGAGGAAGATAAAAAGGATCGACACATAACTTGTGAATAATTGCTCTTGAATCCCTCTTCAACTTTCTAAAGTATAGTCCTTATAAATCCCCGAAATATGAGTCCATAAAGAAATATAAGAAGCAGCTTTGTCCCAAAGAAGAGAAGAAACAATAAACTAATTCCTAAAAGTTCTGGCATTTCATTCTCTTCAAATATACTAAAAAATAACCATAATTGCACATTTTCAAAGCAAGCAAGCATCTTTTTTTCTTTCAGAAGCTTCTAAAATTCATAAGAAGTAAATTGGGGAGGCTCCTTGGACAAATCTAATCAATATCACCCACAACAAAGCGGAGGTTCCACATCTCCTGAGCAAAAGGATAATGCACTATCGAAATTGTTGAAACACATAAACATCTGGAGAGAGAGCTTTAAAACATTTCCTTTTTCGTAATAGATCATTTGTATTGATCTTGTTAAACTCCATGAACCAAGTAAGGTGCTGTTAATGATCTCGTTAACCTTGATAGGAATATTTGCCTTCTAAATAAAATTATTTAAAATGAAAGAAAGGTGATGGCGTCCACTAATAAGATGTTTTTTTTAAAAAAAAGATTTGAAAGTAAAGCACCCAAGAAGTTGAGATTCTAAATGGTAGTATCCGGAGCATTGTGTGAAGATTCATTCTTTGTGGGAAACTACAGAGGAAAACTTCGCAAGCTCTCTATCATTAAGGTTTCTTAAAAAAATGAAGGTTTCAAGAGATCCAATTACACTCAAATATAAAAATATCTTCAATAGGAGCCCAAAGAAGTTTAGATAACCTACATAGTCGAGGAAAAGAGATGGACAAGGGAAAGTCTGCAATCCAAGGATCCTCCCAGAAAAGGACTCAAAACCCATTGCCCACTTTAAAAGAAAGGAGGTAGAAAGGTATTATACAATTCAGAGATGATTTCCAAGGACTACAATGAGAAACTCATGCTCTAGCATTGACATCCCGTCCATTATGTTGGAGAGTGTACTTACTTCTAATAACCATGTGCCATAGAGAATTGGGCTCTAAGGGGAGTCTCCAAAGCCATTTACTAATAAGGGAAATATTCTTGGACAGCAGTGAATCCTTTTTATTATTTCTTATGTGTTCTTAATACATAGTGGTTGTTACTCCTTTAATCAGCATTTATTTTGTTTGATTTTCTTTTACACTGTGTTGTTTTATAGATCTTTTGTTTGGCTAAAATTTGTTCAATTGCCTTTGTATATATCGGCTGCTGCATGGTCATGCTCATGGGATCTGAAAAATCCACACAATGTATATGCTGGGTTGCAGGTTCTAATCTTTTTTATCATTCGGTTATTAATAAGTTTACAAGCAAATTAGTGGTCCTGATCTTATTGTTTTTCTACTTCTGTATAATTTAAATAAATGCAGAATGACATGCTTTTCCAATTTGATATGCGCCAAACTGGAAGGCCGGTAGAATCCATGAGTGGGTTAGCAGAAAACACTGTTCATACCATCCACTCTGTTTTATGTAATCCTAGCAGTCCTTGTGGTGTAAATACTCTTTTATCAGCTTCTGCAGTTGGCTTGTGTCTGGAATTTTGGTGCCGTTGAGGAAAGGTAACTTGTCATGCTCAAACCCAAGCTATTGTAGATTTGGGTTGTGAACGTTATTACATCATTAGGTAGTCCACCACCACCACAACCACAACAACAACAATTTAGACCTTCTATCCCAAATTTTGATGTCGACCATATGAGTGACAAATACCGAAAATCAAAGAAAAAAAAAGAAGAAAAAAAGTTGATTTAATTTGTACAGATTCTCCTACGCCACTCATTTCTATCTAAAGTTATCTTCTCAAAAAAATTCATCTCTATCATGTATTTACGAATACATTATATCTAAGTTTTTAATGGTCTATCTTTACGTTTTATTAAATCTCTTATTTTTAAGTTTTCAGTTTTCTTAACAGATGCGTTCTTAGATTTTCGTTGCACATGCCTAAACCACTTTAGATAGTACTCTTTCTCTTATGTACAATTAAACTAACTTCCAACTTATTACGTATTTCATCGTTTCTAACTCTATTTTTTCTAGTTTTGCCACATATCCATCTAAATGTTCTCATATCAGCAATGATCATTTTTTACTCTTATTGCTGTTTAATGACTAAGGGTGTCAACGGTTCGGTTCGGTTCAGTTCGATTTAGTGATCAAATTGAATCGAGTCGAAAATCGAAATTTTAAAAAAATTTAAACCGAAAACCGAACCGAATTTAATTCGATTTAAACCAAACCGAATCGAAAAAATTCGGTTTGGTTCGCTTTGGTTTGGTTTAAATCGATTTTTTTTTCGTTTACCATTAATTTTATTTATTTATTTATTTTTGAGTATAAGGAGATGTCATTTACCACTAATGTGTAGAAGACATATCGGTCTCCTTTTCTTTTGTCCAAATATAATAATTTTAAAACTATTTAGGGTTTAATTCTAAGAATAATTTTAAATTGGTTTAGATCTTAAAATAATGTTTTTTTATTTAAACCATATCAAGAATAATTTTGAAGAAAAATATTCTTATGAATAATATTTCTTTAAAAAAATAATATAATTTAATCCATCATTTGGATTTCACAAAAATACAAGAAAAAAAGAAGTAATTAAATTGGATTTTTAATATAAAAAGTAATTAAAATAATATTAATTCAGTTCAAACCGAACCGATCCAAACCGAACCGAATTTAAAAAACCAAAATGAAAGAATTTCGGTTTGGTTCGGTTTGAACCGAATTTTTTTTTTTTTTTTTTTAAAAAAAAAACAGAATCAAACTGAAATTTTCGGTTTGGTTCAGCTCGAGTTATCGGTTTAACCCGAATCACTTGCACCCCTTTTAATGACCAAACATTCAGTATCATATAATAGTATAGGTCTTACTGCGGTTCTATAGAATTTTTCCTTTAAATATAATGGTATCTTGTGATCACAGAGGATTTCGAACACCTTTCGCAATTTCATTCAATTTGCTTGAATTTTATTGTTCATATCTCCATCGATACTGCTATCGTTTTGAATGATGAAATCAAGATATTTAAATCGTTCACTTTTCGGGACTTCTCTTCCTTCAAATCTAATCGTTTTTTTATTATTCTGATGATTGCTGCTAAACTTACATTTCATATATTCAGTTTTGGACCTAGTTAATCTAAATCTTCTGGATTCTAACGTGATCCTCCATAACTTTAATTTAGTGTTGACTTCTCTAGTTTTATCAAGTAAAACTATATCATCTATGAAGAGCATGCACCATGTTATTTCATTTTGGATATTTTTTGTAATTTCATCTATCACTATTGTAAATAGTATGAGATTCAGTGTCGAATCTTGATGGAGTCCAATGTTATTAGGGAAGTTATTGCTCGGACCCCCGCAAGTTATTATATTAGTCACAACTCCTTCATACATATCCCTAATAAGGTTAATGTATTTCAGTGAAATCTCTTTCTTCATTAGCGCCCACCACAACACGTCCTTAGTGACCCTATCATATGCTTTTTCTAGATCAATAAATACCACATGTAGGTCTCTCTTCTGCGCTCTAAATATCTCCATCAACTGTCTTAACAAGTAGATTGCTTCGGTGGTGGTCCCATCTTTTATTATTCTGTGTCCCCCCCCCCCCACTTTCTTAATCATCCATATTTCTGTCTCCCTTTGTGGTGTGTTCGGATAAGCCACCAGACAAGTAGTAGATAGCAATTTGGTGTCCGCAGCTGCTGTTCTTCCTTAGCTACCATAGGCTGGGAACATGGTTTTAGCGGCAAGTCAGCTATTGAATAAGGGTGTCAACTGGAGTAGAGCAGCTTGCTTAAGACTAGTTGACAATCTGGCTAATAATATTAACAACTCTGAACTCATAAAAAGGGAAGGGATCTGAATGACTGACCTGTGTACCAAGATGGTTCCATTATCAAATAATCAGCATTACCCACTGGGCAAGAGAAATATAAACTGTTGAATGCATTTAAAGTCCACATTCAATCAGTACTATTGATATTCTGTTGTATGGAGTTTGTTTCGATATCTCAACCCAGATGTAATAATATTGTTGTGATTTCTTGGGATGACCAGAGGTCAATTAGAGTTGATCAATAGGTGGGGTTGGGTAGCACGACACAGAAGGGTATTTTTTTTTCTTTTTTAGGATAGGAAAAGAAGAACTATTGTTAAAAGAGAGTATATATTAGGGAAGAACAATTTACCCTCCTGAGAACAGGTAGACAAAAGAGGTTTTGGCATTATAATATGTTTGAGGTGCCATTATACACTTGATCTTAGCCAAAAGGCCGAGAAAGGTATAGGTGCTATTATATTTAACTCGGGCATAAGGAAAAAGAAGCTGCTGCTGTTTCCTAAATTGAAATATTGCTTCAACAATCTTCCATTGAAGTTGAATAGCAGTGACAGCATTTTGTACATATCTTGCTATTTTGAAGGTATATAAGGTCTAGTAGGTGGAAGTTGTACATAAAGTGATTGTTTAAATGTTTAATAGTAATGCACTCATGCAAAACTTTATTTGAAATGCAATCTTGGGATTAACAATAGAAAGATGGTTTTATTACCTTCCATAGTAATGTGTATAGGGACATTTATCTTTAGTGTGTAGAGGAAGAAGGTAGAGATTTATTTATTTATTTATTTATCTTTTCTTCTGATGTTGTTATACCTAATGACATTCATTATCTAAAGGATGAAAAACTCAATTTCCTCATTGTTACTTTGCTTTGGCTAAGTTTGTTGTCATGCTAACATTGCTGCAAACTACTTCATTGAAGGCAAAGTCAAGTTCCTGAGACTGAGAATCATGGAGTGTGCATTCCGTTCCAAAGTTGAGATGCTAAATGAGATAGCGGTTCTTCAACCTATTCTAACTCCATCTTCCACTGGTTTGGGGCAAGGGATACTGGGTTCTCATGTTCACTTAAAGAGAGTAGGTAACAAATATTATCAGTGGGGATTTTCTTGTGGGAATGTGAATGAAATTTGGTTGCCAAAATCTCTGATTATCGAAAGGAAGAACGAGAGGCCATTATTTGCATCTGGCAATGAATTAACCAGTAAACTGATCTTGCAAGATTTGCCATCATTAGCAGTTGTTCAGCATCTTCAGTCATCTCCATTTTCTCCAATTTCTCCTATCCTTGATGTAAAATACACAAATGCTTGGAGTCCTCGTTTCCTTTGTTGTCTAAGGGGAGGACAACTTGCAACTTTTCTTTGCCAAGCCCTTGCCATAAATGTCAACTAGTTGAACTAGTGTCATTGTAGTGTAGGAATGACATTGTTGGAACCTTTTGCTTCCTATTGTTTGTTTCTCTTGAATTTGGTTGCAGATAGGTCATGACATGGGAGAGGATAAACTTTGAGTCATTCCAGGGTGTAATACAGCACTCTCAATTTTTGGTGAGTTGGGCAAAAAGAGGCTCATTTTTGGCATGTTTTATTGCTTAGTATTTAGATTAGTTGAGAAGGTGGTCTAGTTCAAAGCACCCCAAGTGCTTTAGTTCCCGTGTACAATAACTTGCTTATGTAAAAGTAATAATGCATTGCTAGTTTATACGACAGGGGAACCTTTTCTTTTGGGGGGCTTGGACAGAATTACTAAAGTAATGAGGATTGATACTTAGAAATGCAATGAGTTACCTTTCAATGAGTTTTATATTCAGATATAAGTTATGTTCTGAATTTTATATGTCAGCTTGAGGATAAAGGATGGTAGTTTAAGGAAATTGAATCCATTGACTTGCTTAGATTCATTATTAAGGAAAATTTTAGTTAATTATAAGCATAAGACAATATGTTAATATATTTTCATATGTACTAAAAAGTATAGTTGCATGCCTAGAAGTATTAGTCAAAGGCACTCGAATGTTTAATCCAGTTTAACATGGAACCATATTTCTTCTCATGTTTGTGTCAAATGAATTAATTTTAATAACTAATAAATTTTGTAGAAATGCTTGTCATGTATATAAATGAAGATTTTAGTTACTATTTTTTTTCATGGGTAAGGACAAAATGAAAAAAATATATTTATATGATTTCTGTTAGACAGAAACATAATAGAGAAAATTTGCAAAACATAATATCGGCGGGCATAAAAAGATTGAACTGAAAGTAAAATAGAAAAAAATACAAGTATCCGACCTGCCGGATTCGAACCAGCGACCTAAGGATATCTGTTGCACACTACAGTCCTCCGCTCTACCAACTGAGCTAAGGTCGGTCTGTTGGCATTGTCTCGTCCAAACATTTTTGTTATGTAAAAACTCTAGAATCCAATTTTTGGATGAGGATTTTTCCCAATTTTATTTAATTAGCTGGTTTCCTCTTCATTCAATTATTGTGAAAATGACTGAATATAACATGATATTGAAGTCCTCTTCTCTCTCTCTCTCTCTTGTGGAAGTATACTCTTTTTAAATTATTGCTTCCTCGTCCTTCTCCATTTGGGGTCCCCTCATAATGCTTGACATAGCTAATGCCATAACATGCAGACTCTCATTAGATGCCACAACTCAATCTCGACATGACATGGCACAAGAGCTCACCAAAAGTGCTCCTATCCATCTCTCTCCCTCGTGGAAGTATACTCTTTTTAAATTATTGCTTCCTCATCCTTCTCCATTTGGGGTCCCCTCATAATGCTTGACATAGCTCATGCCATAACATGCAGACTCTCATTAGATGCAACAACTCAGTCTCGACATGACATGGCACAAGAGCTCACCAAAAGTGCTCCTGTCCCTCCCTCCCTCTCCCCCCCCCTCTCTCTCTCTCTGAATCAATAGTCATTTCATATTATAACACTACAAATAGAAAAAATCTAACAAAATTATAAAGCAAGTGACATAGATAATTTATTTTACTCAATAATTTGCCAATTGAATATATTTATAATTATTGGAAGAAAAATGTGATAATACCACTCATCATATAATGCCAAAGAAGGAAAAGTGTGGGTGTTCATGAGGGAACGGACTAGTGCTCTCTCTCTCTCTCTGTGTTTGGAGACGTTTCCGTCCTTGCAATGTTTTTAAGCACAAAAGTCCTCCGCCAATGATCCAATTTGTGACTTGATATCTTTGAAGTTATTAAACGAATTGCGACGATAAATAAATTGGTGCCGACGAAAATTCATTTCATAGGGTTCAAAAACTCTGTTAAAACAGAAAAGCCCAGCTATGGTTTGATCCAAGTGGTTCCAAATGAGACCTCTCTCTCTCTCTCTCTCTGTTTCTGTTGGGAGACATTCCATCCTTTCAATGCCTTGAAGCACAAAAGCTCCCCACCAGACACCCAATTAGTTTTTTATTCGAATCATTGCCTAAAGCTTGCACCATTGGTTGCTAGAGCATCTCCTATAAATCACATCCAATTTTAAAGGTTGAAAGTTTGCAGAAAGCAACATATTATTGTTTTCAATATTTTCAAATCTCTATTCATGTTCTAATCATATAATGCTCTCACTTTTATTGAATGTGTGTTGTGTTGTCAAGTCCCGTATGATTAAAATTGTGGGTCACACAAACACTTGGATGGAGGTAATGCAGCCTCTATATTTGGATGGGCAGAATATTTTGGGCTCGACGCATTGTTTTCAAGTGGTGTTTGCTTCCTACTTTATGCCATTTTGTATTGGTTGTCTTGTTTTACCTCATACAAAAGAAATCCATGAGTTGGTACAAAGTGACTTCAAGAGAGTGGGTTTTTAAGAAACCAAAATACTTGAAAGGCGATTTCCAAAAATTGAAAAGTCTTTTGATTCTAAACTAAAAATAGTCATGCCTGGTTTATTCCTAGAACACTAAATTATAAACCATTGTATTGGATTTTTTGTTTTTATACTACTCGTTATCAGAAATTTATATTTTGACTAATCTGATTTGAATACTTGTCAGGTTTATTTTAGGAGACAGTTCTCCTAATATAATCTTTTTTATTTTTAAATTTTAAATTCAAAATTTGATAAAAAAATTTAATATTTTATTTCATTAAATCCACTATTGTTAATATTATATTATATCTTATAATACATGACATTTTAGATTGTCGGGAGTAAATGCGCAATTTTTGTACTCTCTCTCTCTCTCTCTCTCTCTCTCTCTCTCTCGGGAGCATAAGGAACCAAGTTAAATATGATTGATGCTACGGAAAGCGCGTTCACATGCAAACAGCATTTATCCCCTAATACCTATTCATTTCCTGTCACGAAAAATTATGTCAATCACATTTCAGTCCCTCTCCTTAATATCCTTTGTACTCATTTATTTTTACCATGTAGGTTTAAAGAATTGTTGTGTTGGGGGCGGGGGGATCTCATCATTTACCCTTCGATGGAAAAAATTAGAAGGGAAATTATTTTCTAAAAATTTTTAAAAAAGTGTAAATCTTAGTGACAAAGGTTAACATTATCTTAAGTTTAAACATTTTGTAAAACGTTTTCTGGCATGTAAAGAATTTCATAGAATAAGTAGTAAGTTTTGGTACTCCTTTTGCATCCTTTATTGCTTAGCAAAAAGGGGTTTTGCACATTCTGTATCATAAATAAAAATTCAACAACCATGGTTGTTAATTGGAGAAATAGGTGAACTTCACACGAAGTTTGACACGATTTCAACCTTAAACAGGAGAGAGTTGTAGTGAATCTTGAAGTTGCTTAATGCAGTAGTTTAAGCATGGTGGGGCGTAGTTTTGGATGCCGATGGGTTCTTTAAATGCGCAACAACATTTTTTTTTAATATGAATCAATTGATATTTATAATCATATTTTGATTAATTCAATCCAAACTATTATCAAACCTTTTTCAAAGGAAAACTCTCGTAATATTGTTTTTTTTATTTTTAAGATTTGAATTTGAGTTTTAATTAAAAAATATAATATATTTTTTACTAAACTATCTATTTGTCGATATGTGCAACACCTTTAGATTTTGTTTGCTTAAAAAAATACTATAAATAGTTCTTGGGATTGAAATCCGAAGCAAAAGACTTGGGAACCATTTATTTAAGGATTTGCGCCACTCATGTATGTAATCTATAGACTATGATCAATCATAAAGTTCACAAACTTTTATGGCATCCAAGGCAACATTACATAATAAAATCATATTCAAATAAGAGCTTTTTCTCCTTTTATTTGACTTATTACAAATTGACGAAGTGAATACACCTCTCTTACTCAAACCCCATGACTCCCAACTCTCTCTCTCTCTCTAACTCTCTCTCTCTTGCATTGTGTAGTATAAATGTACACTGAAAAGGCATAATAATAACAAAAAACCCCACACACATATTTCGTCTTCTTTTCTTCCTTGGCCTTGGAGGCTCAGAAACCCAACTAGTCTGGCGCCTATAATGTTGGCAAAGTGAGAGACCCCACCTCAAAATTACAACCCCCCACAAATAGACAGGTGTTTCTTTTTTTAACATATGGATTTTTTTTTTTTTTTTTAACTCTTGAAATAAATGAGTTCTTTCACATATCATCAACAATAGAGGGGTCTTTTTTATTTTTTAAACTTTTTAACCCCAACACTCGGGTGTGTTTGAATGGTCTCTTTTATTGTCCCTGCAATAGTCATAAACCATATAGTACCTCTGCACCCAATACATTGCCCTATATTGCTGCCTGGTCAGCCCGCCGGACCGATATGGCGAGACCGACACAGGGTGACACCAGGGCGAGGCGTAGGCGGTGCAACCACTTGCCTTGAAATTCGTGTATCGCCCCACGAAAGGTTGATATCGATAATCAACTTTATATTTACCGTCCTCGGTGGCCCAAGACGAGGCATCCCAAATTGAACCATAGAGCCACATTGGCCTTAAGGGGAATGTTGTTGCACTCTTCCGAGGGTACCTCCTTATGGGCACATCATCTACAAGGAATCTACAAAGGAAACAAGAAAAATGTTACACATGACATTAATATCTATGGTATAGATGATAGTGATAGGACATCTAACATGCTTCGAACGTGTGCCCATTCGCACGTACACATTACTATTAAATTATGAAAAGGAGTCCAAAGGGTCAAATTATTAAAGTCAATTTTTTTTATACATTTATTTGCCATGTATTTTAATGCGCTTATAATACCATTAAATTCTTTGTCTCTCTTTCCCATTTGTCAAATCAATTCTCCTTTGCCATAACTTTCATAAAGATCTTACTTTTTCTTGATTCAATTGTTTATTCTTTTACTAAAGTTAGTAATTGTTACTCTTTCTACCCAAAAGGCCTTCCCCCCTCCCCCGGGGGGGGGGGGGATCCTACTCTTGCTTGTAAACTTGCAGTCATCGAATTGAGGTTTCCATTTTCATCGATTACCCTTAATTTATTTGATGTAAAAAACAAGCAGATAAATAGTATCATGTCATATGTGATTTAACTCAGATATGTGAGAATAAAAAATAATTAATAAATAAAATATACGATTGGGTTTGTACAGATCATAATGTTACCATTGATTAGTGCTAATGAAGATTAAAACATTAACTCTAGTAAATCACAAAAGTGGATAAAAATAGAAGAGAGTAGAGATTAAACATGAGAAGTCTCGATTAGTTTAGCCGTTACTCACATGATCTCCTTAGGACTCCAAAAGATGGCGTAGTGATGAAAGTTTTGGGTAGGATCAAACCATAGATGAAATTTCATCTCTCTTCCTGTGATTTTCCCATCTCCACTTCCTCTAACATAAACGTTGGTCTGCAAAGTATAGGGTTTCCCAAATGTTGTCCCGAGAAATTCAATGTCCACTTCATCATGAAATCCTGGATGGGCTTCATTGTTTGATAGCTGACATTGCCAAACCACAATAAATAAATTAATTGAAAATTTAAATCTAAATTTGTAATACATTTAATTAAAAGAAAAAAAATGGACATTAATTTCCATGGCAATGTCACTATTTCTTGTCCAGTCCATACATAAAAAGATGTGATGACCCCTGCAGTGTAACCAGGTTGAAGCTTGATTGAAGCACCAAAGTAGCCGGACCTAAATGGTTTGACTGATTTGAATCCACTTCCTGTTTTTTTTTAGGCATTTAATTAAAGAAAAATGCATAAATATTAA